>LS997562.1:6224014-6566896 GCA_000469685.2 Haemonchus contortus | reverse complement strand
TATACCCTCTCAAGCGCAGATAATGCAGGTCTCCAAGTTATCTATCAAATTGTGAAGCAAAAGCAAGATCGCTCTTAAAATCTTCTCTGCACGTTATGGGGGTATATAGAGGTAATCCCGGGGAGACGGGCAGTAGGAACGGTTTTGTGCAATCAATCCGCCGCAGGCGACTTTCGCAGACCTTTCGCCTCGTTATTACACTTCTCGCGTTCTTCATACAGCTCGATCGCTATGCGATTATTACTTATGGCATGATTCTACTGTTGGTTCTTTTGTTCCTGAGCTTCTTACTTGTTGCTACATTCTGCCACATTCCTTCGCGCGCGGTGTCTCTCTCGCCGCGACGCGACAATTTCGTTCCTACTGCACCGCACCCGTAATCCCGGTAATTCGCTGACAGCTCGCCACAAAACGCATTTAGTCTCGCCTCGTGCCATGTTCTATTATGAAGAGGATGGTTTGTTTCCTAATCTCACAAAATGGTTATTAGGAGTAAGGTTTTCGCCTATGTCGCATAGAATACCTGTCTAGTTGACCAGACTTTCGACGGACCTCTCATATCAGGAGAGCTCAGTGGATCACACTCTAACCAATCAATGTGAAAGACAACTTTCCATTTTATAGTCGTAGCTCTATACGTGACTTGAAAAGCACTGCGTAGCTCTATAACATCGCAACCGATGTGAATTGTTGGAAGCTTGATTGTTATCACGTGTTCTATTGTCAGTGCTCGAAATTTTTGAATACTGTATTGTTGGAATGAACGTCAAAGGAACCTGACTGATCTCCTCCTATGCCGCTAGTGGTTCATTTCTGAGATCGTTTCCATTTTTTATATCGACACGGAATTTTTCACCACATTCCGTCGAGCTTCCTCATCGCAACGCGTTTGGATAGACTGAAACACTTCGCGACTCTGGCCCTCAGATGGCTGAAATCGATTGCTTATCAGAAAACTCAGTTCTCATAGGATCCGCGTAACTTCAACGAAATGTTTTCAACTGCTTGAATTGATGTGCTCTTGTGGAATCCTACAGCGAATGACACGCTTTTTTCCAATGTGGAGGCTTCACTAGGGACGTGTTGAGCAGTGAAAGGATCCAAGGAAACCAAAGAACATACTGGATTCCTGTGAACGGATGGAGAGCAGTTGATTCAGCAATCTGCTCTTTCACACTGCCATCAACGAAACTTCCCAGAATTACGAGTGTAACTATAATTGCATGAGTGTTCACATTTCACCTAAGAATAGAAGGCTCTCCAGATTCGGTGACTCGGTTGGGCCACCTCAGTCCCAACACGTTCACCTAGCCTCACCCCTTAGGGCTACCACAGTTTCAAAAGCCTACAATCTGCACTAAGAGGTGAAAGAGGTATTAAGTCACGTCCCTCTTTCTTCTGGTAAAATTGCAACAGTACTCTGCCCGGTCAATTGGGAAACACCGTGGCTAAGGAGGGCCAACACCTTAACTACTCATCCAATGGGGAGGCGGTCGTTTGGCGCGGCCCCTCGCACCCACCTTGCCATTGGGGCGCATGGGCTCGTTAATTGCCTCTTTGGCGCCGCCCATTCGACTCGGTTTGTGAGCTGGGCAACTCGTCCAGCTGATTCGACCTTCTGACAATGCTAGTCAGCCTACCCACTGCCCATCAGCTGATAGACGCCCGATCGATAACGCCGCTATGATTAGACGCCGAATTGACCTACCTGTATCCTGTCTATTTCTACCGCAAATTTGGCTATTTTTTCGCACTTTTTTTGCTTCTCGAGATTTTTCAACCCAGTTTCAAGTGAATACTGCTAAGTTACAATGGAGTGGAAGTATCATGGTCGTTTTGGAGCCTGATACTTACCACTTTAAAGTAATTTGCGGTACATATCTTTGTTGAACTGATAGTGTGGTGAGTGTTTTATTGTTTTTTCTTTGAAAACGTTTGACATAATACTTATTTCTATCGTTAACTTCATTGAAACGCAGATTATCGTGTGGTACATGTATCGAAACTTTGGACATGATTTCCATTTCTTCTTTCTTCACAACATTTGTTATGTTAAATTTATTCTAAGCGTCCCGATTATAGTATAGCATTGCTAGTATTAAGCTTACTATGAGGTGTAATTGTTCCTTATTTCTTTGCTGTGTGAGTGGTAAAGGCAGCGATAGAGCCCCATTAGGATAAACAGGAGAGCATTCTGTTCATTTCTTGCTATCAGATTACGACCGCTTCCCAACAAGATCTGTCACTCGATGAAGGATCCTCTTTGGTCGATATCATTTGCGACAAAAGTTAACCAACAGCCATTAATTTTGAATTCCCAACTAATGATGTCTTCGTGAAGAACAAGGCCCCTTGATAACGACATATGATAATGGTGTTATCATCACTCGGAACATTTGTGAGTACCGCCCAAGGCATTGGTTGCCTAACAGTTGAGCCTTTATAGGGTATTCACTTTCAAAAACGAGAGCAAAACATCGAGACTTCCAAAAGAAGGCGTAAGCACCGACGTACATTGAATACCATTTGCTCCGCTCTGTTAGTCCTGTGTCAAACTTCGTGTACAGAAAAATATTATTTTTTCAAAGAAGGAATGAAGACTTAGCCGATTACTAAAACTTTGTCAAAGGAGGGGGTATTGTCAATATATGTCGAGATATGTATCCGGAAAAACTAATAATGTGCGTGACAATAAAGAAAACGATGGAAATAAATATTATGATAAACAAATGTTTTTCAAAGAAGAAATAATTAAACACCTACCACACAATATATGTACCTGCAAATTACTTTGAAGTGGTAAGTATCAGGCTCCGAAACGACCATGATACTTCCACTCCATTGCAACTTAGCAGAATTCACTTGAAAAAGAGTTTGAATATGTCAAGAAGCAAAAAAAATGGCGAAAAAATAGCCAAATTTGCGGTAGAAATAGACGGGATACAGGTAGGTCAATTCGGCGTCTAATCATAGCGGCGTTATCGATCGGGCGTCTATCAGCTGGATGGGCAGTAGGTAGGCTGACTAGCATTGTCAGGAGGTTGAATCAGCTGGACGAGTTGCCCAGCTCACAAACCGAGTCGATTGGGCGGCGCCAAAGAGGCAATTAACGAGCCCATGCGCCCCAATGGCAAGGTGGGTGCGAGGGGCCGCGCCAAACGACATACACACATCCAATGTTATTTACTATTGCTGTGGTTATTCCGTGTTATAATGGATTTTCTCACAACTTTTCAGACACAATGGTATTCACAAACACTAAAAAAGAATAGAGATTTCGGAAAGGAAGTTTGCTATACCAAAAAAATCTGTGAAAGGCTTTACAATGAATGGAGGCTCAGGAGGGCTTAACTGAAACACCCAGTGCAAAGGAAGAACAGTTAAAACCTTGTTGTTTCCGGCATCTTCAGAGTTGGGTAGTTGTCGCGAACGGGATGGCGTTGTTGTTGTACACCGTTAGGGCGCTGATGTTTCGCCTAGCCACGCGTTACAAGGCGGTCCTGCTACAGGCCACCCGATCGCGGAGAGAGCGGGAGGCTGTGTGTCGTAGGCTATTGCTATCAAATGGTGTGGCATCCACTGCCCTCTCCCCTCTCGTACCTGCGGGGCCACTACTTCTGCCTTCCTGTGCGTGCGGGTTGGATATGCGTGAATATATATATACAAGGCGGCTAGGCACGCTATTGCGAGCGCTAGGGGCTCTAGCCATTAGGGACGGAACCATGTGCTTCTGATTTTCATTACAGAACTTTATTGTTCGAGCCTCTTCCCTGACACCTCTGTAGCGGCCATCGTTTTTTGGGAAGTGAGATGGGGTCGTGTGTGGCCATAAAGAGTACTTAATAATCTCAATGTAAGCCCACTTTAGTGCCAATCCCGCCCACATGTGGAATCTGACCACATTTGTTCTACTAAATTTTACCACTTTTCCCGCATCCCACAACGTTTCTAAATAGCTTTAAAATTTTGATCTAAGCCCCGCCCACTTGGTGTCAATCCCGCCCACTTCTGGGGTTTGACCTTACTTGTTCTCTTACACATTAATACCTTTTTGCCGCATCCCAGAACGTTTCTGAATAGAGTTATACATTTTTGATCAAAGCTCCGCCCACTTTGGTGCCGGCCCCGCCCACTTCTGGGATTTGACGACATTTGTTCTTTTGCACCTTAATACCTTTTTGCCGCATCCCAGAACGTTTCTGAATTGAGTTATACATTTTTGATCTAAGCTCCGCCCACTTTGGTGCCAGCCCCGCCCACTTCGAGGGTTCGGCCACATTTGTTCCATGACCACCAACCACTTTTTTCCCGCACTCTAGAACGTTTTCGAGCAAAGTTACACTCATTTTTTAAAAGTAGCTTTCACTTTAACGCACGCCCCGCCCACCGTGGGCGGAGCTCCGCTAAACTTACCCATGCCCAGCACGCATAAGGCCCTGCTCACTCTTTTTATTTTTTCCCCGGCCTCTGCGCGTTAATTGAATCGAGTTATGAATATATCTGAAAAGTACCGCCCAATTTGCGGAAGCTCCGCCCACAGCATGTGAGTCTCCACCGTTTGGTCTCTTGACCCAATCCCGACCTTTGAACATTTTTCTCCGGTGTCTGGGCTTTTTCGAAGCAAAAATAAGATGTTTTACTGTTAGCACCGCCCATTCCGGCACATGCCCCGCCCCCGTGGGCGGAGCTCCGCAGAGCTCGTATGTGCTCTATTAATTTTGCCTTGGGCTCCACCCATCCCGAACTTGTCCCGACCTCTAAAGGTGTTTTTTAGGTAAAATCGGATTGTGTTACATACAAACAAACATACATAGATACATACATAGATACATTGGGAAGCACTTTCATGACTAGCGCACGTAAAAGCTTCGCTCAGCTTCGAGCCTTATTGCGATAGCTTTTTTTCATCAAACAGCGGTTTATATACATGACAGAAAGTGAGAAGACTGTAATAAATCGTCTTTTAAAAGGTCATCTCAGGCCGTAGGCGATTTATTAATAAATAAAGCGCCCATTATTAAAAATGACAAAGAGAAGAATCATTTTTTTGTTATTTTTCATCGTCAGAATGTCACTAAAAATTTGAGTTCACTTGTAAGACTGCATTATTCGGTACGCGATAAAATTCTGTCAGGTTGAGAAACAAGTAATATCCTCTTCTTCAGAAATAACGCCAAATTTTTTGAAACAAGCTCCTGTTGTTCCCGTCATAAAGTTATGAAGGAACCTTGGTATAGGTTTGTACCGCGAAACTAGAAGTCCTTACTTGTCCTTGTGCAGCAACAATGCCGTCCATTTCCACTCACGTTGACACTTTCTTCGTTTCCGGTTTCGTCTCGAACACTCTGCAAGCGAAGCCTGTCACAATACTATTCCTGTGGCTGAAGAATCAAGGTACGAGAAAAGGGTTAGTTCCAGGTTTTCCTTAAAGACGAACCATGGTCGCGAGCCTAACCGACCATAGACTCCGACTGGGGATCGATACAAAACAATCCATACTTTACTACCCGTTAACTTGCTGCAGACATGCAGTTCTTTTGGAGGACCATCTAATTGAGGAAAGGGATACTACACGAGCTAAGGTAGGCCACTTTGCAGTCAAGGGTGAGGATCTGCCAAAGTTTGCTATCCAGAAGTCAAGATTTCCGTTAGCTCGACAAGGTCCTTACTAGAGACGAGAAGGGATTAGGCTACCCAAACCACACCAAGGGCGTTGAGGGGTCCGGATGCAGATCAACAGGCATCGCCCGTTCGACGAGGTGAGCTTGATACGAAGAGGGTTCTCCTCCGGGTTTGGTAAAGTGTACAATGTCTGGATCGCAACAATTACTTCTTTAGCAATGTTCTACTGTTACTTCTTTTGCTCCTGTATCTTTTTGCTAGCTGCGACGCTTCTGTTCCGCATTCTGCTACACTACTTCGACCCCGGCTTCACTCTCGTCGCGGAGCGGCAATGTCGATTCAACTGAACCTCACCCGGTCTTTCTGCTACACGACAATCACAGCCAGATGTCGCAAAGGAGACTTGAGGTGGGGGGGGGGGTTATTTCTTTTGTGATTTTGTATACTTCCTCGACCACCATTACAACAGCTGCGATGATTGCGAACACCTCCAAAAAGGAATTTCAGTCATTTCTCACGTCAAGGACGGTACAGCTCATGCAGCATGTTTCCATTTACTAACGAATCAATTAATGTGTCAAATAATAAATACGCTTTTCTCTCACACCGTATGGTACGGGTCTCGTTTCTTGACGGAAGGTAGATGTCTCTGTACATCAATATCATGTTCTTCCAAGCTCATTCGCTCATGTTAAGAATCATTCATTGCGAAAGTTTCATTGTCATTAATTTTTCAAAGAATCTCTACCAGCTCTTTCGGCAGTTTTTCTGAACAATGATTTTGTTGTACTTCCACCCGTTTTGACTTTGGCAGGACGGAATGTTTTCCCTTGTCAAGCATACCGCCTAACATGTCTGTAGCCTTGGGAGACCAAATAGAACAAGAGTCTGACCACTTTCAGGGCGGCTGACCTTCACTAACTACCCTGGTTTGGGAGTCGTAATTTGCAACGAAGATTTCCGTGCTATCTTTTTCAAGGCGACATACCCCTGAACAAATACGGGAATCATTGGACCAGAAAAACTGCTCTATAAAGTTCGTCGAGCATACTAACTCAATTTTTGAGATGGCTCCCGGTGGTATGAGTGCCCTTTTGGACGCCTTTGTATGTTGTAGTAAAGCTGTTGCCTTCCGAAACGGCTCTTTTCTGGGTTCGAATCTTAATTGAATTCTTAGATCATTAAAAACATTAGTTCCTAGAAGCACGGTATTTTCCTTGCTTTTCTGGACATGCATGGTAACTTGAACGCTATCCGTGCCTTGAACGCTTGCTTCTGCGTTTACAATTGCAAGGAACCTCATTTGGTTGCCTGACGCATTGACGCGCTCGCTTCCATGGCCTACCACTTCAACCTTTTATCAATGTCAAAGCCCTGCATCTTGGCTTGCTTGAGCAGACCAGCTGTGTCGCGAAAGCGTTTTGTTCATTTGTTGTTACTTTCTCTTCTCGTTATTAATTCTGTTTAGTTTTTGTTCGGGCCTATTCGATTTTATACGTGATCAGCACAATGATCTGGCGGGCTCGAAGCAGCTATGAAAGGGCAAACCTCAGTACAACCGTTCGACTTCGTCACTATCGTCTCCGGTACGGCTGGGCTCTAGCCCCGATCTCAACACTCATTCGGTTCAAGTAAAGATTCGAGTTATCCTGTACCTTCATTGTTTCAAGTGAATACCTCTCTCATATTCTACTCCTAGAGAGTTCAAGTCAAGTTACCTCAAGTCGGAATTCGTTCAGGATCAAGTGATCAAGTACCCGCGTGGCTGGACATATCCATAAGGCGAGCTTATACCTTACAAATCTCGGTATGGTGCATCGTCAGTTTGATAAGGAACTCAGGTCAGAAATTTGAATTGCTTAGCCGAGCTTTCAAGTGCTTTCAAGTTTTTCGATTGCTATCATGTCACAACTTTCACCAAGTATTTGATATCTCGCAATCTTTCAATCAATTTGTTTCACAGTTTCCATCAAGTACTTGATATTTCGCAATCTTTCAACCAATTTCTCAAGTAAACAAAAAAAGATGAATGTCCAAATAACCACAACGAAAAGGATTCTCACTCGGTACGGAAACAGATTAGAGCAGCTAATAAAGGAATACCAGGGAATGAAGCTGGAATCACTTCTCGCCGAATTTCATGATGAAGCACAGAATGCTAATTTGGGGAAGTTACATCAACTCGAAGAGGCGATGGGAGCTATTGACATTCTGGTAGGACAATTGGAGGCAACATTGTCCAGATTCCTCACTGTGAGAGACAGTTCAATGACGGGGGCTGAGCCCGACGACAACGAAACTTACTCCATTCGGGCCGAAGGCGGTATTGCCTCAGCAGTTGAATACATGATGCTTCTTCAAGCCAGGATCAGGGCTATCAAATCGTGCGATGGCATGGGTCAATCCCAAGTGACAGCACCTCAGCCCACACCTGGGACACAGGCGCAACTTCGCAAGCCCCAGTCTGTGGAACTTCCAACTTTACCCATACCGAAATTCAACGAGAATATTTGGGACTGGGACAACTTCTGGGAACTGTACAATGCAAACGTGCACTTACAGGATCTCCCAGAACTCTACAAATTCAACTACCTTTTAGACGCGCTTCAAGGAGAAGCCAGAGAATCCATTAGGAAATTCAGGTCACTAAGGCAAATTATTCTCAAGCCATAACTTTCCTGCACAACCGATACGGTTCAGGGGAAGAATTAGTTCAAAAATTCATCAACAAATTGGAAATGAGCCATTTACGAAGTCAAGCCATGAAAGATCAACATTCACTTTCTGAGCAAATTCAAGTCATCATTCAGCAACTGAGACAAAAAGGCGAACAAGTTGACAATCAATGGATGATGAAAAATATCCTATCAAAATTTCCAGAGGATTTTCAACGGAAAGTCCTCATGAAGAAGCGATCAGTCTCTTCAAAGCTTCTACCGATTTCGATGCAAATTTTTTTTAGTCTGATGGAAGACGTCATTTCGGGAGGAGAAATGATCCAAGTTCATTTCGAAACGCCATCTAAGGCTATGCCACCCAGTATGGACACACACAAAACAACACCATTTCACAGAAAACGGGCACTGCCGTGCATGTACTGCAAGAGTGACCACAAACCAGCAGAATGTGAAAAATACAAGACTCCGCAAGAACGTGCACAATACCTACGAGAACGGAACTTGTGCCAGCTACGCGCATCAGCGCACCATGCAACAGCGGAATGTAGCAGGCAACGGTGCTTCCTCTGCCGCGGTCCGCATCATACATCGTGTTGATTCAAGACCTTGATGAATCCAACCACATCCTCGGTAAAGTCAAGAGGAAATGCTTCTCGTCAACGGTTCCAAGCCCAACGGAAGGAACAAAGAGAAGAAAGAAAGCAAACAAAGACTACAATCAGAGTCAACCTGGTGACCGACAATGCGTCAAATCCACGGCACGACGAGGCCGCAGAAGAAAGTCATAGAGAAGGAGCAGTATTGAGTGTACAGCCCCCCGGAAGAAGCTGAATGCATCCGAGGACGTTACTTTCAATCGGCAAACTTTCAGTAGGCGATTCAAACACCAAGAGTCTTCGAGAGATTCAAGTACTTATCGATACGGGAGCCGAAGTGTCGTTTATTAAAACTGCTCTGGCTCAAGAACTGAGATTGCCCACATCCGAAGGAAAGTCGTTGTGCTACTACACCTTCGGATCCACACAAGTGCACAAAAAGCAGTCAAGTAGAGTGCAGCTATCAGTTTGGGACAGTGATGGACAACTGCATATACTGGATATGCTCACAAGCGACATTTTTACGAAGAATTTTTCTGTTCCACCTTTAACAAAAGAAGACAGTGAAGCTCTTCTTTCGCAAAATATGCAGCTTGCTTCAATGCATCTCGCGAAAGTACAGCCATGTATTATTATTCTTATTGGGATGCGATCACTCGTGGCAATTTTGAGAAAAACAGCTCACAAGTGGAACTTCCATCGGGTCTTCACGTACTACGCACTACAATGGGTGATATTCTTGCGGGACAGTTGAAGAGCCCACAGAAGATTCACCATTTAAGCCTCAAGGACGAGCGCGAGGAAATCACCCATGGGACAATTATTGGTTCCTTGAACCACAGGTACACATGGTACACGAGGAGGACAACCCTGGAGGCGACGAGGAGGATGAATGTAGATGGGAGAAGTTTTGGGAATCAGAGTCGGCAGGAATTCATGAATCCGGGCACCCTGAAAGAGAAGAAAAAGACCGTCAAGACAAGCAAGTATGGGATAACTTCAACCTCACGGTAGAACGCAGAGTTGATGGTTATTACGTGAAACTCCCATGGAAAGATGATCATCCGCAGCTACCTGGCAATTATGCAATAGCCATACGTCGCCTCCACAGTGTCTGGAATTTACTGCAGAAGGATCAGAACCTCCTTCAGCGATATGATGCTGTTTTCCAAATACAGATGAACATCCTTGAGGACGTATCAGAAGATAGGCCATGCTCGAAGGTCAGGAAACACTATCTCGCACATCAAGCAGTGGTGACTCCCAACAAGTTGACAACAAAGCTCCGCATTGTTTTCGATGCATCGGCTCATTACAAGGGATGTCCATCGCTCAATGAAGTTCTCCACAGGGTCCTCCCACAACTGTTCGGAATTCTTCTCAGATTCAGGATAGGAAGAATAGGGATCATAGCGGACGTCGAGAAACATTTTTACAAGTGAGGCCTCATGAGGGCGAACGAGATTTCACAAGATGTTTATGGCCGTGGGATTATCGGCAACCACCTGAACTCAACAATATCAGGAGCCTCAGATTCACGATAGTGTCATTCGGGTTGACTGCCTCACCATTTCTCTTGGCAGCAACTACTCACTACGACTTAGATAAATACGCAAGTGAACGATTTATTAGGTCGTGAAGAAAGTTTTTGCGTTTTTGCGCCTCAAACTTCAAATGCACATATCTCGGCTTATACAAAACTTCACTAATCGAAATAACAACCATTACTATCGAAACAATCCTGCCAACGAGAAACAAGTTTGTTTATCCCATTCGCGTAGAAGTCCGAAGATCTAGAGGCGATGAAATAGTCGAATGTCGCATCATGTTGGGTTTTGAAGCATTTCTCCTTGAGAAAGCCGTCGAGATGTTTAGAGAAATGGTATTCGGTGGGGACAAGGTCTGGGGAATATGGTGGATGCGTGAGAGTTTCATAGCCTAGCTCCATCAATTTTCTCAGAGTGAGTTGTGCAACGTGGGGCCGAGCGTTGTCGTGGAGTAGAATTGGCCCCTTCCTAATCACCAGTGCCAGGCTCATGAGCTGGAGTTTTCGATGCATTTCGTCAATTTCTCGACAGTACTTTTCGGCTGTTATGGTTCCATCCGGATCCATGAAGCTGTGACGGATCAGCCCGGCTGCAGACCACCAAACCAGCACCACGACCTTCTTTCCATGCTGCTTCAGCTTGGGAAAATGTCGTGGGGCTTGATCCTTGTACAGCCACTGGCCTGATCGTCGCCGATTGTCGTACAGAATCCATTTCTCATCACACGTCACAATACGGTTTAGAAATAGATCGTTCCTGTAACGGAGAAGCAAAGCGGAGGCGAGCTCGAAGAGGCGATCTCTCTGGTACTGAGTCAACTCATGCGGCACCCACTTATCAAGCTTCTTCGACCTCCCGATCTCCTGCATGTGGGTGCCAACGGTCTCGCTGGGAACATTCAATCTCGAGCCAATATCTTTAAGCGTTGTACGTGGAATTTCTTCCACTAACGTTCTCAATTCTTCGTTGTCAACGGCCGATGGCCGCATCGACGACATCTTTCCTACATATGCTCAGGCGATTCTTTGGAAGAAGAGGAGTTCCTAGTTTAATAACAAGTGACAACGCCCCAACATTTCTACTAGGTAAAGAGATCGTACGAGAAAGCGCAGAAGAAGCTAAGATCGACCCTGCCATTGCTCGAGAATTAGGCAACAGAGATATAAAATTACTCCATACGCGCCCTGGCAAGGCGGGTTTTATGAAAGGCTCAACAAGTCTGTCAGAGCAAGTCTGGACAAATTCCTAGGAAGGTTAACGCCATCATTCGAAGAGCTACTCACAGTTATAGTCGAAATCGAAGCTTTTCTCAACACTCGCCCACTGTTGTACTCAGACTCAAGCTTGGATCCGGAGAGCATCCTGAGACCAATTGACTTTTTGCAAAACCATTTACAGGTGTACTTTCCGATAGAAACCAGCACAGAAGACAACGAATACCCCTCCTACTTACCACCAGAAGAAATTCCGACATTCAGAACGAAACAACGGACAATCCAAGCATTGCCAAGTTCAGTGAGCTTAACGGAGCGGGCATGGAGAACATGGCAAATTCAGTACCTGACATCGCTTCGCGAAAGTCATCAGGTGGACGTGGAAACGAGGAAAGGAGGTGTGCACTCATCTCGAGAAGGGAACCTCGTTCTGATTTGGGATGAAGCACAACCACGCCACTTATGGAAGATAAGTCGCATTCAGGAACTGTGTCCCAACACCCAAGGAATCATCCGAGCAGCAATAGTTCGTCTACCATCACGGCGACGCATATGACGTCCGATCAACTCACTGATACCCTTAGAGTTGGAAGGAATGACGAGTAACGAAACGGACTTTTACGAAGACTCAAGTAACATTGCAAGCACATCCTCACGTTCAAGTTCACGCTACAACTTGCGACAACGATGACCGACATCAGCTGCTTCGATAAGTACAATAACAATGATAAGCCTCATATGCTGCCTATTTACAAGCATCGGTCTAATCGCAGAAGCCAGCGATGCTCGTATTATGAAAATTAATTCAAAAGTTACCACCGTTTACAGTTGTTATTTGAAAAAAGGAAACATCGTGTACTTTCCTCGAATTCCTTTGCTCGAGAATGAGCTATCTTGGAAATCCAGTGCTAGTCAATGGTCAGAAAAGGGAAAAACCTCATTTCCAAATTCCGTTTTGTTTGTTCTCAGAAAGATCCGCACAGAAAATCTCACTGTGTAATCTCCAATTTCAAGTTTAACTTTTGTAAGGCTTGAGCATAGTCTGTAGAGGTTAGAGATTGAGAGCAGTGATTCATGCTACAGTATGAATCTAATGTTGCAACTTTCAGATCGCGGAGATAAAAGTCGGAGGGAGGGGGGAGCAAGGACGGTCGTTCGAGCAAGGACTGCTATCTCGCCAGCCGCCCTCGAGCCCAGCACCTCCTGCGCCTCACTCCGTTCGACCCCATCGTAGTCATTCCTAGCGATAGTCTATGCAATATGTGCTGAATCTATATTCGTCTAATAGACAATAAAATTGACTCAAGTTGTGTGTTGTTCTGTCGCAGGATGAGCCAAGGGACACAACTAGCGCTAACCCTTTAGCATAGTAAAAGTATACAGCACTGTTCGCTCTCGATTTCAGGCTGACCCACGCGATGTGGAAGGAAGTCCCCAAGTATTTGAGCCATATGATAATCGAATCGAACTCTACCAGCGAGAGGCTAGAAGGAGACCTAACGGCTGTTCTCAACGGGATAAAAGTTCAGGGGAGAGTCACATCATCGCTATGAAACGAATGGTTTCGCCTGCTCTGCAGTACCACGATTCACGACATGGGAATCCTTAATCAGTATTTGCTTACGGCTAGCCTCACCAAGGAGCGACTCTAACGTCTCGGCACTCGCTATGTTTTGACGTACCGCGTTTACGGGAGCAATGCCCAGAATGATTAGGAGCTAGCAGCCAGAAGAGAAGAGTGGCTACGCGTAGATGTCCAGCTTGAGATCAAGGAAGTGATGACACTCATAGAGCGGGATGTGCGACGTTTGGGAACTACCATCAAAGAAATCATGGAGTACATGGTGACGGCCAAAAAGGAACTCAAGTCGAACAGGAGATAATTGTAGGCAGCAGAGGTGCAGAAGAGCGTGCAAGCCATGCAAGATCAGCTGCAGGTGTTAAAAATGTTGACAAATAAAACCGCGGAAGCGGCTCGACTCGACAAGCTCCAGCCCGCGCAGGAGACCGACGACCAACACTTCGATCGTCTACTTCGATAGTCCAGTGGTGATCAGACAGAGGAGCGTCCGGAGAAGCCAACAAAGAAGAAGAGAGTGTTACCCGAAAGTGAACCCACTGCGGACCAACCTTGCAGCTCGAAAACCAGCGCTAAGAAAGTTAAGTCGTCTATTGATCAGAGAGCGGCAGAAGGATTGGAAGCTATCCGTTGAGAGATAAGGATGATGGAAAGTATGCCGGACAAGTACCCACACAGGCTGATAGTCGAATATTCCAAAGGCATCGACCCAAGAATCGACTGTTCCTTCTGTGGTGTCGTGGGTGCCCATTTTTCAGATCCTTGCCCACACGTCGTTAACGGAAACCAGCGGCTACAAGTTGCCATATCTTGTGAAAGATGTTACAAGTGTATGAAGTCCTGCAACGGAACGTGCTCAAACAAGGAAAAGGAAAAGGATGTCTTCATTGTAAGAAACTGCGAGGAACACTATTCGAGGACGTGATCCCTCCGTATGCACATCACGGCGCAGTTTGCCCGGCGCCTGACCTGAGAGAAGAGTTGCAGCTCAGATCAGTTAAGAAAACTGAGGAATTATCTGAATTGGAAAGAAAGCGCACTTTTCTCAGTAGGGGGAACTTCCGCGAAGCGACCTCTTTTTTGTTCAATTGTTATTACTTTTACTCCTCCTTATTAATTCTGTTTTGTTTTTGATCAGGCCTATTCGATTATAGACGTGATCTACACAATGATCTGGCGGGCTCGAGGCAGCTATAAAAGGGCAAGTCTCAGTACAACCGTTCGATTTCGTCACAATCGTCTCCGGTACGGCTGGGCTCTAGCCCCGATCTCAACACTTATTCGGTTCAAGTAAAGATTCAAGTTATCCTGTACCTTCATTGTTTCAAGTGAATACCTCTCTCATATTCTACTCCTAGAGAGTTCAAGTCAAGTTACCTCAAGTCGGAATTCGTTCAGGAACAAGTAATCAAGTACCCGCGTGGCTGGACATATCCATTAGGCGAGCTTAACCCTTACGAATTTCGATAAGCTGGAAGTGTGATACTACACTAGTAGTAGATACTACTGACCCTGTATCTATTACTGCTTTAGTCGTGAGTCAAAAGATCCCTGAATTGTACAACGTCGCTTTCCCCCACTGCCCACCACCACTGTACTTGGATCTTCAAGTGACTTGCAGGTACGGGCCATCCGACACTACTCCTTTACAAATGTAGAGAGTGATTTCTCGGGAGCATGTCCATCCTTATCCTTCCTTATTGATCCATGACTTTCTCCACTAGGGATGTCTCCACTCTTGAAGTGGATTCATTTGAACAGCAGGTAGTGATCCTTCTTTCCATGGTTATAGCATTTTCGGATGCCCATCATCACGGCTAAAGGTTGACGCCTTTTGAGCGCTAATCTTCCCCCCTAGTATTGCCTAACTTTTCAGAACTTTCTTCTCTGGAGGCCTTCTCCATTTGGGTCTTTTCAAGCCTCAATGCAGCACAAATTGAGTTAGGGAGCTCGACGAACTTTGGAGAGCAATTTTGCTGGTCCAATGATTCCCCGTATTTGTTCAGGGGCATGTCGTCTTGAGAAAGGTAGCACGGAGATCTCCGTTATAACCGGGACTCCCAAACCTGGGTAGTTTGTAAAGGTCAGCCGCTCGGAGAGTGGTCAGACTCTTGTTCTATTTGGTCTCCCAAAGCTACAGACATGTTAGGCAGTATGTTTGACATGAAAAAACATGCCGTCCTGCTAAAGTCAAAAACGGGTGAAAGTTTTGATCGATTTGATACAACATAATCATGGTCCAGGAAAACTGCCGAAAGAGCTGGTAGAGAATCTCGAGAAGTTTTAATGAGTTCTTCGCAAGAACTTATTCTGAACTTGAGCGAACGAGCTTGGTAGAGCCATGACAGTGATGTACAGATACATCTACCTTCCGTCAAAAAAACGAGACCCATACCACACAGCGTGAGAGAGCAGGTAGATGGTATGCTTTTGAATCTAAAGAAACGGCGAATCATTGGGGGAAGCCAATCACTTTGGACCTCTCCAATAGTGCTGGTAGCAAAGAAAGATGGCAGTACACGGTTGTGTATTGACTATAGAGAGGTGAACAAAGTGACCAAGAAAGATCGCTACCCATTACCACCAATCGAAAAACCCTTCAAAACTTGCAAAGAATGAGATAGTTTTCATCTCTCGATCTGGGTAGTGGTTATTGGCAAGCACCGCTTACAGAAAAGAAATAAGCCGTTCGCACAACATTTTGCGGATTGTTCCAATTTTATGTATAACCGTTTGGCCTTACGAATGCACCACCAGCGTTTCAGCGATTGTTGGATCGAGTACTCGATGACCTAAAAAGAACGAAAGTCTCTGTTTACTTCGACGATATCCTAGTCACAACTAAAACTGAAGAGCGCCTTAGAGGTGCTACATAGAACAAACGCTTGAGGCGTTTTGAAAGGTCAACCTGAAGGTGAAACCTCAGAAACGTCGGCTTGTGCGACGTAGTCTACAGTTTTTAGGCCAAGTTATAGACAGGGACGGCATGAAAACCAACCCTGACAAGGTGTACAATATTCGGAACTATCCAGTACCTCGTAATATTGCTCAATTGAAAACACTACTGGGAATGGTGGGATGTTATCGCAAGTTAAATCTTGAGGTACCGCCGGATTGGCTCAAAATTGCTCAGCCGTTGTACGAAAGTGACCAGTCCCAAGATCACATTCAATTGTTTAGATAAACAGGGCAAAGCTTCAGAGCAGCTTAAAAGATGCATTATCACACGCTCCTGGCGTCGGATCACAAAGGCGTTGGATAAAAGCCGACCCTCTATTATCTATACTGACATCAGTAGAAATTGGCGTTGAAGCTGTATTAGCACGTGCTTCAGAACCCCGTTCCTATTTTCAAGAACCATCTTTTCGTCGACGACGGATGTCCGTCACGTGAACTAGCGTTGTCGGGGAAAGCTGGTGTGTCAAGGAGGAGATTTGGAGTGTTCGACTTACGTCACGCAGCACGATCCATTCCTACTGCTCCGTTTGAGGCTTTGAAATTTTCTTCTCCATATGAGTTAGCTCGTTTGTTATCGGTTTTGACCCAATCACATGTACCCTAAGCTTAGCTCACCGCGAGGCTTCTTGATCACTCATATGATCTTATAGCTTCACCTAGATTAGATATGGCCGTGTCATTCTATCAACAGCACTGTATTCATGCAACCACTAAGTTTGATTGCTGAGGCTCGAAACGTCGCCCTCTCACACTCGCCGCGAAGTCGATGGGATCCAACGAACATGGTGGTCGTAACGGGATATGGCAAGAAGTTACGCTTCAAGTCATCCTTGACGGAACTCGCTTTGAAAAAATCCGAAGGTGAGAAAAAACCTCATTGTTTCACCAGCCGACTTCAAAAAAATGTACGGGACTGCTTGAATTCAGAGCTCCAGAGAACGGTCATCATGAAGAAGCCCGAGGGACATGAAGCCAGATTTGGTTCAAAATGACTATTCATCTGTCATGCTCTTTAGCCCTGCGGAATTCGCCGAAACATCAAGATGGCGCGGGGGCGTGGACTCTCTCGATGCAACTTGTTCGGACTACGCGAGATTCACCCTTACGGAGCAGAAGGACAGATGGTAGAGTGGAAAGGAAGCTTGGATAGGATTCTATACATACATATGTATATATATTGATTCTATACATCAATCATACGTTTTCACAGATTAATTCATCAGCGACCGGATGACCCTTTTTATGCACACGGCGGCAAGGTTATTTCCCACATCTCTGTAGTAATGGTGCCCATCCTTTTACAATAAAATTCATCGATATAAGGAGAAGAAAAAGGATGATTCTGATGCTCGGTTGAGCACATTCGTGCCGGTGCACTTTCTGTGAAGTCATGAGTTGTGCGTTTAACTTTCATCCGAGGAAATCAGCTCTACTAGATTTTATCACCTAATCAGGTAGAAACTACATTTTTCAAGCCACGAAAGGTCAAGGCTTAGGATTTTGCTTCTACCGATGTGGGCGGCCCACGTCTAAAGAAGGGGGGGGGGGACAGGAACAACTCGAGAAACAATATAACATGGGGAAAACAGTGCAATAGGCTTCGACAGCACTGTCAAATCCCAGGAAGTCCTTAGTTTTCATCGATCCCGCTCTTGGGATACGTTCCCGCATTCGACTTCCGTTCAGAATCTTAGCGGCGGTGCACATGCGTCTGTGACTTATACAATGAGCTGCGGTGGCTGGCTAACATATTTATGATAAGTCTCGTAGTCCTTGTCTCGGTTTCAAGAAGACCGAACCTCCACATTCGGTCTATTTGAAACATTGGCATATTGAATAATGTTTTACACTATTTTGCCGTACATGTTGGTAATGGCAGAAACCGCTTTATTGGTCGGCATTTCGACAAATCGTCATATTCAGGACCAGAAAGGAGTTTGAAGCTCCTGATCTGTGGCTTACCGGCGCCCGAACGCGCTAGCTTAGTTGCAGCAGCTCATAGAAACTTAAATATCAAAATATCCCAGCTGAGAAATCAACCTTCTGCGGTTCCACCAACGTTGCCGTCCCGCTCGATTCCGTGAACAAACAGGGACCAATGAGACACCATTGACGGTCGTTGGATAAGAGTCGTGCGGTGTTCTCAAAGCCCACAAAAAGGAATGAATGGCAGAAAGTCGCCTATTGTGGCAATGCACTCATTTCGGTTGTTCAGCTCGGGACTTTTCTCGTGTATATGGAACGCTTCCAAAATCTTTCTGGCACCGATCTCATTCTTGTAGGCTAAGATTTTGCATTTGATATCAAAATCATTGCCTTGATGTACATCTCGTCGATGCTTCCAAGTGGCGTAAAGAGGCTTCCACGCCTTTTACCTGCTAGATGTTCTTTGACACGTATGCATAACATCCTTCCCGTCTCACCAATATATATTCCGACACAGGCTGAACACTGAAGTTAGTACACTGTCCCTAGCTGTGTGCATTCCACGTCTTTTCCAAAAGGACAAATAACACAGTTATTCGTAGAACTTGCACGATCACAAAGTCTTATGCGGATTAGATGACGTTTGATATTGTCCGTCGGTAGGTTTACCAAGACAACATCATTCGCCAGATCCGTTCTAGCATTGTCGAATTACTGCACTGACTATATCCAATATATAAGGAAACCAGAGCATCACATTCTCACGGTTTCTCAGCGAATACGCATTTGAGCCTGACCATCTGTGTTGTGTCCCATAGCGTGGCATGCTAGCTTACGTGAATCCTCTCGTCCACCTCGCCTGTACACACTCCTCTAGCTGTTCTGTACATGTTATGAACTACTGCACGCTTCACAGCTTCAGGGTGAGGTGAGCAGACCTAGCGTGGAGTAGTGGAGTAAGATGTTTTCCTATCTGTTCTTACAGTATCACTTCACAGGATACCTTCCACCTGAGATTTTCATCTGCGTGTTCAGATAAAGAAGCCAGCCTTTGTGTGGAACTCCTCTCGTGAACCTGATCAGCTGTGAGTGTCGGTTGAGGATGTCAAACAATACATCCATCTCTTGGTGGGTTGATGTCATTGTAATTGTAGCAGTCATCTATGTCTCGACAGTGCATAATGGGCATGCGCGCTATAACTGGCCTTTCTATCCTGCTCATGAGGCAGATAGCTAAAACCGGTGCAACCGCTGACCCGTAGCAAGTCCTCGCTTTTGGGAGGAGTACTGCCTGCTGCACCTGAAAATATCACAGTTAAGGCATTCCTTGATCAGAGCCATTGTGTGAAACTTTCTCGATCCGAACGTCACGATTTCTGTTTCATGCTCGTCCAGCATTTCGGAGACCGCCTGGAGAGCTTCGACGTTCGTATAAAGCGCAGTTACCTTAAACGATTCCACTACGCAGTTTTCTCGATGCCTACATAAACGCAAGCGATCAAAAAATTCTTGGTGTTAGGTAGGTTCCGACGATGCGTGAGAGGTCCAATCCCTTTTGGGCCATCATTTTCGCCTAGGAGATTGGACCTTCCACGTATCGTCAAATGGTAACAGGGCTTCATCGTTTGAGAGATCAGCTTAGAAAGAGTGCAGTGCGCGGAGAAAGAGCGCAGTAGCACAGAATCCATGCTAGCACCTATTCCATTCCCAGGTTCCTTTTGTAAAGAATTAAAACCTTTGCCCATACAAGACATAAAACTTTGAGTACTTTCGGCTTGAAATTTTCAAAAGACATGGTCGCGAAAGGTTCTCAAATATGACGTTCTTGGACAAACGATGCACGCGTGCGTAGCACATTTTTTGATCATCTGTACCACCTGTCGTCCCGTTGATCATCAACTCCCTCGTGGGGGCGCCAGTAAAGTCTTCATTCGTCCCTGTTTCGAGCCAGAGTGGTCCAGTGAATCGCCCTCGCTTCAGGGACATGGTCCAATATTCCTTTCGTCCAGAGCTTTCGTGAAGAAGCCTGACAATCTCGTTGGCAGCCGTCCTAAAGTTTGTTTGATGTCCCGAGGGATCCAGTCAATAACCACACTGGTCTAACGGTCATCACTATATCGCATAATGTGTCCGGCCCACCTGGTCTCGGATTTCTTGGCGCAATCATCAGCATCCCTGATCTTCGTTCGATGACGGAGCTCGGAACTCCAGATTCCTTTCTGCACTTGTGTATAGGGAACATCGTCCTCTTGAAAGCGCATCGAGCGATGCTGATTGCATGCTCATCCTGTTTTCGTAGAGTCCAAGTCTCTGAGGCGTGCGTCAAAGCAGGAAGGACAGCAGTGTCAAAAAGATGAGTGCAGAGCCGGATATCATTTGGCTCCTTCACTACCCCCTCGATATTTTTGAATACTTCCCACGCAGCGCGTTTCCTTCTGTACACCTCCGCAGCTAGGCCGTTCATCATGCTGAGTTCCCGACCTGAGCACACATAGCTAGGGCATTCGGAGATATTCGTTCCGTTCAGCGTGAAGGGAGCATCAGGTACCAATCCGTATTCCATGAACATCGCCTTCGTTAAGTTCAGTCTAAAACCGATCTTTTCACAAGCACTGTCGAACTCGGCCAGCATTTGTTTCGCTTGCTTGATGTTTGGTGTTATAAGCACGATGTCATGTGCAAAGCGGAGATGATGTAAGTAGCGGCCGTCGACTTCCACTCCCATGCTTTCCCATTCCATATGACACATGACGTTCTCGAGAGCGGCACTGAAAAGTTTGGGCGAAATGGCACCGCCCTGCTGAACACCTCTCTTCACGTTGATAATGACTTCCCCGTAGAATGGTGAAATCCTGGTCGTGATGTTGTCGTGAATCGAGGCAATCCAGTGAAGTAGGAACACCCGGGTTGCCCAGGGTGTTCCTACTTCACTGGATTGCCTCGATTTATCCAAGGCTTTCTTCAAATCGATGAACGTAAGGCATAACGGCATTTTGTATTCTTGTGATACTTCAATGGAACTTGTAGGAGTGTGGATATAAACGATTGTACTGAACCCTCTCCGAAACCCTGCTTGCTCGCATGGCTGTCCTTCATCTGATATTCCGAAAATCCTGCTCAGGATGACGCAAGTGAAAAGTTTGTAGACTACAGACAGCAGGCAGATTGGGCGATAATTGCCTATAGCTGGATCTACCTTCTAATACAGCAACACATTCTTGCTAGTTTTCCACGACGTGGGCACTTTGCACCCCGACAGGTACCGCGTGAAGAGCCTAGCCGATAACTGGTGGAAGACTCCTCAGATATTCCGTTTAATTCTATCGGGACCGCGCGTCGTACGATTCTTCATCGACCTGATGGCATGTCAAATTTCGAAAGGAAGAATTAAAGGAGCGATATATTCGTCTTGCCTAAGATTGTAAGTAGGCAGGTAGTCAAAGAGATCCGGGTAGAAGCCGTAGATGACCTTCACCACTGCCCTTCGAGAAGCAGTAACTGCTCCGTAAGGACTGCGAAGGGAAGCCATATTGGTCTTGCAATTGGCAAAGCTCCGTCGGGCATTGCAAATGCTCTTTTTGGCCTCGGCGGCATGGTCCATAACTGCTGCTCTTCTCTCTTTCAGATCTTCTTTTATCGCTTCTCTGCATAGCTTCGCAAGTCCGGACGTGTGCTGATGATTGCCTGTAGCTCGCGCGATTCCACGCTAGCGTACCAGCTCGAGAGTCCACGAAGATAGTCGTCTCTTAGCCGCTTGTAGGTTCTCTAATTTCCTGGCACTACCGTCAAGATGTTCGACTAGTCGGTTGTATTCTTCATCGCTGTTGTCGGTAATGAAATTTTCCCATTCACTCGCAAGAGAGCGAAGTGGTGGTGGAGGTCTTGAGGCTTCGTTCCCTAAACTACATAGCTCTCTCTCCACTCACTGAGAAGCGGAATCTAGCGCGGAGGAGACTATGGACTTCTATAGAACTTCGGAACAATAGCGACGTCAGTCAGGCAAAATCTCCGATCGAAGATGATGTAGTCTATTTCATTTCGGAACTGTCCACCAAGTGACTCCCATGTCCATCGCAAATGAGAAGGCTCCTGGAACTGCGAGTTATCATGGATGGTGTGGGTCGACATGATAAACTCGGACAGCCTTCCGCACTGCTCATTCCATTCCATTCCTTGAGTCCGTGAGTGATATGGAGCTCCTCAGCCCTTCTTCTTGGGCCAATCTTGGCGTTTAAATCACCGACGATTACTTCGAAGAAGGTATGGTATTCTCCGTAGAGCCTCTCCAAATCCATATAGAACACTTTCAAGTCCTCTTTCGCAGCTTGATGTTGATGCGTAGGCAACAAAGATGGTTAAAGCTAAGGTTGAGTCATAACTTCTTAATCGCAAACGTTCGATTCGCGTTGTTAAATTTGCTAATCGATACTCATGGTCAAGTGCGTATTGACGAAGGCACCTACGCCGCCGATGCCTCTGGTGTAGCAACAGTTTTTCTTCAATCTCAAATACAGCGTGCAGCATGTCATCCCTTCTCGTCTCGGTCATTCCGATGACGTCGTACATGATCTTCCTAGCTTGCATCACCAGGTCCTCAATTCTAGGTGATCATCAAAAGGGTGACAAAGGCGCAGGCTTCATCGGGAGTATTTGAAGAGGCGGATTGTCAGGAAGAAGTTTCGCCATTATTCCTATCGTATGCAGAAATGCACCTTCATTTCGGGTGACAATAGCGGCGTAAGATAGGACGTTGGCCCCGGAGACACGCATCCCAGTCAAACAACGTTGGTAGAGACCTAATTCAGTCGATTACGACAGTAATATCGAAAAAAATGTCGCATAAGTATTCGGGAAAGAGTGGAAGACTCGGTGAGGAAATTCGTCCTTCAGATCACTCTTTGAACTACATATATTATTAGTAGCTGCCTTAATGATCGGATACCTCACAGATGAGCGAGCGCAATCTGTTGGACCGCGTCCCGGAAGGATTTCTTTGCTCAAAACCGCAACGAAAATCGGGTTTTTCGAACGCATGGTGAAGGGAGATGAGAACTGAATCATGCGGAGAGGACGACAAAGTAGGGCGGGAACGATTGTGAAGTGTTCCAAGTCAACCGCCGCTAACAACTGCAGAAACGGACCCACGTCCTGATGAATTTGCTCTAGTGCTACGGGACTAAGAAGAAGTTATTTATCAAGGGAGTTGTTATCGCACAGTCAAAAGATCTCCGATAGAAAGATACTGTACCCAGCTGGACAATACGAAGACCAGCAAAAGAACGGATCGCCCGGAGTAGCCAATCCAAAAAGTGGCTCCAGTCAAGAATACGCCAAATCGCATTCATCTTTGACCAGAATTACAGGAGTTTGGACGGGAGTTCTTACCGTATTATCATAATATCATTTGTTCGGATTTCTGTATGTAGAATAGTTTTTATGCACTAAGAACAGCTTCTTAATCCGTTCTTCATGCCTTCTATGAGAGTACGACCATGAAACTCCCAGAAACTTGGAGAACCATTGTTGAGCAGAATAGGGCATGCATTATCTGATGAAATGGATCAGCTCTCTGGAAAATTTTGCTCAAAGTCGACCACAAGAATCGGCGGAAGCCTTAACAGCAACCCAATGTTTGAACTCAACTATATGTATGCCTCGAAAGAAGGACCACCAATTGGAAAATTTTTCAGTGAATGCAGGATTCCTGTCTTCATGTCATTCTTGTGTCATGACAGGATTGAAAAGCTACTTATCATTCGAGCAACAAATCCCAGAATGCATAAATCAGTGCTAAGAAGAAGAAACGTACTTCTGTCTCGAAGGGTCATGAGTTCTTCGGAAGAGCCTTCAGTGTCTCTCCAAATACCTACGTACTTTAATACGTCAAGTTGCTCAGGAGAGTAGTAGCCAACAGGTCACACAGTATGAAATTGGGAAGGAACGTCCCATCCTGAACTATACCACCTTATTGGAAGTATTTGTATTTTATGTGCAATCTACACATATTAATATATGCGGTGAAAATGTAGTTGTGGGGTGCCAGCCACTTTTGTGCTCTGGCGTCCTTGACACCGGCGGCAGATTGCATAGAGACGGCAGAGATGGGATTCCTCCACTTCTAGAAGTTAGAGAAGGAGCTCCGGGTGGGAGAGATGATTATCTCGTGCAAAAAGCTGGGATGGAGAAGAATTGAACAATCCAATTGGTTTCACCCACCCCAGAGCTCCTTCCCTAACTTTTAGAAGGGGAGGAGCTCTGGGGTGGGTGAGATGATTAGATAGCGTAAAAAATGAAGAGACGCAGTTATAGTGAAGAAGGAAGCAATTCAGAATGAAGAATGCATTTTGTGATACTGAATGATCTCAATGTGTTTATCATTTTGCTCGTATATAAGAGAGTGAATGAGTAGGTTCTTCACTTTTTTCGTCCTACACATCCACTCCAGTAAGCGGCGTTCCATCAGATAAAGGTTAGCGAAACCCTTGCGTTCTTGTTCTGTTGCAAGACTCATACACACTGGGCCACGCGTGATATGGTGCATCGGCCGTAGTGAAGAGAATGACCACGACTCTCTCGACAAGGCAAGGAATGCTGACGAAGACGACAGGACGACTGTCGGCTATCCTGGATGACGTGCCCGGGAAAATCGAGGCTTCGGAATCAGAATTCGGTGAGGACACTCATTCTAGGAAAATGCAGCTGAATAAAGCTGAAGAAAACTATCGAAGTGGCCTGCACAAGTGTAGGAAAACGCGCTCAATGCTTATACCAGCGTAGCAGACACACTTGATCGGGAAAAACCCTCAAGGAGATGCAATCTTGGACAAAATTTCGTCGAACGCATCGATAGCCCAGGATCTCATTCTCCGCGCTGAAAACAGCCGGATTGAGCTCGAGATGGCCTTGGAAGAGTATCGATGGACACTAAGGCATGTGATGATCTGGCAAGCAGCGCCGATCCAACTGGCTCCTATTCCGATCCCAAATTCAGTGGAAAGTCTGGGAACGGGCAAGTTTTTGGAGCGCCTTCGACTACTCTGTCCACTCCCCGAAAGATGGGAAGACATCTACAAAATGAACTACTTGATGAATGCTGAGAGGGGGAAGCGAAAAAGTCAGTCAAGAGATTCCAAATCAGTGGTCACCCTAACAAATGGCCCATCACCCCATCTAAAAAGAAAAGTTTGGTAATCCTCAGCTGCTGCTCGAGGAACTAGCTAAGCAACCTCAAGGATGTCGTGCTAGTACCACTTCGCGTTGAAGATCAAATGACACTCTATGAGAAATTTCTTCAATCCTTAACCAGATGGCCCTCAAGGAGAATGTTTGGACACCCGTTGTCCTACAGAACAAGTCCTATCCAAATTCAGTGAACGCGTGCAACGTCACGTTTTAAGGAAAAAGCACGAACAGACCGCTAGCGAACCGTGGGACTACTGAAATGCTACTCTCCCATATCAGCGACTTTCTCGATACCGAGGTGGAGATTAAGCATTATCTTCAAGAGCAAATCCAAGAACAGCCATGTAAACCCTCACAAAATAACATTGTCAAGAAAACGACCGATATACTATCGGTAAAGAACGAATTCATACGTGCTTCTATTGCAAACGTAATGACCATTCACCAAAGGACTGTCCAGAGTTCGGTACTCAAGAGCAAAAGGCTCGAACACATGAAACGGTTCTCTCTTTGTATGAACTGTGGAGGTACAAACCATATCGCTAGCGCTTGCACGAAAGGCGCTTGTCGATTGTGTCATCAGAAAGGGTATCACACGTCATATGCCCACAAACAATTCGTTCAACAGTACAAAGACCAATGCATTCTCACAGGAAACTAGCCACAGCAGCTGAATACCTAAGCCTTCCGCGCAGAGGAAAACAAGACAACATTTCGTTTCTTCTACACACCGAAACGAAGACGACGATGATGAAGACAATGTCGAAGCAATAACTTGCATGAAAACCATCTCCACAGCATCAAAGACAAAACAATGCGTTCTCGTCGGAGAAGCACAAGTTTTCAATGTCAACACGCGAGCATTGGAAACAATTCACATCCTACTGGACACAGGCGCGGATCGTTCATTCCATAAGTGAAGACCTCGCATGTCGTCTTCAATTGGAAAATACCATACAGTTCGATTAAGTGTCAACACATTCGGCAATCAAAAATCAAGAGAAATAGATTGCGGAGTCACTGACCTACAACTTTTCGACCATGAAGGGAAATCCCATTGGTTCCAAGTCACTCGTATTCACCATATCACGGAAAGTCTCCAAAGAAATGAACTCACTTATGAAGACAAACATTATATCGCAGAGAACAAAATCAAATTATCAGTTAGCCAAGAGTTTCAAGAAGTCCGTCCTGAAGTATTGCTGGGATGTAGTGACGCATTTTCTCTGATCGATAGAGAAGATCAGTCATCAAAAGTGCTTCCATCAGGACTTCGACTGATAGCCTCTCGGTTAGGATACCTCATTACGGGACCAGTCGACAACTACGTTTCAAACATAGCGATAAAGACTACCCACCCTCTGCGATACACGAGAGTAACCAGAAATGGGATGAGTTCCTTGCTCTACAAAACTCGGGAATTCAAGAATTCACCCGGCACCAAAACACAAGAACTGGAGATGGAAAACGATAAAGTATGGAGGAATTTCAAAGCAACAATAGAGCACCACAAGGATGGATACTATGTCCACTACCTTTGGAAAGAGGAAGCAGTCTTCCTACCGGATAATAAGCTTATAGCTTACAAAAGACTTTGTCTCAATCTATCGAAACTTCAGACCACCCCAGACATACTTCGACAGTACCATCAGACGTTTGAAGAACAAACTCAACAAAGGGATCATTGAAGAAGTGGATGTCTGTCAACCGCCTACCCGGAAAAATAGTCCACTATCTCAGTCATCAAGCAGTGATTACCCCGGCAAAAGAATTCACAAAACTGAGAGTAGTGTTTGATGCATCTGCTCATTTCAAAGGCTACCCATCCTTGAACGATGTTCTCCACCAAAGACCAGTGATCTTACCACTTATGCGAGACATGCTTCTGCGCTTCAGGATTGGAAACATTGCCATGATAGCGGATGTGGAGAAGGCTTTTCTGCAGATCCGTCTCAAGAAAGACGATCGGGATGCCCACTCGGTGTCTATGGGTCAAAGGATCCAACGACGCCACCTACTGAAACGAATCTTGTCGAATACCGTTTCACACGAGTAACTTTCGGATTGAATTGCTCACCATTTCTATTGGCAGGGACAATCAAATATCACCTACAGGAAAACACCCTTCACAAGGAGATGGCAAAGGAAGTCTACAGAAATGTCTACGTGGACAATGTTATACTCACGGCATCAAATGAAGAAGAAGCGATAGAAAAGTACAGAAAATCGAAAGCGATTTCCGCCGAGATGAATATGAACCTTCGAGGATACCTTACTAACAACGAAAAGGTCAACAAAGTTATTTCTTCACACGACAAAAGTATGCACAGCGTCACGAAGGTTCTTGGAGTTTGTTGGGATTCAGTGAAGGATCACCTCATCCTCAATAGCCAGTCAATCAGTCATACTGCAATCACCAAACGGACTATCTCGGAGCACATCGCGTCCATTTACGATCCCATGGGGTGGCTAACTCCACTCACATTGAGAGGCAAACTGTTTCCTGCAACATCTGCGGTTACTCGGATACGACTGGGATACGGAACTTGCCGGAGAGCACACTGTACAGTGGAACGAAACAGTCACCGAAATGGAGTCTTTCAAATTGACTCTTCCACGACAAGTCTCATCTCTTCATTCAAGCGTCACACTTGCACTTTTCGCCGACGCAAGTACAAGGGCTATGGCAGCCTGTGCATATGTGGTAGCAACTGATAAATCACACCTTATATTTGCACGATCCAAGTTAGCCGATGCGAAAGCACATCCTACAATCCCGAAAATGGAGATGTTCGCAACCACTATGGCTGTGAGAATGGCACAAACAATATACAACGCGTTAACCGATCAATTGACAATTTCATCTGTCGCTATTTTCACGGATTCCGAAATCGTTCTCACTTGGCTCGCAACTTACCCCATCAGAGAAGATGTCGGCCGTTTTGTGACGAATCGAATAGTGGAAATTCGAGCAATAGTGAACCATATAGATTGTCTCACACGGTTCGGCCATGTTACTACGAATGAGAACCCCGCAGACAGCGCTACAAGAGGTTTGTCGGCAAAGGAGATGGAGACCCATTTGTGGTGGGAAGGACCCGATTTCCTAAAGCAGCCGGAGGAACCTCGGGCCGAAAAATGTCGACTCACTGCCCTTCCCGAAGAAAAACATGCAGAAAATGTAGAAGTTGTTCAATAAACGATTCTGAACACCGAAACAACCTCGAACATGAGAAACATCAGCGATGTGGAACTTTTGGACTGGAGCAGGCACAGGACCCTCGAATCAGCTCAGACGTCTGTAGCCTACGCACTACGGTTTTTGAGAAAATTGTGTGGCCGTATTCGAGAAGGAATCGCGTCAAGAATAACAACGCAAGTTCCAGAACTGACGATACGGTCGGACGGTAAATTCATCAAGGTAACTGAAAGGGAAGCTGCATTACAAGTCATTATACGCGCGCATCAGTGCATCCATGTTTCAGAACAGCTCAGACGCTCCCTGAAAAACCTCAATCTTCAACCGGATCAGTACGGCGTTCTACGCTGTCGAGGAAGACTTGACAGTGCGAGTATTCCTGAGTCCGCAAAGTATCCCATGTTTGTGGCCCCGAAAACCCCACTCGCATTTTGCATTATCAAAGAAGCTCATCTGCCACTCCATCTTGGCATTTCTCATACGATGGCTACGGTCAGAAGAAAGTTCTGGATCCCAAAGCTTCGACAACAAGTCCAAAGTCTAACAACCAAATGTGTTCCATGTCAAAGGATGAACGCATTACCGTTCCCATATCCATCGATGGGACCACTGCCGAAACGACGTGTTATAAGGACCAAGCCATTTGAAAATGTTGGAATCGACTACTTTGGCCCCCTGGTTGCAAAGGGAAATGACGACAAAACCAAAGTGTATGGAATCATTATCACATGCATGACGACAAGGATGATCCACATAGAAGTGGTAACGGACACATCAACCGACAAGCTGCTTCTAGCCCTCCGAAGTTTTTCGCTCGTCGAGGAGTTCCAAAAGACAATCACCTCTGACAATGGACCCTCTTTTGTTCTGGGAGATCAAATACTCAAAGATGCTGTACAATCCATCACAAATGACGACGAATTTCAAGCCATAATGGCTCGTAAAGGAATTGAATGGACAACCATCACGCCATACGCTCCGTGGCAGGGAGCGTTCTATGAAAGGTTGATCAAATCGATAAAACATTCCTTTTACAAAGCCGTTAGAAATCGTCTTTTGAATGAGGAGGAGCTGAGTACATTAATGGCTGAGATTGAAGGTACGCTGAACACACGAACACTGACATATCAAGGAGCAGACTACGAGCCCTTGAGACCTTTGCGTCCTATCGATTTTATTGTAAAAGATATTGAAATAACATATCCCTTCGAGTCTTCTCAACCGGATAAAGACGACCCAGATTATCTGCCCTCGGAGGAACTATTCCGTCTCCAAACCAGAAGACAAGCACAGGAAGCCCTTGCATCAACGCTCAAAGCGACGGAGCATTTCTGGAAGATATGGCATAAGATCTACCTTCGTAGCTTGCGAGAGGCGCACAAGAAACATATGAATGCGAAGCGTGCAGGGAATCGTGAACCAAAAGAAGGCATGGTAGTGTTACTTGCTGACGATAACCTACCACGCAATACCTGGAAAATGGGAAGGATTTTGGCACTGAAGCCTGGAAAAGATGGAGCCATAAGAGAAGTAGAACTGCACATGCCCAACGGAAACATTCTCAGGCGTCCCATCAATCTACTCGTCCCTCTGGAACTGAACGACGATACAGAATCTATGAGAGAAAGCCAACAACCCGAACTCAAACTCATTCCGTGTACAGAACAGCAAAATCCACAAAGACGGTACAATCTTCGCAGCACCACAAAATCAGTTCCCCAGAAGCAGGAAATCAGAGCATCAACATCATTGAAAAGCCGGGAGTATAGTGAAGAAGGAAGCAATTCAGAATGAAGAATGCATTTGTGATACTGAATGATCTCATGTGTTTATCATTTTGCTCGTATATAAGAGAGTGAATGAGTAGGTCCTTCACTTTTTCGTCCTACACATCCACTCCAGTAAGCGGCGTTCCATCAGATAAAGGTTAGCGAAACCCTTGCGTTCTGTTCTGTTGCAAGACTCATACACACTGGGCCACGCGTATACGCAGTGCACAAAATGCGCTGGCACCCCCCAACTACATTTTCACCTATATATGCATCTTCACATCCATTCACTTTGTTTGCAGCGTGGAGAAATGGAACGAATCGGAAATGGATCGAGCAAGAAGTTCAGAAATCAGAAGAAAAAGACTGAAAATAGCTTTAAAGGGTGAAAATGTAATTGGGGGGTGCCAGCGCCTTTTTGTGCTCTGCGTCTCTGACACCGGCGGCGGAGTGCATTAGAGATCGCAGAGATGGATTCCTCCCCTTCTAAAAGTTAGGGGAGAAGCTCCGGGGTGGGAGAGATTATTATTTCGTGTAAAAACCTGGGATGGGGAAAGAGTTGAACATCCGATTGGTTCACCCACCCCGGAGCTCCTTCCCTAATTTTCAAAAGGGGAGGAGCTCCGGGATGGGTGAGATAATTAGATAGTGTAAGAACTGACGAGACGCAGAACACAAAAGGGCGCTGGCACCCCCAACTACATTTTCACCCTTTAAAGTAGTGAAGAAATGGTTGGAAAAGGATTCGACTGGAAAAAAAATCAAAAAATGTGGAGTCTTTTGTTGCAACCGGCGTTAACTAGCAGCCTTAAACCGCCGATGTTGGAATCGATATGCTCATGAACGGTTGCAGTGGGACCCATCCATGGACCTCCAATTGGTGACTTAAGTGGATCGATACAGTCAAAAACGATGAAGATCAAGACCACTCTATGAAGTCCCTCAGATGGTTTTCTTCTCCATGTTTTCTAGACCGTAGGATGTGAGTTCGTTCTCAACAGGGGTCTTTAGGATTATGCTTTCTGTATCATGTATCATGTAATGTTCGATGGAAGGACTCGAAAAAGGGTTGTGATTTATAATCTCTTCCTATGTTATATGTGTACTAGAGCCAAAATGATTTTGTACGAAGATCGTTTTTTATCAACTTATGCAAGCAAACGTCGACTGCACAAAACGTGCTCGAGGAGTTCGGGCAGTAGCTTTTGAAACATGAGAGACCAACTATCTACCTAGATCTCCTCAAAGAAAATAAAAGCTACTTAAAATTAGTGGAACACGTAGAAACAGTAGTCGAAAAGGTCGGAACGTAGTCAGGGTGGGGTCTCCTTCATCTCTAACGCCAAGTTCTGAAGGGCACGAACTCTAAGAGGCAGAGAAGGAGGAGTAGGCAACCTTGCGCGAGCCTCTCGCAGTGCTTGGAAACACTTGTTAGATTAGAGAACATTTCTTAATATTCAACTACTCTAGTGGCTACTTTTCTGACTTTTCCAACCGTTCACCCTTCATCTAGTGAAAGAACCTTACCCTGGTCGACGCACTTCCATATGCCATAGACAGGTCTTGGAGCATTCTTGATAGCTGTCGCTCACGGAAAATGCAAATTCCAAAACATTTCGACCTTGTTGATTTTTCATCTGAAATTTTTATACAGATTCTTCTGACACATCGCGCAAGCTAAAGGTTTCTCCAAAGTTCTTTTTGACACTCATTCTCTACTTTCGTGAACATGACTGGGACTGATATCGAAGGCAGCTCGTTTCCATAACTCTTTTACTGTGCTGAATCCACCATAAAGGATTTTTCTGCGAGATAGGTGTCGTGGTTGTAAAAGGTGGTATCCTGTATGTGTCTCTGTTGGCTGACTACGGTGTTTCCATGTGCACAAAATACGAGACACATATTGTCTAAGGATATTAGCTAAGAGGTACCATGAACTGAAAAGTAGAGGTAGGTTAAGGAGCCCCGTATCGAATTCGCCATGCCTTCACCCTTGCTTTGAATAAATTGCCCATTGTGCAAACAGTGCTTTGCTCCAAGAAAGCAGATTCACTGACTGGGAGCCTTGGAAAATAACTTCTTCGATAAAACATAGAGCAACGTGGGTTTCCTTATTTCTACCTACCATTACTCCAGGATTCATACCCGTGCTTCGGTCTCCATTCCAAATTCAATGAGAAATTCGGGCCTATCCGTGATCAAGCGCTATCAGTTGCTCTCCATATAAAGAAAGGAAAATGAAAAAGATCTGACTGCCAGCCAACAACGGCTTGCAAACGTGGGCTGCATACAACAGGGGTTTTCAAGGAATCTATAATAGAAACAGAAATACAAAAAAACACGAATGATGGATGATGAATCCGTGAAGTTTCCAACCTTCACATGAGAATATCAAGAAAACTCTTCCACATCAATAAGAGAAAATAAATAGAAACCTCAGGTGAAAATGTAGTTGGGGTGGGGGGGGGGGGGGGGGGGGTGTAAGCGCGCTTTTGTGCCGTGCGTCTCTGACACCTGACGTCAGAGTGCATAGAGACCGCACTTGAGCACTGAGATGGTTTCCAGTATCGCAGGCGTACATTCCATGGCTTTTTATGTCAGAAATATGTTTTTTTTTTAATATGAGAGCAAGAATCCTTTCTTTTTCTCGGGAACCTTTCACATCCATCCATGTTTTCCTTATGCGAAGTCCTGTTCAAGAGGTTGAGAGAAAGGAATCGAAATGATTAGGTAGGAGCATAGGTGAATAAGACCTAAATCCTTTGATCACAGCAAACTTTGCGGTGTGAGAGTTTTAGGTGAGGAAGGGTCATACTGAAACCACTCGTAAAGATACTTATCCGGTTTCCTGGTGGCGGCATAGAGGACCACTTCGCCACTACGATCCTCTCCCTCTTAAACCTGGAGAACGTCCGTTCCGCGCCCCCGTAGTAACTAGGTAAACCCGCCTACTTCGCGCGCGGCACAGCCCTCTGCAATCTCGAAATGACATTACTGTACCACTAAGTATCAACGGAGCGGTTGATTTGTACTAGCCCATGTTATCTTCTCGTCAGGCTGACTGCCGTGGACTAAGGGCAAATCGTATGCCCCTCTGACAACTGCGACGTCTGTCAAAAATCGCGTGCTACCGCGCGAGCGGCGGCTGCGGCGTGACCTGGTATCGACGGACGCGCGCAACGAAGCGCACCCGTTAAACCTAGACCTTTCCGGAATAGTTGGCCCACTTCCTCCCTTTAAATCATGTATAATACCTTCTGCACACGTGAACTGGGGAGGAAAACTAATAAATACAGAAGGCAAAATCACCCAATATCAATCTAGAGTCTGATTCCATAGAACCATTCAACCTATTTTTAGAAAAAAAACCCTCCCTCTAACAACCAAATACCATCTCCTTACCATGAGCATGAGTACGAGGAAGCGCTACAGGTCCTCGTTCAAGAAATTTGGTGATCAGAAGGATGACGAGGTAATATTTGGTGGAACCTTCTTTGACGGCTTCAGCCGTGACTAATATTTTTATTCTAAAGCCACATAAAAATAATATGCAATAGTACAGTATTACACAATGAAAGCCTACGGTATTTATCAGTGAATCAGTGAAACCAGATGAGGTTAGGACAACTAATAGGCACTGGTCATTCGGCTTGCACGGCTTGCTCGAGAAGCACCATTTGCTCGAGATGAAGCGTATCTATCCGAAGGAGTATAAGTTCGATTATCGTCTTCATTGTCCGTATACTCATCGGCTCCAATTTCTTCATAGTCCTTCTCCAAAGCTGCCATATCTTCCCTGGCTTCCGAGAATTCGCCTTCTTCCATACCTTAACAACCAATCGATTTCTATTCTTAACACGTGGTGAAGGAGGTAATTATAAAATGTATATACTACCTTCTCCGACATACCAATGGACGAATGCTCGTTTAGAATACATGAGATCGAACTTGTGGTCGAGACGGGCCCAAGCTTCTGCTATTGCGGAAGTGTTACTGTAAGTACCGTAATAACAGTAACCTTACATTACTTTAACATTCATATTCTTGGCATCACTGCAAAACAGAAGAACTCGACCCTAACGATGAATACTGTCGGGACAAACGCATGATGTCTGTGTTTGTACTTTATCCTTCTCTGTCACAGTACGTTCCCAATCGGGAGAAAATTGAATCCGTACAAAAATTAGTTTGGTCGGTACGCTCTACAGGTAACCATTCTGGGAATGCACAGAAATTATCGTTTGCGAAAATACAGTATAATAGCGACAGTATTGTGGCTGCAAACAAAATTGTTATGAACATATGAGTGGGGTGAGAGCCTACAAGGAGTCCTAACTGGGAATGAAGTCTTTGCCTTGATTCATCATTTTCTGGATGCCACTATTTGTCGTACACTGTAACAAAATCGCGCAAACTCGAAGTTCACTGATCGTGAGATCGAAGTGGTCGCGCCATGGCTCTGTCCACTATGCAAATATGGTGCGATTGATTCAATGGGATTTGCGTGCTTTTCACCCCTATCGACCTATCGTCACGTTCGCGGTATAACCGAATTCGTTTTTGGTAAAATTTGAAAAAGTTATTTCAATGAGTCCTTCAAGGGAGGATTAAAATACCAAGACATCAGCTATGTGTCGATTCGATTTTAGCCGATGAACTTGATCGAGGGGAGACGGGCGTTAGGAACGATTTTGGGTAATCGATTGCCGCACGCGGCTGTCGCGGACCACTCATCCGCCGTTATTACAGCTCTAGCGTTCTCATACAGCTCAATCGATATGCGATCATTATTTTATGCATAATTCTACTATTAGTACTTTTGTTCTTGTATTTCTTACCTTCTGCTGCATCCTGCTACATTCCTTCGCGCGCGACCCCCTCCCACCGCGACGCGACCATTTCGTTCCTAACGCACCACACTCCTTGATCGAGTCCTCAATACAGTACCTGATCATGCATACCGATCGACTCTGTTTACCCAAATCACCGCCAGGCACGACAGTTGATGGCTGATAATTGATTCCTACTTTGAAACCGGTAGGACTCCTAAAATACAAATCAAAATCCTAGTCAGTTAGAGAAGTAAAAGCATACTAGGTAACATAATGAGAAGTATGCAAATTATTTTTGATCAGTTCCAAAAAATTAATTCATGATCCAAACAACTAATCATAGAAATGGCATGCTCTCGAAGTGATCGTATTTTAGATTTTCAAAATGATTTTTGTCTACTCTATGGACTTTATTAAAATAAACTGTAAATTGATTACCATTCGACGAACTGGACGGTTCTTTTCGCTTTAACGGCCGAAATTGCTGAATTAATATCTTTTGGCACAACATCGCCTCTGTAGAGTAAGCAGACCGCCTGAACCATACACTTTGTGGGCGGATAAGAGCCATCGCAGCTCATTAGCTATGTTTTTTTGTATAATTACTATTTATGAACTTTCGTTTCGATCATTACTACGGAATGGTACATAATCGTTTCTATCTTAGCATAAATAAAAGGTAATTAAAGCTATAGTCCTAGCCAAACAGTTTCGAGCCTACAAGCTCCCATACGCCTACTAGCAAAGCGTTCCCCAGAAACACTCTACCCACAGTAGATGGTTCCACCATCGGCATCGGGATTGCATAAGTTACAACTAGGAAAGTGGCCGTAAAAACTCTATCCAGTAAGTAATGCCACTGAAAGTACCATGCCACGCCTCGCCCACTCGAGAAACTCCTCCCACTTCGAGACATAAACAAAGGGGTACAGCTAGTTCCCTTTTTCTTGTAATCATTGAGGTACGCACCATGTATTTGCCTCGTCTCGGATCACATTTTACCATTTGGCTTCCAGGCTCGAAACATGCATTCGTAATATCGGCTACAGTATTCTGTTCGTGATGAGCATTATCGGCGGCGACAAGTGGAGCATAAGTAACCAGAGGGAAATGAATTCGGGGGTACGGTACCTGCAACTTGGACTTGGCTTCGGAATCGAAAGCTCCCATACGCCTACTAGCAAAGCGTTCCCCAGAAACACTCTACCCACAGTAGATGGTTCCACCATCGGCATCGGGATTGCATAAGTTACAACTAGGAAAGTGGCCGTAAAAACTCTATCCAGTAAGTAATGCCACTGAAAGTACCATGCCACGCCTCGCCCACTCGAGAAACTCCTCCCACTTCGAGACATAAACAAAGGGGTACAGCTAGTTCCCTTTTTCTTGTAATCATTGAGGTACGCACCATGTATTTGCCTCGTCTCGGATCACATTTTACCATTTGGCTTCCAGGCTCGAAACATGCATTCGTAATATCGGCTACAGTATTCTGTTCGTGATGAGCATTATCGGCGGCGACAAGTGGAGCATAAGTAACCAGAGGGAAATGAATTCGGGGGTACGGTACCTGCAACTTGGACTTGGCTTCGGAATCGAAATGAATGAAAAGGGAGACTCACGAGATTGGTCTGAAATTCGGTCAGATCGACGTTCAAGGCTCCATCGAATCGTAGCGATGCCGTAATGGATGAAACAATTTGTGCGATCAGGCGATTCAGATTTGTGTATGTGGGTCTGAAAAATCACCGAAGTTTCCAGACTTTTGATTGAAATCGATTTTACTTTGCAACTGTGGATTTTAATGGTTCTACGAACCTCAAAAACTGAATGAACGACTTCTAACTTGACGCTAGAAAGGTAGTTTATACAAATTTCCATGCCTCCATCTCTGAAAGGGCTTCAAACTTCAAAAAACACAGCCATACGATTCAATTCCTCAGGCAGGGTACATTCCGATGTGCTTTGGCTTTTTACAACCGCTTAACCAAGATGGTTGGGTTTGCCAGACGGAAATAAAGGCGCTAGGATTTCGTTTCTGATTGAAGGAAACCTGGGTGATAAGGGAAGAGGGGAAGAAATTGACGTCTGTGGATAGGAACACAGCCATATAGTTCAATTTCTGCACAGCTGCGGCTTGAAGGTTTTAATCGATCGAAAATATTGAATTTGCAAAGATCTGTGATAGAGGGCTGAGAAAAATTCCATGAAAATTATTGTACCGCATAGTAAACCACACTAGAGGAAAATGAAATAATCAGTAAAACAAATCTCTGGAACCTTGCTAGATCGAGCTTTCTTCGACAGATATCATAGATCGCCTCATTGTCAGCCATGAACGAGCAATCCGAATGTTCTAACGTGGTGTGTGTCATTAGTATCGAGTTATACGGTTCAACCATCGACGTCGAAATCTGGAGATAGCATAATTCAACTAGAACAAATCAGGATTCAATCAAACATATGCAATTGAAGGGGTAGGAATTGAAAGAGGCTATCAAAAATGTAGGAAAAATAGTCCCGAGTTCTATAGCCTATTTCAGGGGATATGCCAATTGAGCAAGCCTTGGTTTTTTTGATGGTTCAAAGCCACAGGGGGTGTAGAAAACCCTAGTTAGGCTCAACTCAGTTTTTCTATCCACACCTGTTACAGAACTTCGGCTGTAGCAACTCACACACCGCATGGTGACAACCACTTTGATGTGGGTTTTTCAGTTTGGGTTATACCCTACATATGACACTCAAAACCTCAAATTACACCCTCCAAATCTCCTCGACTATCCCTAGAAAGCTCCGGGGAATTCAATTATGTTGATTACAAGAACTAAATTTTCAAATACATGTCGGAAATCTTGTTCTCTGGCCTCTAGATAGTGATGAGAGATCACTACTCCAATTCATGTCTTCAGTTTTTCCCATGTCCTTGCAGCTCTCGATGGTTTCACTGCTCAAGTATACTCAATAAACTCAGCCGAGAACAAACCCCCGCTTACTATGTATGTAGTAGCAACTTTCAGCAGAATTGCATGACAATATTTGAATCTATATAAAGAACCAAAATTATCAGGTTAATTGCATCTGTGCTCTGTAAGCATAGTACCATTCAAAGGTTTTTTATTTGTATCACGGCATGGTGCTATCACCATTCTGCCAAAGAATATTTAGTTGAAATTCTTCCAAATTTATTACCTGAGGGGCAGGGTAGATGGCGAACTCCAGTTTTGGTTTCTTGCCATATTCTGTCGAAAGGCGTTCCATGAGGAGTGACAAGAAACCGGATCCCGTTCCACCTCCGAATGAATGGAACACGAGGAATCCTTAACAGATCATTTCAGTTGACCAACATCAGGGGAATCAGGAAAGGGTCACAACATGAGTGAATATCTGTCCGGAAGTTAAGCGGAAGTGTTCAAGTGATAAAAGTGAAAGGATAAAGTTTTTGGCGTTAATCAATCCCGTCTGTGGGATGCGCCCCCGCACTCGACTTCCATTCAGAATCGTAGTGGCGTAATGAGTGCGTATGTGGCCTATACAATGACTTGCGGTGGCCAGCCGATGTACAAGTCAGTGCTATTATCCTCCCAGACGAGTCTGGTACCAATTCGCCGACCGTGGAGGGACGGAACACCTGAATGGCCTAGATGGGCATCGATCCGGGATTCGAGCCGTGACCGTGTGTGTGATATAGTGCGCCACTTGCCACTACACCACCTCCGCCCCTGTTCAAGTGATAGTGTAGGTAAAATAAAAATCAAATGTTGTTACCTTTCTGAATGGTAGTCGATCAGCGGGTGCAAACTTTAATAAGTTCAATAGAAAATGATTGAAACGGTGGGATGGTTACCTTAATTGACGATGTGCAAATAAAAAAACCCTTCTACCACACATAGTTCGGCGCACTAGCCCCGCCATTTTTTCAAGGAAGGCAGGGATGGACACCCAAAGAAAGAATAATGTAATACAGTACAGTACGATTGAAATTCGAAAAAATGCTTATAAAGTTTTCCTCTGTGAATTTGAAGACCTGAAAACCTATTCTTCACTGAATTCTAATGCAACGAATTCCCTAATGCATGCTAATAATTTGGATCACCCCATTGAGGACAATTATTGTCGAGATGGGGGTAGACGTATACTACTGAAAAGCACTGTTCAGATAATTAATTTCTGTAGTCCGAAATTTCGGAAGTAGTGAGTTTCTTTCGGTCATATAATCAAAATAATCACAGGTGAAAGCAGAAAAATGAGTCCACTGGGGGTTTATTGAACTCCCTCTCGAGAGATACTTTTCAAGAAATTCCGCCCCGAAAGGACGAAAATTCGAGCCACAATGCTTGACTGATCCATCTTTTCACTTGATCCGAATTATAAATAATTGAAGGACCGAGAACAGCCTTGTGATGGGTTCCAAACGCTTATTATGGTCTCATTACCTTGCAGTCCTTTGCAGGCTTCTGTAAGACGACGTACTCGATCCATTACCACCTATAAATAAAAATTACGAGACTATGTAATTCAAATAGCGCGATGAAACCAGAATCCACCTAGAAATGTATGAAGTTCATTCTTGGAATGAAGTAAGATTCCTCATTCATGCAGGAACAACATTAACACGGATATTGGAGATGCTGTAGGCAGTCTTTACGCAAATGCACACAACAGGAATGTCGTCCAGTCCCCCCTTTCATCGTCTTAATCCCGTGCAACCCTCTAATTTGACTGCTTATAGGAGGCATTTCCGCGAGTTCTGCAACTTCTCGCTTGCCACGCTATTGGCACTATTTCCTTTGTTTAACATGAGGAGGTTACTTGGAATTACTGTACGCCTTTAATTTTTGAATGAAATCTTTGATCTGATCTTGATGTAGAATTCTTCACTGCGGTAAAGGTCAATTGGAATAAGTAAAAGCTAATTTTATGTTCCATTTGGATTTTTGTTATAATTTCGAAATTTCTAGGTTTTTAAAAGATTTTAGGTCCCACATTTAACATTTAAAGTTCTTTTGGCTCTCATTAATGCTTATTCAACAACCCATAGTTTCAAAGTCTTTTTTCACAAGTTCATGTTCAGCTATCCCTGTTCGAAAATTATTCCAGAAAGGACGCTTATTGGTTGCACTGATGAGGACCCAACTATTGCTTATGAAAGCTCAGAAAAATGTATCTGAATAAGAGTTTTCAAAGCAATTTCACTTACATCAATCATCTCTCGACCAATTGTATACCTGCCCCTTGCATAACAATTTGCTGCATCTTCTTTTCCAGACAGTAATTGTTCAGGATGAAAGAGTGTCCGATAGGTGCCCGTTCGCACCTCATCTGGAATTCATAGGAAGAATTTTTTTCGAAAGTTTCTGGTTGCAAATAGGCTACCTATGTTAGGGCCTAATAATTATTATAATACAACCTCAACTCTCTGGAGAGAGTAAATAAACAAGACAGACAAGACAATGCTCCTCCCTATTTACGTTTCATTTTATTTCCATTACAGTGTCATGGGCTTTGGAACAGTATCTCTGAATCTCTGATCATTCTGTATGCAATCAGATTTCACGAGGGAGGGCTAGCAATGTTTTCATTGGTATCTTTCAGATTATAAACAGCTGGCAATGCCTTTCAGGTGTAAAATCAAATACTAATAGTTTAAATACTAACTAGCTACTTCTACCTAATTTTGATGCTTTCAATTTTCCTGAACAACTGATTGGAATTTTTCCTTTCGATTGCGTGTACCATCCGTGATTATCTCACCCCCACCCTATTACACCATAAAATGAATAATTCTTACCCTCTGACGTAAGCCTATAATTGGCATGCGTTGAAGTATGTACAACCTCGACCTTACTGGATTACTCCCTCATTACTACTACTACAGACCTAATTGAATAGATAACATCGCTACTTATGAAGGCCGTCTGTCTCCAGGAGAACTTTTCGAGAAGATACTGTGCTCATTGAAAAAGATCACTCATTCCAGCATGACTGATCTTGATTCTGTTAATCTCGTCCATCAGATCATCAGAACCGTCGCTCATGATGACTAACCATGGAGCAATGGTCACCGGCGCTGCTATGTGTTACATAACTGATCCATGGATCAAATTCCAACTGATCAACTATGTTTTAAGCAGTCGTTCAAGATCGAGGAAGTACGAAGGGAGAGATTCGACTAGGTGAACCAAATTCTGATCTATCGATTGGCAGGGCCCTGTAGTTAAAAAGGATAAGTGAAACACCTACCCAATTATTACAACGACTCCGAGTAAATTCCGAATATAAGGCGCAGTCCTCGGCGAGGTTCATTTGCCAATATGTTAACTCTGGATCAAATTGTTTCTACAGTACATAATTTTCCTGGAAACCAAAAGGGTGATTCGATTCGCGCAATCTGTTCAAACGCTATTTCTGAAATACGCCATGCATCTGCCTCCTCACAGAAAAGGACGGCTAGTTCAAAGGTTTCGTGCTCGTCATTAGGACAACTTCAACTGCTCAAATTGGTGCATCTACTATGAAATCTGCTTGGAAGCCGTACATTTTTATCGAGTAGACCTTTCATAAGCAGCACTCTATAACACTGCCGGCCTAGACCTCGTCAAGGAACGTAACAAACTCCACAACCATGGTGAAGGGCTGCCGGTACAAATCTCTTCAACGGATTGAGTAGTGCGTTGAGACCAAAGACTACAAGCAGGGCGAGCGCACTCTGATGTCTGAGGGCTGAGAGTTTCGTAATTGTCAATTACTCTCGGTACCGGAAACATCAAGCAATTTTTGGATGCCTTTCGACTTAATGATCGAAAAACATACTCCTTTGGCGTCAGAAAGCTCTGAGAGTTAGTCTATGCGGCACATAATAAAATGGATACACCTACGCTCACAATTAAATCATTTGCCGAATAAAATCAGCTGAAGAGCACAGGCGAGGAGCAAAAAGACGAGTTTCACTGTAGAAAACCGTGGGCTTATGCTATACCGCCGTCTTCCCTATACAACACATGTGCGGTAAAGGACAAGTACTGTAAGAAACAAGAATGACGTTCCAGTTCAGGAAAAAGGCTTTACAAAAATCTTGTGGTGAAATAGAATGCAGTGGACGTGGAATTCCACAGACATCACATTCTCCTTCACCATTCAACAACAAATCCTTAACAGGCCACATATACGACACATCAAAAAAAATCCCTGGGAACACTTGGGATCTCGTTCAAGCCAGAACCTACCCATAAATTACTGTAAAAGCCGGGTTCCCAGTATATATTTTCGTTTTTGTTGAAAAAAAAAACGAATAGCAATAAGCTAAGGTAGCTTGACATCCTCACCGATTACTGTAGGTTCGAGATCGACAAAAAGACATCTCGGTACGTGTTTGCCTTGCCTCGTTTCAGCAAAGAACGTATTATAAGCATCTTGTTCGCCATCATTGTAATCGATCATCGTTCCATCTGTGGCAGTCAATAAATCAATAAATAAAAATCGGCAAAAGTTCTTTAAGAGCAGAAATATGTACGGGTTAGTCATTATCGTAGAGTTCATGCTGTTTTCACAATGATAAACTTACGGATATATGTGGCCAGCTGTATTTAACATCACGGTTCAGGATTACAATCAAAACAAGTAAACAAGTAAATAAGCACAAAAATCGAATTAAGGTTGGAACAATTTCAATGAAACGATTGTTCTACATATTGTTTGATCGCAATGTCGAATGTGTTAGCGCCTTTGATAGTATGTGTTCCACTAGTGAAAAAATAAACAAAACAAACGGCAAATTATAAATTAATGATTAAACCATTATTGCAAAATTGCAATTTTCCGAAAGAGGATGCAAAATCTGTTAGCCAAGTTATTTTCCAAATGAAAAATGTACTGACCAGGTTGAATAGCATGTTCAAGACAGTACAGTTCCCAGCAAGCATTACCGATCTGTACGCCAGCCTGGCCCACATGGATTGAGATCACCTCACGCTGAAATGGAGATCTTCAATTTCAATAGTTTCAAATGAAATGAATAGAGCGTATTATTTACTAATCTAGTATTGGCTTGATCAATAGTTGACTGGACTTTTGTCTTTTATCAATTCAATCGATTGCATGTTAGTTTATTTCATACCGGATCCTTTCTTGTGATACGCCGTGAATCGACTTTCACTCAGATTAAACAAAGCGCTAGGCCTTAAGTGAACCCTGTAACAACTTGCCCAAAGCCAGCCAATGTATAAATCTGTGAACTTATCCGATAAATTTATATCGAAAAATTGGAAGACGTACTGAAGCTGAGGGGTTTCAATCTAAGAGAGACGGATGTGGGTGTAAGACGGCTTGTCATTGCTCCACTCTCCCTACCACATATTTATAGGAGCTGCTGTCAGTACTACAGGTAGTTATCGATGACGTTTCAAAGTGAAAAAGTACTCTTTCATTCAAACGCGTCTTCGATGACATAATTCTGAGCGATGGCTTACAGGAACTCACTTCACCTCTGGATGGAAAGCAACTTCTATGTATAACATAAGGTGAAATCTGAGCCAGCTGCGTATTTGTATGAGGAGCTATGAAGTACTACACTACATTCGAAAGAAGGGTTCTATCAAACTTATCGAAAATGGGACCAACGTACAATTTCCACAGTAAATCTAGGGATGAAAATGTAGTTGGGGGGGGGGCCACCCATCCGAAGGTCAGTATCTCAAGAAATGAACCCAGTCTAACGTATTATGTAGTCCTTGTTATATCAGTACTGTATCGGATGCGTAGAGAATGATGGGAACTGGCCACCTTAACTCTTTTGAGCGGTTTCAGCTAAGGAAATTTAGTTTCCCAAATAAGCCTAGGTAGGGTAGGAGCACCTGGGTGGCTGGAATGATAACCTCCTGCAAAAAAAAGAAAGAAAACTTGCCCACCGCGGTGTTCCTTCCCTACGGAAGCCCTCATTTAAAAACTGGCATATCCGTGATATAACACGACACAACGCGTTTCATTGACGTCGTTTCTTGAGATACTGACCTTAGGATAGGTGGCCCCCCAACTACATTTTCACCCTAGGCAGGGTACATATGGGTACAACTAGATACTATCGCTACCGCAGTCGTGATCAGAGGATCAAATCATGAATCCAATCCCAAGCACTCAACTTCAGTGAGATGCCCGTTCTTGAAAGCTGAGGCTGTAATTTACTAGGATTACTTTAAGACAGAATGACGTGAGTGCCTAGTCTGTGCAAGACATGACATAGACCAACTAGGCATTCAAACACTGCTACGAAACCGAGAACATGGCGTAGTCCTATGAAAAGTCAAGCACCTTTGAATTTCACTGTTTTTTTTCCTTGGATCATTCATGACCTGGGCAAAAAAAAAATCAATCGGAAACCTGAACTCAGCCTTATCGGGATATTAGTGTCACTACCAAAGGGTTTACCAACATAGCTTGGCCACGGCTCCCTTGGTACGATCTCTAAATGACTGTCGAAAGCTCACCTCACCCCTTAACACTCAAAAGTTGTCTAAGGAAGTGGGAGAGGAGTAGGGAAGGTAATTGTGTATGACCTGAACGCAAAATAACCTCATGGGAGGGAAATCATATTGAAAGGGATTGTTCCCTTACCCTAACAATTACGATTTCCCCTCTACAGTTGGCCAAAAGCAATGGCCTCTTGAAAACGTCTTGAAATGGCTCTACGATCCTGTGTGGAAGTCGAATTGTATGAGGGAGCTATCAAAGGCAGGATTGGCTTAGACTCTTTTTTACCCTCTGAACTACAGAAATCAGGGTTTGTCCGAAAAAGGGAATTTCCACGCTATGGTTAGACAGGCAACCATGCCGCTTGGATGTGGAAATATTTGACAAACTTATTCAAATGATTTTGAATCACTTTTCGATTTTTTTGAATATTAGAAAGTTAAAATTGTTCCTGCTAAATTATATCAATTATTATTGACTAGCACCATACCCTGTCACCCGAAATTTTGACTCTTCATTTACAAAAAAGTGTTCCAATGGTTGGCCGAAGTGGTTAGACAGACATAAAATACTTACATTACCGCGATAACTTGACATGTAGTAGTAATTCTGGTCAATAGGTGAAATGTAGCGGTCGCTGAGCGGTCCTATGACCATTTATAAGCTTGGAGCGCGTGGGCCTTTTCGATAGGGACAATGGCCGCTTAGCAACATGAATTTCCGCCGGAATCACTTAAAGACCCGAACACGCTTGAATTGATGAAATGGTCAAACGCTACGAGTACAACGCCCCTAGGAAAGTGTATGGAATAAGTTACGAAGTAAGGAAGGGAATTAAAGTAGTATAAGCATTCAGTTTTGGGGAGTGCGCCGTGTACGTAGCTATTGTAGGAAATAGTGAAGGCGCACAAATAGGCAGCTGGGTAGCATGCTACCTTTTTACTACTCGAATTTCGACCGAATTTCAGTAACTACTCCTGATAAGCCTACCTATGGCTGGAGAATAGTCCCGGAGTGGCAATTTAAGTATTTGTAATCAATCCAGAGCAACGGGGTAAACACGACCAATTGTTTCGCGGCCCCACTTTGAACCATGGAAAGCTGGTCCGATCCTATTCAGGCTTTGCTCGATACGTCACGACAGGTGGTGCCAGTTCATCAGAAGGGTAGAACGATGGCTTTCAGTGAAGTAACAGACAACACACAGTGCCGAAAGGCTTCAAACCGCAAATTTGAATCCTATTATTGATACACCTTTCTCAGCTAATTCGTAACAACCCTCATGCCTACTATTCATTTTCTTCTAAAACTCGGTACAACTTTGATTTCTGGGACCAAATAGAGAAAAAGGGTCTCTACCGAACCCCGGCTTGAGAGTCGGATCCCATATGGACGTTATTCGGGCTTGTAAAGTTTCTCACCATCTCGAGACCGTACCTGACTCTCCCGAGGAGATGAAATCACTGAAATCACTGGATCTACTGGGTAACTCCAGAAAAACAATTGTAGAGGCTGTATACCCTCATAAACACAGACATCACTACTAATGAAAGTGGGGTACGTGGCGATTCTCCGAAATGAATTAATCATTATTATGGTGATTATTTTTCGGAGGAAAGATCCAACTCAGTTATATAGAAGACTGCTACAAATCCGTGACTAGAATGGCTGAACTACTGTATGAATTACAGTATCCCTAAGAGCTTAATCCGATCAAGACTGGGTTTAGGGGTCCGTAAACTTCGTGGTCGTCAATTAGCAGCAGGTTTTACGTTTTGATACGTATCTTCAGTAGCAATTAGAGTGTCAAATGTCATGAGAAGAACAACATGTCATAGCGATTTAGCCGAACGTCAACGTCTTTGAAATGTGCGCTCATGCGTACGACCTTGCATGGCGCATAGTTAGTGTAAGGAACGCATGGTGAGAGCGCGAAAACCTACGTACGCACGATGGTAAATGGCTGAGAATGAGGTTGAAGTTACATTTTCGTGGAATAGGATTTTCGAGACTTTTGAAATATCCTGCTTCGATTATAAAGTTGGAAGGATCTGGCTTCAATCAATGCCGTAGGATGCGCTCTCGCATTCGGCTTCCATTCAGTATCGTAGTGGCTTTTGAATGGATGTGGCTCTATACAACGAATTGCGATGCCCAGGTGATGTCAAGTCAGTACTTTTATCCTCCCAGAAAGTCTGGATCTAACTACGGGTCCCAAAGGAATGAAAAGCCTGTTTGACCTGGACAAATATCAAATCGGGCTTTGATCCCTGACACATGTGGGGGTAACCACTGCCACTACACCACCCCTTCTCCCGCAATGGTTACAGTTGTATCGGAATGACAGTAAGAGACGCACGTCTCGTGTACGCATATTCAGACACGACCTTTTCTTGATTGAATAAATCTCAGGGATACTGTAGCTTCGGATTTTTAGTCTTTCAAGTCGATTTTACACGGGTTACTCATTTTTGTCAAATTTGAGTAACAGAATCAATCTTACCTGTGATTAATAATGCTCTCGTAGAGGGATGGCAATAGAGTTCAGGAAATCGACTTCGCCAACACAACTCCCATTCCTCCGTCGGGTTCACTAGACGATGCCTTTCCCTTGTTCTCTTGAGTAACGAGAAGTGCTGGAACTCTTTGTTTAGCTATACGTTCGATTTACAACACAGTACCCTGAGAACAAATTCGGTGAAGTCTGTACATGGGTCTAAACTCCCTTCAAAAGTATCTATGTATAAAACGTAGTGGGGATTGAAAATTTTCGATTCACGATTTTCTAAAATGTGCTGGACATTGGCGCTGATCCTAGGTGCCGCTGACGTGAGAAAATTTTTGGGCACATTTTTTTAGTTTTTAAGAATACTACAAAACAAGATTTATTCACCTATTGAAATTCAAGCTCTGGGAAAACTCAACAACAACTTCCTCCAATATTAATGACATAACAGCTATCGTAGTTCATCACCAACACAATAGTAGAGGTTTTTGTTTTGTCTGGGTTCCGATCACTTTCCTGAAGATAACGTGCTCCAGAGCGATCCTTTTAAGTAGAGATCCTTGTTTAATTTAGAAAATACTTTCGAGCATTTCTTCTTGCAGAATCCCCTCTCCCTCAACAGCAAAAATACCTTTCACCACCTCCCTTCATCTTATTCTCTCTCTATGTTGCACTATATTGTGTTGGTTCCATGATACCATTTCCTACCGTCCTCCTGAAGGGCTAAGTCTGTTGTCCAGTCAAAAATCTTACACAAAAGTTGGACCACCTTGGTGGACAGTTGTAGCTTACAGAAACAGTTCATTCTCAAAAAAATGGTCTAAAAACAATGTCATCACTTCGCAGTAAGCGCAGTGCGTTCATACTTCTCAAAGTCGCTCTCATCTCAACATACATACACCTACATAGTGGGATTTTTGTCAATATCATCTAGTTAAATGAGTTTTACGTAAGTTCTGACCGCAGGTATACAGACCTTATCAAGCCCATAAATAGCCCGACACTTCAAAATCGATTTTTAAGTGTAAAAAAGTGCTGGTCGCGTGCCAAAGTGCGGGGAAAAAAATTGGCGTACGCCTGTGTGGGTGTCGATCGCTATCAGGGTTCTGCAAAAACCCCTATCCCGACAAAATTGATGTGAGTGACGGCGATTTGAATTTCTACACCTAAGAGTTTATCGAAAAAGAAACACGAACCTATCCTTCAACATGATCGATGAGGTGCGATCGAACCCGATTCTCGTAAGAGATAGGCAGCCGCCACGTACACACGAACGTCGAGACGCCAAATCGAGCCCCATACCTGGGGAAATGTTGCGAGCTGTGTAAAAAACTTGGTGGAATTTATATAAAATGAGTAGGGCAATTGGTGAATTTCCAGAATCGTTTCAAAGATCAAATAGAAATGGTCATGATCAATCAAACAAGTTAAAAGATAGTAATTGTCAATGCAAAAAAAAATTAGAGTTTTTTGATAGCTATATCAGAGCCGTTTTTAGCATAAAAACTATGCGATTTTCATTTTGGACGGAGTCGGAAGCAAGTGACCCGCTATCACACACGTACGGTCAGGAGATCTGATCCCGGATTGATATCATGCCAATCAAGCCTTTCAAGCACCGACTTGTACATTTTTTGGCTACCGAAAGGAATTGCATAGAACACTAGACAGTCATCATCAAAGCGATTTTTAATGGAAGTTGAATGCGAGGCGCATCCTAGAAAGAAGATTACTCAAGGATAGAGACAATTCATTTCTTTACGTTTTGAAGAATATAATTTGACCGTCCTCCACTTTTGTTCTGCAGAAATTCGGGAGGATTTAGTTCTCGAGCCTTCCTTGCCTTATGAAAATTGATAGGTTGGTCTAGCTCCTTCACGAGATGATACATACGATGAACCTCTCTTTTGAACTCGCAGATTTACGAAACTTTGCAAAAAATGTGATTACAAACACATGCGTTCACGATCCCCTATGGCTTGGGGCGGTTCTTATATTTTCAAGACTATAAAACCATAAACTTATTTGAAAAAAGTTTCGCGATCATTTGTCAATCCGCCTCACGACCAATGAGAGGGGGGGGGGGGGAGGAAGGGGAGAAGCGTATTCGCTCCTTCAGTGACTACAATCTGGATGACAGGACCGTTGTTTGTGTGGGAACTCAGAAAAGGAGATCAGATCTCTCATAGAAGATGTGCCAACGGTCCTGTTTGCCACTGATCCACGTCTACCTAGCAATATTGGTCATTTCGTAAAAAGGCATTTTTGGTCTGATTTTAGTCAAGAAATGAGGGGTCTTATTGGTTATGTTGGTGAATGGCAGAGCTCATAGCTCAAACATTCTGGTGAGCCAAGACGTGCCATCGCGGTCGCCGCGCCGAACCCTGACCGGAGCGCGCGGCGATCTCAAACGGTTCAAACATGCATTTATTAACCGTGAAAGTACTACCGGAAAATTGCCGTAAATACTTCGTGTACCACATTTTTTCTCTTCATGAGGATGCTGGTCTTTATTCTCGCAGTTGCAATTTCTTGGAAAAAATCTCTCCATCAGTCACCGACATATCGCCCGAGATTTCTCCCGGTACCATCAACAACAGTGATGGTGCAATACCTCATCTCCTCTAGGGGCTCTTCCTATTTCCTGAGTTTTTCATGTCAGAGTTCAGTTACGTTACTTCAACTTAAAATGTAATGCAGACAATTCACCTGCCAACAAACTCTCCAACTTCTTTGATTACAGTATTCACTTAAATTTCCTGCACTCTGTGCATCAATAAAGTCCTCATTCAACATCTATCTTTTTAATTCCCCACAATTCCCGTACATATAAATTTTCGCTCCCATTTCGTTTCGGCGTCGCTAAAATTCGTCAAAATCCTGTCGCATGCAACGAGGCAGGTGTCTTGCAGGTTGACCGTAATCGGCTAGAATTCACCGCGGGACGCCATCGCCGCGAAGGCCTCGCACGCTCGTGCGGGCCTTTTGCGCGCTGACATCTTCTACGTCGAGGGTCATCAGTTTCCGGTCTTGGGCGGGATGGGAATTTTCTCGATTACTCGTACACTTTCAAGGTGAAACTGTGAATGTAATATGCTGTGGCGGGTTCACAGCTTTGGAAGAATTCAAATGCATCGCAGGAAAGATTTTCGAAAGGTAGGGGCTCATCTGTAGAGCTGAAGAGAATCAAAATAGTATTCAGAGAGTGAGTAGAGCCCCATTAAGTGGTCTGGCTCCTTTTTCAGGGAAAAATAACAAAGTATTCAAGGTTAATCAAGCTCGTTTTTTAGATGCGCCTTGCATTCGACTACCACTCAGAATCGTAGCGGATGCTTCGAATGTCTTCGTGGCCTATAGAATGAGTTACGGTGGCCAGCCAATGTTCAAGTCAATGCTTTTATATATATCCTCTCAGGACTGATACCAATTAATCTAGTCCAGAGGGATGGAACGAGTATCGACCTGGGGTCTTCGGACATTTGTGTGATTTGTGTGATAGGGCACAATAGGCACTACATCACTTCCGTCATAGCAAAATCAAGTAACAGGGATCATGAAGATTCAGCCCTGTCTAGGTCCCAGAAAGATAGGCCCAGTATTGGAGGTGACCTCTCAAAGCTGACTCCATTGGTTCGGGTCTATCCAACTTCTGAGACCAATGGAAATAAACGCAAAACTCTATGGATATAACAAACCGATATCCGATACAATCGCTTTCGGATACAGTGACCTTCTCTCCCCTAAGTGAGGGAATGCGACTGAGGCACAAGATTGTCCTAAAGCCATTATCGCTTTCAAACGGCTAATCATCATATATGGGAAGTAGAGGGAGCTCTGAGGGAGAGGGGGTGGGGGCAGGAGTGTTACTATCGTGCACGTGCAACCGTGTAGAAGTAAAAGCACCTTGAAAGTAGTACAAAGGAGAGAAGAACTTGATTTCAAATGGAAACGAGGGAAGACTTTTACCCCTTCCGATGCTATCCGAATGGAAGGGCATTCAAGCTATTGGTTCATCGAGTAATTACGGAAATGGACTAGAATGTTCTGAGCGTTTGCTTTTACTTTGAAGTAAAATGGGCTTTTCCCGTTCTTCTGTAGTTACTTTGTCGGAGGATAACTAAATTATTTTTCGGTTCAGCCATGGCCCAGAGATTGTCAAGTAAATAAGCTCCATTTCATGGATTTTCGGTCACGGATGAGAAACAGAAGCTTTTGCATTATATCGAACATGATCATGTTCAACGGCAAGGTCTCCAGTGGGCAAAAGCCGACTGCAAATATGGCCCGGAATGGGGGGGGGGAAGGTAACAACTCGTGACAAACGCGCGAGCGCTATGTCCGCGTCTCGCCTCCTGTCTGATCATAATTCCGTCAACGATTTGCTCCTGTTGCTTTTCCCGGACCTCAATGCCCTTCAATGGAAGAACGTAAATCACAATTATTGTCACATTTATTTGTTTATAATCTATAATTATTTCAAATACAACTTAGCGTACATTTGTTCGGATATGAATTTGTGATAGTTCAAAGAAAAAGAAAGGACTTCAGTTGCCAACACAAGTTACTGAGGGGTTAACAAAGAGGGGAGGGGGAAGCCCGATGATCTTTGAACCCCTAAAGGAGCTGATCTATATGGCTAATGTAATTATTACGATTTTACGATGCTAGCAACAGCGCATAGCGATGACGAGCAGAGAAAATCAAAACACAACATCACGGCGGTCAATGAGAAGTATGGAAATCGATTTTTGAGGGACAGACACAAAAAAATCGAGTAAACAACGACGAAAAAGAAAATGGAATAAAGCTTGACTCCGAATGGATGGTATGAATCTAGAGCGATGAGGTTCGTTGTATGGAAAGTGGTCCGATATATGTAGGTATGTGTAGAACAGAGAGGATATCTGGAAGGCGCACAGTAGGAACGATATTGGGTAATCGATTCGCCGCACGCGGCTTTCGCGGACCATTTGCCTCATTAGAAAAGTTCTAGCACTCTTCATAAAGCTCCAACGCTATGTGATGATTACATTTGACAGATTTTACTGTTAGTTCTTTTGTTCCTGTATTTCTTAATTGCTGCTACATTCCTTCGCGGGCGAAGTCTCTCTTGCCGCGACGCGACAATTTCGTTCCTACTGCACCACACCCAGGATATCTAGATCCACACACAAACGAAAGGGTAGAAAAATGAATGAAAAACGAAAACAAAGACATATAACATTATGCCGACCTGAAAGTGGACGGAAGGATGGCTGGTTACTAGAATGAAATACTGTCTAAGCGATAATGGCAATGACTGTATATTCAAAAATGAGCCTTCTAGAAATTTCGATAGCCTTTTTTGAATACGGTTAGGTTACGGTTACGGTAACCTGTTCAGGTGAACTGAACAGCTTAGGGAGGGCAGGAGAAAAATCGTGTTGGAGCTGTGGAAAGGTTGGGCTCCAGGCTCCAGGGTGCTCCGAATAATCGGATGGACGGAGAGCCTCCTGACCACCTGGGTATTGATTTCCTGGCTCCAAGGGATCATTCAGGTCCCGTCCAGAATGTGCTTTTTTTCTAGGTAGAACCTCCAAGCCACAGACAAACCCATGAACATAGGATCCATGAACATGGGTTCTGCCCGAACCTCACAAGAATCCACGGGACGATGCCTTTCCTGATCAAACCCCAGGCTTAAGTCACACCAATAGGGACCATCTATTTAGAAAGTAATTGGCTCCAATTCAAATATACAGTCATAGGGAAAACAAAACTAGTCCAGCACTAAATGATAGCAGTAATACCGATGAGTACATGAGTGAATACTGAGGGATCTACACCGGCGGGCGATGACGACGTCGACCGCTATGACCGGGTTTTTTTGCAAAAGCAAATACATTTCTGTGGATGACAATGAGTAATAATGAAAATGATGAAAGATGAATAGAAAAAAAGGAGAAAAGGAGGAAACAAACAGGCAGACTGATAGACAGACAGACAGACAGACAAACGATGAAAACGCAAACGCACGCCAGCACACACGCATTCATAGAAATGGCTCTTTGTACAGAAAAGATCGTAGATCGATTTTATCACTGTGAAGATCACTAGACGAACAACGACAACGACGACGAGACGATCGGCACATGTTTTAGACCCTCATCTAGGGCCCATATAAGGGCCCATATGAGGGCAACTCAGCGCCACACATGGTGGGTGCCTCGTCCCTAGATGGGAATGTGATCGAACGCATGCCCGTTCGCAAAGTGATTCTGCCACATTTCACTCCAACCATTTGAAGCGTTCACTGCAGCAGTAAAGTTGAAATCGTAGATCGACGGCAGTAGTTCAGCTTCAGATGCTCCGAACTGTGATGACTGGGAAGCGGCTTGAGCGCCAGCACCCGTTGGAGCTGGCTGAGGAGCTGTCGGAGCTGGGAAAGCGGGTGGTTCGCATTCCGTCTGCACTGATCCATAGCCTGACGATCCAGATGATAAGGAACGCATATCGTCCTGAAATAAACAAGAGAAATATAAAAATAAAGAGTCCGAATTAAATCGTAAAGTGTCGTGGATGGGGTGGGTATATGTATCAGTTGAAAGCCTTAGCCGTGTGGGAAGTTTTTCAAAGCCCGCCCCATCTTGTAAGTCCCGCCCTTTTCGAGAGAAGACATCCGTGGCTTCATGGTTTGAATAGGCGGCTCACAACCCCACGACTTTTCCAACACATAATGCTTGGACGTATCCGTACTTCATGGGAGAGTTTAGAGGTTCTTGGCCTTTGAATTTTTTATTTGGACCCGAACTTCTCTCCCAGGGTCATGAACTAATGGGTTGAAAACGTACTTTTGAAGATTCGTGTTCACTATCTCAATGAAAAGGACAAAAGTTTTCTTTGGAAGGGAAGAGTTTAGAGTTACTGTGTTGTACATGAGAAAAATAGGTATTGATTACTATCGTCTTTTGTCTTTGAAGAAAATTCCAACCTGCTCCTGTTGAGTATGAGCATGTGGTGAGGTTCGAACGAAAAACGGTTGCTGTGGTTGTTGTTGTTGTTGTTGCTGCTGTTGCTGAGGTGTCGGCTGGCCATTGAATTGCTGCGTCATCATTCCCGATTCAATTGCCGGCTTAAGCAAAACGATATTGATCTGATGAAGCAAAATCGATTCAATCAATATCGCTTACCAATCTATGCATAGGCATAAGCAGGTGATTGGGTGGACTGGAAGCAGCCTGATTCGTATAAGCTCCACCTGGCCCGTAGTAATCATCGTAGAAGCCTGATTCAGGTGTTAAAGGAGCTTGACCGAAATCTGACGGTGATGGGAAGGATGGATGGAATAGACGCGGCTCCTGAAATATGATCCATTGACTGGTAAACACCTAGTGGTTTTGTAGGCTTGGTACGCTCCAGAATTAAAAAAATTTGTATAGCGCAGTGGCTTGTACGCTGTCAATCACCAGAGCGTGGATCGATTCCTAGATGGAGACAGGACCCTTATAGCAGAGCTCAGAGCTACCCTAGAAGATTCCCATTCCCGACCGAGATGCCCAGCAGAATGTCCTCCTGTAACTGGCTGAAACACTTCCTTCGAACGGAAGATGGCACCAGCCCATTCCTGACTAAAAGCTCCAGCAACCCCTTCTGGGTATATTTCCCTAGATGTCCTAGGCGTTCGCCCGATACCACGCGGTTCCCCCCGCAACGATCAATGCACTTCTCGAGTCGAGTCGATAAGATCATCGCCGTTGCGCAAAAGAGAGAAACTGGATGAAGCCAGCTCTGATGATCGTCCCGACGATCAATTCGCTCGCCACTGAAGTCACCCCTTCTAGGATGGATGGTCATTGCATTGATTACAAAGCGTTTCAACAACCCAATCATCTATGAGAAATGAGAGATCATTTGGAAAAACCCGATTGGAAAGACAAGGTTCGGACACATCCCCATTGAAAGGGTCCCTAATTCTTCGATTTATAGCCTTTTCTATACTAATTTTCTGGTTGGACTATTGAACGGCTCTCAACTTTTGAAACAGGGCCAAGAGATTCCACTGACCTGTTTTACATGTGCGGAGCCTTTGATATCGTCCGGTACCATAGTCATGTAGGACATCATGTTCGAATTCACCCGAACATTGTCGTGATCGATTTTCACGGATTTCCCAAGCGGATACTGTTGATCGGAGATCGCCATACCGATACTGCCCAGATGTTGAAGTGGCCTAGAAATGCTTCTAATACATCATGACACACGATCATAGCCTTTTAGGATTAAGCCCACATGAACAATGTAGGCACTGGGAAGCCCATACTGAATCATGGAAATACTTGAGGAGCCTACCTTTTCAAGCCTTTACTCCTTGGCGAACCAGGCCCATTACTTGCATTCGGATTTTGAATCGTTCCATCCGGGTTCTTCTTCGGCTTCTTACGTGGCTTGTATTTATAGTCAGGATATTCCTGAAATAGTTTAAATCAGTTTTTATGGATAAATTACTAGAACTAAGAATTTATAACGGATACACTTGATATGACCAATATAGAGTGAAGAAATGATCTCTCTCAGGTGATGGGAGTGAAGAGCTTGAAGAACCTGACCCACATCCGGGGCAAAGCTCTTAGTCTATCTATAGAACTTAAAATCTTTGAAAGAAAACTGATGAAAGCCATATTTACGAGGATATAGTGCTTCTCGAAATGGATTAATGAAAAGAACCGATTATTTTGCCAGATCCTTCCAGGAAAAAGACATCAAAACTCTTATTTTGCCTCATCACTTCGAAGGTTGCACATACTGAATGTGAAAACCAAAACAGAGACAGGGCTTCTTTTTGTTTGATCGCTGACTTTTTCCATGCAAAAGAGCAAAAAAGCGATTCTTATCACATTTTGACTAGTCAAAATTCATTCTACCATGTGGTGGCATCAGTGGAGGGCGTGGCTTTCAAAGTGGGCGTGACCCGTGAAGTAAGGATGAGCTCTTACTCCCTCGACTTTAAATAACGAGACGAAGCACATTAATTTTCAGAGAACGGAAGGAATTCATGAGTACTTTTTGCAAACAAACATTCTAAGCCTAGGTGTGGGAGTGTGGTCTGTGAAATGGGTGGCCATAGGGAGCGAGTCCTGTAAGGGTGCTCCTTGTACTACCTCCTAGGAATGGGTAGACGTCGAGGTTTATAGGGTAAGTCAACCTGCTTTCAAGGAACGGAATGACCGGTATCGCCTTCAAAAATACTAAGGCTAGGTCTAAAAAAATATGTTGAGGTCTACGTCTTTTTGAAAAGCCTACTGAATATTTCATTTGATGAATGTTGATTGGTTCAACCAAAAGACTCAGATTTTCATAAATGATAGCAAAAATTACAGTAGAGACGGTACCTGCATATGCATTAGGCGGAGTCGTTCAGCTTCCGCAACAAATGGCGACTTCTCCTCTTCGGTCAGCTGTCTCCAACGTGAACCAAGCTGAAAACAAGCTTGAGGAGTTTCTGGTTTCCATATAGAAACTATGTCTATCGATCGGCTTTGATTTTTAGACACTCAAGCAGCACAGAAAATTGTCTTTTGGTAGATTTGTTTCTTTCATGCATCTGTGAACTAAGTGCGAAGCTTCACGGGGATTGTAAATACGATAAAGAAAAAGTAACAAAGACGAGGACGGCGACGACGACGATGAAGACGACATTCTTCGAGAGACGATTGTCTAGACGACCATCACCATCGTCTCGTTGACGTTCTACGATGAGGTTTTTTTAGATTTCATGGAAATTATTACAAAATTTATTACGCTCTACGGGAACACGCGCCCACGCTCAGGTTCTCGTTCGGGTGTTGTTTCGGTGGTTGCCGTGGTGGTGACAGATTCTGTGGAAAAAGAATTAAAAACGTTCGTCGAACGTAATTAATTATTTCTTATGATCAATGTTGAAGTAACAGAACACTCAGCTTGAACAAGCACTATTCTAGGGATGCGCCATGCACACGACTTCCAATAGAAAGTGAGATGACCTATGAAATCAGGTGTACAGTAATATATTCCCATACCAGAAAAGGTGGGCCCTGCCCTAAAACACCCAGTATGGGAGCTCCTGTCCTCGTCCCACTCTATGCCCATCTTTCCCCAAAGGTCCTAGTCTATTAACATCGATAGAACACGATTAATTTTTGAACAAGATATCGAGAGGCACTTTCGCCTAGTACTCTTCCTAGCCCTTCAAATCTTCTACGATGCTGACTACCATACAGAGTGAATCCCTTTTCATTCCACTAGGGGTGAGAGGTTAAATCATTTCAGCTGCACAGGTTGGAGCAGAGGCCCGCTGGAAACGCATACTGAGCTTTAGAATTGTCCAAACTAAAGGTTCACTCCTTAAGCGGAGTGGAGCGGACAAATGGCTCACTGTGATATTTTCAGATCAACACATCGAGGGAAGAAGTAGGCATTGATTCTACGACAGATAGAAGAGGAAGATGGATGCTAGAGTGTTACGAGATTTATCGCTCCGAGTTCGGAGTGAGCCATGCCTCACACACACCCAATCAGGATCACTTGCAAAGCATTTGAGTGGGCATCCTCCCCAACTAATGTTCTACAGGGGCCAGGTAATACATAAGTTGGTGCTTCTATTCTCCTACCCGTAGCTATTACCACCGAAAGACTCGGCTGATCGGGTGGGTACTGATACCGGACTTGATTTTGGGATCGTAGTTGAGTTATCGACGTCACTTGACATTGATAGCCCTCCATACATCTCACAAGAATCTTTAGGCCTTTTTAAAAATTCGATTATTTTTTTTGCAGCACACCTGGAAGGCTCTAGAGTAACTGATAGATCTGAGGTTGCTTACCTGTTTACTTATCTCAGCATTGTGCATGTCGGGCTGATGTTCACAGATCTTCCGTCGTTCCAATTGTGACCAGACCATAAACGCATTCATCGGTCGCTTGATGTGATTACTTGACTTTTTGCAATTTGTTGCATCGGTATACGGTGTTGCACTCTGTTTTGACACCTGGTACTAAAATACCATTAGTGATTTCTGGATACGGTATACTGGATAATGGGATACTGTAATGGCACCACCTCTATCAAGACTATTTCTAAAGATATTGGCGAATTCGAGACTCGGAAATGTTCTGATCATTTGAGTTGTAATGTTGTGAGTAATTTATTTATAAATATGCACAGGTCAGGATAAGCTAATACTACAGCACATATATTTCTTAGGTCCTCTTCAAGATGATTTTTTAAGAGTTTTATTGGTTACTCGTTGGAAAATGGCGAGGTTCGAAGCAGGTATGTCTATAAAATAAAAGCGCTAGTTTTCCTTCACGTCAAGAAAATCGGATCTCGTAAAAGCTCCACAAAAATAATCAGAATCTACACCTGAAGGTTACATGAAGTACATACATAGATTTTTCCTGTTTTCCACAAAGAATCTTTTTTCCTGTGATAATAAAGGATAAAAAAGAATAAAGTTTTTGGCGTTAATCAATCCCGTCTGAGGGATGCGCCCCCGCACTCGACTTCCATTCAGAATCGTAGTGGCGTAATGGGTGCGTATGTGGCCTATACAATGACTTGCGGTGGCCAGCCGATGCACAAGTCAGTGCTTTTATCCTCCCAGACGAGTCTGGTACCAATTCACCGACCCCGGGGGGATGGTAGGCTTGGTTGGCCTGGGCGGGCATCGATCCGGGATTCGAACCCCTGACCGTGCGTGCGATATAGTGCGCCATTTGCCACTACACCACCCGCGCTCCCTGAACTTCGTCTAGCTTAGATGGGATGGTGGGCTGGATAAACATTAAGAGTGCTTTTTTTCTCCCAATGGTAAAATATTATATAAGCAAAAACAGGGTCGCCAAAGATCCATAGACTTTTTTTGATGAACATTCCGATAGAAAGATAAACTGATCAAAGTTAAATCAGCATTCAGCTTAGAGCTGATAACTGGCCTAATTAGATCTTCATAGAAAAAAAAGTACTGCTCAAGGTATATTGTATATAAGAAAACCCCTGCCAAAAATGCACCTAACAACTAGAGAGGATAGCTGGATGATAATGATATAAAATAAGTGAATAAAACAAACTAAATTAGCAGTTCTCTCAATAATTACGATGTTAGTGAGTTTGTCGAACTTGCAAGGGATTTTTCAAGATGACCTTTTCCAGAAATACTGTAATTGCGATTTTCTTTTCTTGCCATTTCAGCCCTTCAGGCTGCTTGAGTACAGAGAACGCTTTTTAGTGGAATAAGTCAGGATATTTTGCCAAAAAAGACATTTTCCATGATGCCACGCCCCAGTCAACTTCAAAAATGAACCAGTTTTCATTTGTTTTATGATGAAGTCGGCAAGTGCTGGGTTTGGAGAGAGGAAAAAGGTGTTCTAATTCTGTATGAAGTCAAATAATACCGTAATTCACAAATTTATGTCAAATCTGACCGTATTTTTTCAAACAAAGCGCACGACAAGGGGCTGAACCAATTTCAGATGGTGCCGAGTAGAAGCTTTCAGGAAAATCACAGCCTCTACTTAGCGCTGAGACGATTTTCTTTCCCAAAAAATTAAAAATAAGGGGACCAAAAGCAATCTTGCAGGTTCAATTATACTTTACAACGATATTTCTAAAGAAAATATGTCAAAACAGAACGACTTCAAAACTCATTTAACAGGCCAATAGGATTACCTTCATCGATCCAAATGGCAAATTATCCCAGCTCATAGTTTGCTGCATAGTAGGCTGGCAATGCATAATTTGTTGAGTCATCAGATCACCGCCATTACCGTATTCCTCCTAAAACAGTTAGGTTTCATTTGAATTCTTTAAGCTGAGTATAACACTTGAATTGTGACCTTGATATACGGTTCTTGTTTGATGAAATCATCCGATTTGAATGGTTTACTCTCCATTATGGCACTCATTTTAGAGTGATCTGAAAATAGATGCCATTGATTTGTGGATTGATCACTTTCAGGTCGTAATCGACATTTCAACTTTCTCGATTGAAACCGAAAGCTCCGAAGGCGATAACGAGAGAGGGGGACGCGTGATGCGTGAGCGCGACATCGAAAATCAGGCTGCCGACCATTGTCCCTCTCACCTACACAACCTCAGTTTCGTTGGTAGGAAGCCGCCAACTATCCCCATTGGGTGTTCATTTCCCCGAAGAGTTAAACAGGTTATACCATATTGTCGAGAGCGATGACGATGATGCTGATGATGATGATTGCGATGATGAACGCACACACACACACACACACATACACGTTACCCGAACCGGGTCAATTAGGACTTTCTCTCTCAACGATCCTCCCCACCCACTATTGCGACGAGACATGAGAAAGTGTAGCAACGAGAGTACAATCGAGAAGAGAGTTCATGCATTCGTACGCGTACGCTCCCGAATCCCGAATGTTTAGAAAAAAACCATACGTTAGAGGTGAATTGAGGTGGAATGTACCGAAAAACCAGGCAATGATACGAAGCAATGTGGAAGTTACGTAACATATTTCATAGAAAAAACCAATATTGGAATGAACTTTCAAGATCGGCAGGAAACTTGACGTGTTTGCAGAGAAACTTGGAGTTCTACGACAAAAATGAAAAATCGGAGCATGTGTCGGACGCATGGCGCAATCCCACTGCCTTCGTTCCTAACGATTACTACTCATGGTGTTACCAACATGAGACCCAATAGAAAGCCAGGGGAGTTAGTGAAGCCCTCCTGACTTCTGATAAAAGTTACTTGAAACGTCAAATTCTACAAATTGTCGGTGGTAGGAGTGAAAAATTTTTTCTAAATTTTGAGAAAGTAAGTTAATATTCAATTTTTTTTTTAAAATTTTGAAAAACGTGTATTAATTTCAGTGTCAACATCGAAGGCACTTTGAGTTTGGCCGAGTCCCAAAAAAGTTCTAGAAAAGATTGACAACTTTCAGGCTCAATGAGAACTACAAAATTTATCAAGCAAGGCATCACAGTCGCTTTACAGTATCATCTACAGTATACTCCTTGGGCAAATAAATGAACAATGAATGTTGCGGTTTTCTAAGTGATCTGTTTGTAAAGTGTTAGAAAAGCCGACCTGACGATGGTGCCAGAGGACATTTCCATAGCCGGAACGGGGGAGGTTTTGAAGTTGGCCCATTGTGTACATTCCCGTATTTTACCTGTTCTTCTTGAAAAACTTGAGGAACCAGAAAAAAACAGAATTCCTCGCTTTTTTTCCCACCCCATTGACAATCATTCGATATGTAGTGCAGTGGGCAAGTGGAATCAAGCCACGAAGACAAAATGAAGTTGACATTTTGAATCATAGATCATCTGATCGCATTAGAGGCTTTGTGGGAGGAAAGCGATATCGAAGCGAGTCGCAAGCACGGCGCAACTTGACTAGCCACTTAAACACTTGGCCGAAACAACATGGCGTTGCAAAATAGGTCTTTGCTGTTGTTTAGTTGTCTGAACTTGTGCTGATACGGGTGATAAACGAAGTGATAAGAATAGACACACACACACACACCGAAAAATGACTAATGAGACTGATCGCCTGTAGGCGACGATACGAACCTAAGTGCTAGCATTGAAACGGGAATTTTTTTCCCGAAAAATTCATAGCTATACTACTCAGAGGTCACAAACAACTTCGGGCTCACCATACAAAAAAAGAAAAGGCATTTTAGAAGCCCCAATCATAAACGTCCCCTTTGTGTATGGGAGAGGAGAGGGTAAGGGAACAAAGACCTACAAGTCCAAAAAAGGCTGATGATCAGAGCGGGCCTGACTGGATGTGATTCTGTTATTGACAAATAATTTGTATAAATTTTTTCAGTATTATATTTATTAATTTTTATTATTTGAATGGATTTTAGTCTAATTCATATTGTTGTTTATATTATTTATCTCTCTTTTAAGCAGTTTCAGCATTAAAATTATGCCATATATTTGACAGAAAAAGGCCAGGTGCAGTCTGAATTCATAAACATTGGTCAGTTGGAACTTTTTTATAACTTTTTTTTTGATGAAGACTGTCAAATTGGTGGCGATGGCTAATCGGATGACGATAATGAATGCTGATCAGATTTTTAGAAACACCATGTCAGAGTGATGAGTTTATCATGAGAAACAACTTAAAAGTTGTGGATTACCACTGATAATCACCACTTATCTGGGAAAAAAACCGAATAATTGCAAGATTCGAAGGATTTTCAGGAAACGATAGGGAGAGGAAAGCATCAAAATCTTCAGAAACACGTATTTGTACAAACATACAGCTACCGTAAAATCGTTCGATGGTATGATGTTTTCTATCAAAATGTACAAAAAAACCACTACACCACTGTACACTGAGAAGTGGTGGTGGCAAAGGTTGCTTGATTGGGTTGTACCGGTGCTGGTGGTAGTGATGCTGGTAGAAACCAGCTACAAGGTCGTCATTATTAAATAGATTAGTTACTCTTAGTGTAACTCTGGTACATACTATCATGATGACACAGAACTACGAAGTAGGTTCCCTCCTTAGATTATGTTTAGGTGAAATAGAAGCAGCTGAAGGGTTTAAGAGGAGGAATAGAATGAGTCTTAGAAAAGTTCTAGCACTCTTGAACTCCCATAAAGATTGGAAGGAGTTCCCAAAGTAGCGCCACTCAAGTAAAAAAAGGGATCAGGAAAAGGAGGAGGTGGGCTCTAAAAAACCTCCCCATAATTTAACTCTACAAGAGCTGAAGCTCGCTTCAGGGAATGGGAAGATTTTTTCAAGGACTCCTCTATTGAGCAGATGACCAGCAGATTATGAGCTGAACTTGGAAGCTGGGGCAGGTACGATTACCAAATTGGCCCTGATCTTCCCAAGTCTCATGGTTCAAAGACTTGACGAGAACGGGCTAGAGAAGGGTTGTTGGATGGTGATGGTGGCGGTGTGGGTGACGAAGAAACAAGTCCGCGCAGCCGCCGTCGGGGGTAGGTCACAGCTAGGCACATTCGAGAGTGAAACGAGATCGAGATGGCACCGATGGGGTAGTAGCAGTGAAGCGTACGCGGCGGGGCGGAGGAGGTTAGGGGTCGCCTGACTGTGAGACCGTTGATTGTGAGTAGCGGCGGTGGCAGCAGCTACACCACCACCACCACCGCCGCCAGCAGCAGCAGCCACAGCAGCTACAGCAGCTTCTGCCCCATAACGATGACGGCGAATTGCACTAATTCGTGACACACGCACACCCGAGACACTCTTGAGAGTGGGGACCGGGGGCAGCTTCGTCATCTCGTCGTCGTCACACACCCGCTGGCTGGGTCGTCGCGCAACTGGGCCCAGACGCGTTCCCGGTCTCGAAATGAGTGCTAGTTCATGACTGGACCACGAAGGAAGAGACGAACTTCGAGACAAATGTCGATTGTGTAGGCAGATCTTTGCTAAAACCATGATCTCCCACCCGGAGGACATCGTTCAGGAAGGATAGCACTCCAAGAAACCTCGGGACAATTCGAGATCCCAATCCCTTATGGGACCCCTTAGACCAATCAAAACTTCAAAGATTAAGTAGCCACCTATTATAGTTTAAAGCCTCGTTGAAACTGCTTCTCGAAGAAATCTGGTCTGAAGCTTCTCCACCAACTACGGTGGAACCACCGAGACCGTGAAGGCATTGGGCGATTAATGGGACTGCTTACGGGACGGGACTGCTGCGGCTGCGACCATTCATTCAAGAAGGGCAGTTCGACGGCTTCTTCATGATGACGATGATCTCGTCGTCACCGTCGACGATGGCGAGAATGAACAGTAGACCGTAAACGACGCGACCTGTAGGTGTTTCGAGATTCAACATCGGAAAAAAAAATCGCTCGAAAGAAAATCGTAACTGTCGCGCGCGCGTGTGCGCGAGGTGACTGCCGCAACTGCCGCCGGAGCGACAAAACCTGCACGTTTCAGCAGTCGATCGAGATAGTTTAAAGCCAATTTACAGTGGAGAATTGAGCATGGTCGACCATGGGCAAAAGGGTGGCAGAATGGTGGAGGTGGAGTGTGGGGTGGGGAAGCTTGAATGATGGCTTCTTGTAGAATGACATAAATAACACTGATTTACGCTTTGAAAATCTTGTCGATTGGCAACGATTTACATTTGGCCAGAACTAGAAAGGACCGGTTATAGGATTTCGAAAAAAAGCAGAGGATTTTTGAACTCTATGTGATCACAGGACAAGAAGTTTCCAGTTTTGTAGTTCTTTGGTCGACGGGGTAGGGGAAGAGGGGGTGAAAGGGTAAAGGCCGGTTGGGGGGAGGGGGAGCTGGGATGGTTGGGGGGGAGGGGAGGTACAGAAGGCACATGTATTAACACAGGCTGATAAATAAAACCGATTCAACGAATAAGACCCCTTTTGGACTATAGCCATTTCCCAACCAAGTCGCCTGACGTTTCAATAGTCCCAAGCTCCAACATTCGCTTCAGGATGGGTTTTGCATCGAGTTTCCAATCATAATCGTGGAAGCAATTGAATGGGTATTGGATTAATGCAATAATTTATGGATGGGGTTTTATGGAATCTTGAGAAACCATTTGGTAGGTCCCGAAAATCGCATGCATTAGCGGAATCGGATCCGCCGACCCCTCCCACAGCGACGCTACCTTTGCCATTTAAACTTTTCCAAAATATTCAAACAGTACAATCAAAATGGTAGTATATTTGTAATTTATAAAAGGTTTTCATGGACATTACGAACAGAAGAACTCATGAAACCTTTCTTAACAACAAATGGATATGAAAGTAATCAGAAGGTAAACACGAGTAAACTCCACGACTCAACCCTTTGAAAAATGAAAAGTCCGAAGGTGTCCATCACCAAAATCAGAATAATTATTTTTAGTAACAGTAGGTCATTTCGAGAATGAAAGGAACGGTTGCAAGGAGATGTCAGCGCGGTGGCGAGCGGTCGGTGGCCGGCCGAGTGGAGGTGGGGATAAACCCGTTCAAAAGAAGGTAAATTTCGATTTTCGCCCCGAGATTGGATCATAGCCCGTACGGGGGCCGAGCGATCAGCGACGGCCGTAGGGCGATCCGACGAGCGACCACGCGAGGCATGGGGACATCGTCTACACGCATGTGTGGGAGTGTGGGTGACATCTTATCGCATAGTTGACCATATGGGATCGAAAGCGATACCGAAAGCATTGGCAAGGAATGACAACGGGGTAGACTATGTGTTTATCAACGCCTTATTCAGATGTCGCCTCGAAGGGCGCTCAAAGAAAGGCCTCTATCCATATGTTCGGGAGTTTTGTTTATTCCCGATAACACAACTTATGGGTACGGTCACAAAGGACCGCCCAAGCGCCCACTTCCAACAAACCAGACATTCCTTCAACGATATTCTCGTTTTGGAAGCGGAAATGTCCGTCGTTGATGATCGCTTTAAGCCATTCTCGTCGTTCTGTTCTTGGCAAAGGACACCCTAACATCATTAAGTGACACAGGCGATGGCAAACTACCCTCATTGCTACCACTCGAGAACATGTCGAGCGTTGTAAAAGGACCTTGTTCGGCGGATACTGTAATCGAGTATGAATCGTGTGATTGACCCCCGGGCGATGTTCAACGTCATCAGGCCAGTGGTACGAGTTTTCCGGTTGTTAGCTGCGGCGGTTTTACAACGATAGTCCGTAGATACGCGCATGTGTATATGTGCGTGTTGTATCATTCCCGAAAGCATTACAACAATCACCGTACGTCGCAGCACGCGGCGGCCACGATCTCGGCTCGTCCAAATGTCGAGATCGTCGTCGTCGTCGTCGTCGACGCCATCGTCGTCGAGGACGACGCCAGTGGCGCTACAACCGCCGCGCCAACGACGACGACGAACACGCCGAACCGGTTTCGTAGCTAGTTTTGTGCGTGTATATGTGTATGTATGTCGCTTCACGCCACTTCCATACACACACACCCGTTAGCTGCTGCTGCTGCTGCTGCTGCTTCTGCCTGTGGGGTGAAGATCATCAATGTCGAGATCGGGGAACGGCGCTATGTCTCGTGGGCAATGGCTTCCCATGTAGGCATCTGGAAAGGCTAAAAAGAGGAGGTTCTCCCCATGTCTGAGGGAAGAGCCTCCCAGCTATGGGACTCCATAGGACCGTAGGACCCTAAACTTCCAAGTCCACATCCAAAATCGCAAATACTTTGAAAGGTGTTGGTAAAGGTGCGTAAAGATCAGGCTGAATAGGGCAAGAGGGCGCTCAGGTGGGGGTGGGAATCGCTCCACAACAGGACGGATAATAACTTTTGTTATTCACATGGATATCGCTGCCCATTCGTTTTGGCTTTTTTCCAATTCTTTTTGCCTTTTTACAGCACTTGCTGGAATGTGGTAAAATAAATAACTAGACAAGTAAACACTTTACAAAACACCTATAATGGGATGTGGATGCTAGATGGAGGAGGATGGGATTTCCCCAAAAAGCTCATGGCTGAGACAAATGAGGACCACTTTTTCGGTGCAAGGCGAAAGACGAAGAAAGAAGTAAAAAAGACTTCAAAAATGGTGTTGACTGTTGGAATAAAGTCTTCAACTAGTAGATTCCCAAGTAGTCCTCCAGAAATGACAGACTTCTTGAAAAACAGAGCCTCAAAATCGAATTTGTTCAAGAAAACAATCTTTCAGCATGGGGAAAAACTAGACGACCTCAAGGCCAACAAGTGAAAACACCAGAGATGACTTGAGTGCCGGGGTCATATGACCCGTTTTCGCTATCGAGACGTCGTCGTCTCGAAGTGCTTGAAAGAGTAAGGGTTCTAGAGTTCTCCATTTGATTATGGCATTAATTGCTAATGTTAAATAAACCGGATTTTTTTTGAGCAAACATAGCCCATTTCTTCATAGACCCCGTCTAAGTATAAACCTCGGCCGTGCTAACTATAGCTATAAACAATAGTTAGTAAACTACAACTAGGAAAACGCCTTGTATTCTTGATCGACCCTTAGCACTGCTTTTTACGCATGTAGACGTATAATACAGAGGCTCTTCATTCCAAGCCTAGCTATTGTAGCCTACAGTTTTCCTGCAGAAATACTAGTGATTCAACAAATAACTGGGTAAATTACAAAAGTAGGTAGGACTTTCCACCCCCTTTTCTTCCCTTGTACTGTGACCAGATTCTATGACTAAAATTTGATTTTTCAATGGAATTCGGAGTCCATCTACTACCAGGTACCCACGACAGCCCTCATTGCAAGAGGTTTAATTTGAACATTTGTCCGAGGAAACGCCAGTACTCCCTCTGTCAAAGTCTCCCTCGGCTCAAAGTTTCGCGAACGTGGAACTGAGAGGAAGGAAATACCCTCTCACCATAGGAGTAACAAAGCCAAAAAATCAAGCTGGTTCTTAAAAAAACATATATCGAGTAATATTCTCATTTATGATTCCTTTAATTATTTATACACCTTACCGATTATCAATATTAATAAATGGACCGAGAAAATAGACAGAAAGGGTACTTTGTGGGTATGCAATAACAGATTTCCCGTTCTTATAGATCATGAGAACGAGAAAATCTCCAGTTTACTCGGGAAGGGAATAGCGTCACTAAAGTGATGCGCGCCCAATTTCGACATCTAAGAAACTCCTAGATGACTCATTAGCAATAAAAAAGGATTGTATCGAAAAGGGAGTATGCGCCGTGCACCTAGCTTTCATTCGACATTGAATTGGCATACGACAGAACTGATTTCCACCTTTTAAGCCCTACACCTCTCCTTTTATACACCTACTTCAAAGGTCTCTTTTGGCATGACTTATTACATGCCACAAATACAGATATTTAGTATCAATGGAACAGAGGCCTTGTAGGTGGGTAAATGGAGCATTATCACAGGATTCGTCCAGGGAACGAAACCCAGTTTGATACCCGACCATCAATTTTTCCAGGGTGCACTAGACTTGTTGGGCACTAAACTTGTCTGGGACGGTAAAAACACCACTGAAAAGCACATCGGCATGCCACTCACTATTGTGTGAGCCATATACGCTTTCAAATCTCACCACGATTCCAAATGGAACTCGAATGAGGGGCGCATCCCAGACTGGATTGATTAATACCAGAAGACTTTCGCAACTGCTTTATTTGGTGACCTCAAGGATAGGTTGTCCCCACGGGAGCTGAAAAAAGCATGGTCTTCCCGATTCGATCTACTGCTGCTGCCGTAGAACGGGTTTGAGGTGAAGGCGATTTGACGACGATTTATTAAACGAGACCAGTAGGAGGGCGGCGTTGATGGCGTTGCATAATCCGTTTAAACACCTCGCGTGCGACCGATCCTCATACATTCATCCCCCTATGACTGACGACGGGGACGACCGCAATGTCTGGCCAGTTTGAATTCGGAAAAAAACCCATCAGCAATGGGGAAATCGCAGAAGATCACTGACAATATTGCTCTTTAGAAGTCGTTGGTCGAGAAAGAACTTATGAAAAATCGTGAAGAAACGGATAAAAAAGCCCATAGAGGAACTTCAAGCTTGGTGGAGAATGATCTCGAAATTTTGAAAATATTTCTTTATCAGAGGAATCAGAGGTTCGACAAAAAAGTCGAGGCCAGGCCAATGAAATGCATGAAAACCCGGTGAGGCTTCTGTCACAGCAGGAGGTTATCCACCCAATTCTCTTTCGAAAACAGTCCAAAGGAAAGAAAATTGAGAAAGAAGGGAAACCCAAATGGAAGAGCAAAAAAAGATATCAAAGACATCAAGCAGTCTATGAAATATTTAGAACCAGACCAAGGGAGAAAGGGTCAAAACGATGAATCTCTCGAGACAATTTCATTTCCGAATCATGGAAAAACTCCACGCTACGGAGTGACTTCATGCTGAGATCGACGACGCCGAACCGTCACAGTTCACTCTCGTCATCATCGCCAACTTTCACTTTATATTCAACTCACTTTTTTTCTAGGTTACTCTGAGTAAAATCAGCCTGGCAACTTGCCATTGCCTCATGCAGTTCACACCTCTAACGACAACTACGGTAATGAGGTGAAGGAAGTAAACGCGTGCCTAGTTCGCACTCAACATAGCTGACACCTCGTCAACAGATAACAAGTGAGTGATTGAAGGTGAGAAGAGATTTCCGTACGGACGAGTTTACTTGAGGTCGATTGGCTTATCGAACGAACAATTAGTAACAGAAGTGATTGTAGAAGCAGTAACAGTAACAAGTAGAGGCGATAATCGACGGACATATTCTCTCGACGGACGGAGCCTGTTTCGAGGTGGTTGTATGTGTCTATGTATAAGCGAGCGCATCCCATCCACCATCGGGGAGGGGTTGGGCCCAGCGCCAAACGGACCTACCGTATCTGCGTCTGGACACGCCCACAAAGTGCATTAGTAGATGATGGGTGCTGTGAGTTGGCCTGAAAGCCCTGTGCCTTCGGGATTCGGGTGGACAACGGCCAAGGCGGCGATGATGATGATGATGGCAGATGAAAGGCGGACATGGTAATTTGCGTGACAGATACAGGTGTAGATAAGACAAAGTAAAAGTTTTGCCACGCGCGGTGCCCAAGATGGCGCTTCGAAGGAGCGCTTCAGAGACCCGTGCCGCCATCCGGGCTCCTAATGTGCCCACGTCCGTTGCCGCCACAGACCGCTGACGTAATTCGGCACCACTACAAACTTTTTGAGTACACGAAACAATAAAAGTGTACATAGGTAGGTGATTGCGCAGTAGCCACCGAACCTATCGGTCAGGACATGGGCGTGTGGCCTTCCCTAAACTGTATGGCTAGGAGATTAGGGAACTGAGGAACTCTGGGATAAGCCCTTACACCTCAAACCTCTTAAAAAAAGTTCTATCTGTCAGGGAAGAAACATTTCGAGGGATTTTACGGGTAGTAGGGGTCAAATAAAAGCCATTTTAAGGGGTTCCCATAGAGAGAAAAATCTTCCCTTCAAATAAAAATGATCCGAGTTTCCCCCAGAACAAGTAATTGGGATTCTGTCTATACGAAATAATTGGATGAATAGAAGCCCATCCAGCCTTACTTTTTTTAATTCAACCACTTTTTACATCCCATAAATAGCCTCGATGATGTTCACCATTACTATTTATGTATAGGGTAGGAAACAGCTGTACTGTGTTATGCAAAATTCGAACACGTGGCGTATCCAGGTGATAAATTTCAGAGTAAATTAATTTCTTCTGATTCCGCTGAGTCATCGAAAGGAGTCAATCAGCCAAACTTATCAATTGAAGCTATAAATAGCTCATTGATGCCGGAACCCTTTTTTAGCCTGCTATAATATAATTTTCCTCATTTCCTCCATTTTTTTCTTTGACACTTCTATCTTTTCCTGCTGTAATAATTTAATTGAACTTATTGCCTAGTTATGCTAGCGACATCAGAATTGAGCCCTTCAAATATGAGTAGTTAACTTCTTACAAATCCTTTTGCCTCCATTTAGCAACTACTGCCTTTTATCAGCTAGTCAGCTAGAAAGCGAAATATCAGAAGAACAATAGAATACTTAAACAAGTGCCCAAACTTATCGCCCTCTCTGGACAATATAGGACTAGAAGAGGTTACCTTCATAGCTAGAGAATCGCTAAAGAAGTAATACCACTCAGTTGTGACGCGATTTTCATTATTAATTGAGTTCATTATGAACTCCGCCTAGTTTTCATTGACTTGACCACCCGTTGTCTATTTGGTATTACTACTCGACCTTGAAAATGAAATTTCACCGCAACATCCGATCAAAATAGCTGAAAACCCTTTATGGAATTATAGATCATCAGAACACACTTTTCTAAGCTATTGAGGCAATCATTTGAGCATCGATTGAACTCTCGATCAAATGTCCACCTAACTTTACTGTACCAGTACTATCTAACTCTACAAAATTGTCGATCATATTTTTATTATCCATTTTTCATGGATATCAGTGGAGCCTGGACCTCTACTGGCTTTCAACGGCGGCTAGAACCGATATCACAGTGGAGCAGGCCTTGTACAACCTCGACGTAGTATGAACCCGCAAAGGTCCACCTGATAGCACCCAAATCAAACAGCCTTGAGTTAGGTACCGTAGCTAATTATGACTAGGATTCACCTCGAAACTTACTTTGTCATAGAAACTCTTTTCGGCTTTGGCCTAATGTTTACCGATGTGCTATGCAGTGTTGCGCCATAGCAAAACAATGAAAACAACAAGCAACATGATGCATAGGGCGAGAGATGTTGCCGATAAGCTAGACCTTTCAGGGAAAACCCCTTAAGGGAAATAGGATAGGAAAATATAGAAACTTGCCATAGAGCTGTAGGAGCACTGGTATCAGAGAAGATTTAGTAAAAGGCTATTCCATCGGGGAGAAACAACATTTTAGAAGCTTACGCGGCAACCAAACTACCCCCTTTATATCCTAACTTCCTATCCTTTACCTTAGTAACTCTTGTCCCTTAGCTTCGCCTTTGAGAAAACCTGAGTCCTCGAGCAATCAAACAGGTCCTAGAAGCCAAACTCCCAGGCAGATTCACTACGAAAATACTGAAGAGAACGGAAATAAGCGGGGGTGGGATCCGATTGAAGTCTTAAAATGAAGAATGAGGGGGCCTATAAAGACGTTCCCGGTCATTTAGGGTTAGGGTAGAGATTAGAATCTCAAAGATTTGCGCGCATCATCATGGACAACCGATGAAAGGTAGGGTGCGATGAAAAAGCAGATATACACGATAGCACTATGACATGCGTAACGTCCATCTACGGCAGTGAGACATCAAATTGGAACAGGAAACGTAAAATTGCAGACACCATCTATCCAAGTTGACGACATGGCCCCGACAAAATATGGGTTGAAAAATCTGGGTCGAGGATATACAGCCTATGAGGAAGAGGAAAAAAAGTGCATTAAAAAATCGACAAGCAAAACCCGATATAGCGTGCGCGCGGTGGTTTTTGCCGTTGTCGACGACTAAATGTGGGTTCCCGGTTACCGTAAACCGATGGGGGATGGGACTGCGGTACCGCCTCCTCCTCGTCGTCGTCGAGTGATTGTCGGTCACGCCTCTCGCGGCTCTCTCGATGTCCGAGCTCTCTTGTCAGGTTTTTCGTCTGCGTCCGTCGACAAGTCACCCATCGGCTGGCTCCCTAGCCACTGTCTCACCAACGGAATGAAACATCTGGCGACGCTGTCACGAATACGGACCTCAATCACTTCATGAACTAAGGAAAGCTGGCATTGCGGAGGGTGTAGAGACAACATTCTGATGGTGCTGCTGGTGGAGATGGAAAGTCATTGAACAGATCTTTATCGATTTTCTTCTATCTACTCCAGCTGGGTAAGACTACCGTATCCCTAAAAACCTCTTGTGTAAAGAGTAGAACAATGAAAGTATGCTGGCCTCGGATAAGACACCAAGGTGTCAATGTCAACAAGGTTCAATTACCACTAGGAGATCTGGGGATGGGGCCACAGCAGGAAGTTGGACGTTTATTCACACCTTAGTGACCTTAGTTAAGGTATTAACAGTTCTAGCTTCTGCCATAGGTAAACACGAAATGCACAGTTATGCTCAGTAGATAGAAATTAGCGGATTTACAAGTAACCAACCGAAAAGAATGCCATCGGAGCTTCATTCACGAGTTGGTGGTAAGTACCATAGTAAATTAGTAGAGTGAATCGGAGGTAAATGAGTTTATGATGGGTTGGATGGTCCGCTGTAGTCAGTAAGGGTACTGTAGAGCTCACTGTAAGTACCTAGTCAGTTAAGTTCACTGTCAAGCACAGTAGGAGGGTAGAGCTCAACGGGGAACCCCAGAAGCCATCGTAAATGCGCCATGCACATCAAATCAAGTCAGCATTTTTAATTGCCCTTCAAGCAAGGCGAAGCCTGATTTAACCCGATTCGCATCATAATTTTTACAACTTTGCTCGACTTTCAAGAGCTCAGGTCCACTGTTGGTCAATCTGCACCCTACTCAGGTACCATAATTCTAATCCGTCTGGTAAATAATTCAGTACGTAGAAACATGAGAAGATTAACAAGACCAGTATACATAGGGTGGCAAGTAGTGCTTGAACTAATCGGTTACACAAACAGCTTCCCTGACCAGGCCTGGGATATCTCGTCCAAGTGCTACTTACGATGACCTACACTAACTCGGACGTACTTAATCTAGTTGCAGCCGATAAGGAAGTGGACAAATAAGGGCGAGTGCTGCCCGAGGTGAAACTTGCATGAGTGATAAAATAAGTAGGGACCGGAAATAGGGCACGGCCATCAATTCCCGAATATGGTGACCGGTCGCCCGTCCTCTGTGTTAGTACTGTATTTATCGCAGAGGATCCTCGGTTAAAGCATGGCCCCTATCACCCATCATTTATCATTCAAATACCACAAAATTTTGTGGAAATGAGAACACGTGGCGCATCTCCATGAAGCCTAACAGCTCTGCAGTTAAGCTTTTAGCGCTCGTGGGTCAATCAAATTACGTAGAGCACTGTAGACTTCTGAAAACACTTCTACATGTTTGACATAATGTGAGTGGAAAGTTTCCTGTAGAGCGGTCTTTTCTACAAGCTTTCATTTGATGAATCAGGGAAAGGAAAGGAAGGTGGAGGAGAGGGGGATGAGGGGAAGAAGTAGGTGAAACTTCAACCCGCATCGGGGTCCGGATTATCAACTCTACCAATCTGATACCAAAAGGTTCAGCAATAGAGATGAAAAAGGCTTAATGCTAGTCAGAAATCAATGATACGCCACGAACTCTACGCTCATCCAACTTTCCGAAAGCTTTTGAGCAAATCGAGTGCTGGAGGCAGAAGCATTTGTAGAATTAGGCACTCGTCAGGGATTTTGTTGACTTTTTCTCAATTAGAATGGAAAAGTCTCTAGAAGCCTGATAAATAGAACGGCTGTGAGCTGTGCAGAACCGAGATCGGCCTCTTGTTTACTTCTCCAGTAACTGTATGAAATAAGTGAATAGGGTTCTCCTTGGGTCCAGAGGTGCCAATCGGGTTTCGCTTCCCAGTCACTTCAGTAGGCGGAGTACCTTTCTAACCAGGACACCTCTGGAAGTCTTAGCTTCTCAGCCAGGGTCAATACTACAGTGGTTTGATATCATTGCGAAGCGTAAGGTGGTGGTACGAGAATGAGTTCAAGGGTCACCGCCCAAGTGCTTCCCTTTCCGTCCGTTACACCGTTTCAAAAGCGTAAGACAGTGGGGAGGAGTAGGAAGGGCAGTGCTGGGGTCAAAAAAAGTCACAGGAGGTCAGTAATTCTACCTTCTCCGCTAGTGTGAAGCGCTCATGTCTTCAACACTTCTGGGGTTTAAGCATGCCGACTATCAACGACTGGCGGCTGTCTATCACAGAGATTGGACAGTAACCCAATACCTTGTTGAAGAGAGCATGTCGATCGTTGTCGGCTTCGTTCTAACGTCGTCTCACAAGTGATCTTCAAGTATTCGAACATCACAGAAGCCGATCGACGACCATAGAACAATGGTCGGTGTGAGAATCATTTACTCTGACCCAAAATAGTACCGAGTACGAGGAAACGCATACACGCGAACCGAGCAGAAGCTGAAGCTGGTAAACATTGCTGGACGCAAATACGGTAGCTCTGGGTCAGTTCACGGCGGGACGTCTGCCAGTATCGACACCATCAACACTCGCCTACATCAATCCTACATGGGACCTGAGTAATCTGGGTAAACATATGGTGGATTGTGTAAGAGGGTAACATGAAGTGAGGGAAGAGGCGTTAAGTATGTAGGGGTGATTTGACACAGTTTCAAGGAGGGCAGAGTGGGAGAGGACAGAGAGGAGGCCGATCTGAGAAAGATTTCAAAATGATGGAATTCGACCCAAACAAAACAATCCGCTCCTACCGTAGGTCACTTCCAGACTGTCAAAAATATGCAATTTTTACAAAATATTCACATGGAAGGGATGTGGGGCCTAATTTTAAGCTACGTGATAACTATTTAAACGGAGATCAGTGACATCACGTGACGGAAAAAGCTCGGCAATCGCCGGAACAAGCCATGGGGCCCTTTATCAGTGATGTAGTGATAAGGCGTGGTTGCAGTAACGTACTAGTGAACCAGACAGAGGAAAAAATTGTCAAATGAAACTATTTTACGATCGATGAGTGGCGACAAGGAGGCAGGCTTCGATAGAGACGTCCCCTTGCCGAAGCTTTACGGCTAAACGGGTTCTGATCCGTGTTAATTAGATAGGTTACGATTGAGCTATAAGGGTCACTGAGCATGACTGTTGCATCTCAAACTAGCCAGTCGCTCTACAAACAATCCGGAAGAAGAAAAGGAGAAAGGAGAAAGGAGAAGAGGAGAGAGGAAAGGAAGGAAAGAAGAAGAGAAAAGAAAGGAGAAAAGATTGCCGAAAAAAGGTCCCCAGAAATGCAAGTTTTTTTTTGAGAAATCATATTTCCAGGAAAATCCCAGCAAAGTAGTTATACTTTGAAAAAATATTCTTTCAAAGAAATCATCGGATTATTTGCCTCATAAAATAAACATTCAATGGAGGTCGAACAACCTAGAGAGCTCAGAAATATGGGTAGAGCCTGATTTCCAAAAAGTTCTGATTAATCTTATTCATGAATGAAATTTTTTTTCAAAAATCCGTATCAGCAATTTTCCCGGAAAAGTCAAAATTGGAAAGGAAACTGTTGTCATTCAGAAACTGATAGAGAAAAATAGAATTTAAAAAACTAGCGATATTTGATCTCGTGGATACTTTATGTCATCCCAAATATCAAGTTGAAATATGGTTGTTTTTTTTTTGAAATTGAATTTTTTGCATTTTTTTTTTCTTTTATTCAAACTTTCGACAATAATTAGAAGGGTCATCTTTTGTTGGGACAAAAAAGAAGTTGCAAAGGGAATTCAAAAGTGAAATCATCCACGATAGAAAGCTCCGAACAGAAGCAGAGTGGAAGTCTTCACGGTCAGAATGGAGGTCGAAGGGCGCCGAAAACGATAAGAGTCGATGACCAACTCGACCGAAACTTCGATAAAAATTTTCAAAAAAAGAGCTCGGATTAGTGGATAGGACACAGCAATAGGAGCAGGATAACTGGAACGGGGCAAAACTCCAGAAGTTAACAAATGGTCATGCTCCGTCTTCAGATTTCCCGAGAGAAAGTGGTAGAGGAAATGCCCCCTCAATCCTTTCCCGAAGTCGAAGCCTCCTTTTCTGGAATTCGGGCGGATGTGGAGTGTCAGAGACTCAAGGGCGTTGTACTTGGTAAGTCGTTTCACACGACATCATGCCCTGGCCCTCATATCATCGCCACACCATTAAATCATGTTATCGTTCTCTCAAAAATGTGCTCCAATTGGGAAACCCTAATTCCAACAAAGCGAATGTAATGACACACTTCCATGAAGCGATTTGGACGAACCAACTTTTCTACTGACTTACAATTAGATAAATAGTAATGTATTTGTGTCAGACAAGGGCAACTAAGTCAGTGGGAAGTAATAACTGATGAAAGTCGTAAAATAGTCAGAAAAGCGGAACTAACAGGACTGAAGAGTGACCCTGTACCTGTGGAGAAAACACTTAGACATGTCACCACCACCACCGTTGGAGGGCGTGTGCCGCTCGTGGGCCTCCGCATACACCTTCGTTATTTCTAATCTGTCAAGAGGCTGGCATTAGGCTTTTGTAGATGCCGCATGTCGGCCGTATTACGATAATCTTCGTCCACGCTGAGAGATACCGGTGCATTAGGCTATCCTTAACTGAAGAGCTCTCAGGAAGATTTTGATGCGTCGCCGCCTTCTGGCTCCACTAAAGCACTGCGTAGGCCTACCGCACTGGCTAGAAAAGCAGATTTGTATGAAATCTTCTCACAATATGATCATGCTGAAAAATTCCGGCTTATTGCCATACTCTGCTCGGAAAGGACCTTACAGTAAAGCATACCTTTGGCTACCGAGCATATCTATAATTCCAATGAAATAAAACTGCGAATCAAAATTGCCAGAAATTCTTTACAGTATCGGTTATCATATTTATCGATCGCTCGTCACACTGAAGTAAATCATTTAAAAGGGGGAGGGGGGTAGAGCTTGAGTGAACGGTCATGAAGACAATGAAAAAAGGTCACTACCTCAACTAGAAGATAGCTCAGCTATGGTCAAAATTATTACCGTAACCTTACTCAAATTCTTTTTAAGCAGCTACTGTCGTGAAATCTCCTGGAATAGCATGTAACAACTCAAGTGAAGCAATGCCTCCTTACAGTATAATTCTTATAAGTACTGATTTCTCTAACTGAATTCAATTCTGGAACTGACTTCGAATCTGTGACAATGCCTAACCCTTTTCCAAGAATTTCATTTGCAAGTGCTAACTGCGTTACAGGAATTGCATGTAGTAGTAATCTCGGAGACTGGTTTACTCTGTCATAGCTTCAACTGTCGGTACCATGGAAATATTTTCTCCCTCTGAGGGCTCGTACTGAAGGCACAGTATTTCTTCTAATTGTACCCCACCAAGCTCCTAAACCAAAAAAAATCAAAAAGTTTTTGCTCAAATTCAAGGGGCATCAAGGCGTACTGGCATAGCAACCAAGTAGATGTGATACGCATTCATCAGCGATATTTACAGGGAGCTAGAATTCGAGGGTCCGGCTTTCGAAAAAGAGTTTTTTGAAGTAGCCGGCAGGGAAAATATATTGTAGGTGTAGCAAAGCCACAAATCAGACGGAATACACCAAATTCAATGCTGTAACCATGTTGTAGCGGAATTCCGGTGCATGGCGTATCCCTGAGTTTTATTTGAAATCACGCATGCCTACACCTACAAGTTTTAAGAACAGTATATTTTCCATGGCTTCAAATTTATTGAGAACATCCACGTAGCAAACAAAAAAAAATTGAATTCTTTGCTGGAATCATCTGTCTTTTTCCGATCGTTTGCGTAATAAATAAAACTGAAAAATCAGTATAAATTATTCAAAAAAACCCAACGTTTACTCGACGGCAGAAAAACTTTTTGAGCCCTCGCAGTAACGTTTTCAGCCCGTTCAATTTCATTTGCAGTTCTTCGCTATGGCAATCGTCATTTCGAAAAAAAAGCTTGAAAGATAGGGGGGGCGAAGTAGCTATGCAGTTATCAGTGTGTGAAATGGTTCAGTCAAATGACCAGCTGATAAGATAGAAGAAAGACAAGAAGCAGAAAAAAACTGAACGAAACACCATAAACTAGTCATACGTCGATGAAAGTACGGGAAGTCATCGACATTGAAGTGGAATCCCTGAATTCAGCCTCTTCAGCTTCGAAACAGACCCGAAAAAAGTTGAGGAAAAGCTCAATGGTTGATGGTCTCCTTTTCAGAGCATGAGTTAAGTCATTAAACCATCCCTTTTAGAACGGAACTTCAAAAAAACCGCCTTTTCAGGCAATTGAAAACCATCTATTCTATCAGAATCGGACCTAATTGCCCACGTAAATGATGTGCCTCTAGAAATAGCAACTTTTTGAAAAATTTCACTGAAAAGCATGCAAAAACACTCGAAACTCTGATGTTAAATGTCACATGTTGTCATAGGGACGCCTGCAAGGTCATAAGGATTACTTGATAAGGCACTGCTTCATTGGAAAAGCCGTTAGAACATCAGAAGATAGAAATAAAAGTTTTATGTAATATAGTTTAACAAAATATTGAAAATTTTTCAGTTTTTTTTTTCCAACAAATTTCCGGTTTCATAGAACGTTCAATTATAATTAAAAGGGGTACGGTACCAGTTATGAGCAACTGAGCTTTTTTAGTGTGAACGGAGTTATAACGGCAAAGAATGTGAAGGGATCAAAGAGCAGCGCTGCAAGGTTGCTCCGTGCATTCGGTTTGTACATATATTTTTATCGTGATGGAAAGGTGAAATATCAACACAATGATTTTCCAAGATCAAAACTCGAACCTTTTGACACACTATCTAAAAGTAGGGCTAGTTTTTACCGGAAGGCAAGAAAAACTTTAGTTGGATTGGACGTGGAACGAATGAAATAGAATGGATAAATAAAATTTTCAAAATTATTCAATCAAGTGCATAATTAAGAAGCAGAATAAAACATTCAAAGGGGAAGAATTAGGGAATTGAAGGTTTGCAAAGCAGATATGCAACACGGTCGCCAGTATGTCATCTAAGGGGAAAGCCGATACAACGAAGATACTCATCGCCACCGCGATCCACATGTTATCTTTCTCCGGATACTATGGGTCGATTTAAGACGAGATTTGAAGAAGTTCGCGGGAACAATTCGAACAGAGTTGTATGGTAACAGCGTTTAACAAAATACTATTAACAGAGTACGCGACTGAAAACTAGTACTGGATATTTTCGAGCCGGTCATCCTTTATTGGATCTTATCAAAAATTATGCGACTAACCTATTTCAAGAAACAAATTTGAAAAAAAACTTCACAAACTAGTATAACGACTGTTTAATTATTACTATTCCAATCTACTCACGAATACAGGTTTCAAAGAAGTTGATGAAATTACTAACAATGAAAAATGGCTACCAGCCCACTCTTCTAGAGCCCTACACTAGTGAAGGTAACAGAGGGAGAGAAAAAGGCAGAAAGAGAGGAAGACAGAAAGAGAAAGAGGAAGAGGAACAGAGTAGAGAAAGGGAAAGAGAAATAGAAAGAGAAAGAGAAAGAGAAAGAGAAAGAGAAAGAGAAAGAGAAAGAGAAAGAGAAAGAGAAAGAGAAAGAGAAAGAGAAAGAGAAAGAGAAAGAGAAAGAGAAAGAGAGCAAACCGTCTCTTGCTCGGCCACAGAGAGAACGATTTTAGTTAGAGTAAGAAATATTTAAAAAATGGGTGTAGTTGTGTGAAAAGTACGTCATTTTCAATGACGATTACTCATCCCAAAGCTCCTCCTTCCATAGGTAAACACTGGAATAACTCGTTACGGTAGAGCATAGCCAGAACAGATTTCAAATTCATACTTTATTATTGCTATAGGGTACATAATTGCTGAGCTTTCAGTTTATTACACACGTAACTTTTAACCCCAGTCGCCCTACTAGGCCGGTAACATCTTCTCTGAAAATCGTAAACATCATAGTTGTTGAGGAATCACGTAAGGATGTAATTCGTAAATCGTTGTCTAGACTTACCTCATATCCTGCGATCTGGATTATGTTGTAGTTGTTTGTGAGTTATTTACGAAAGCCGCAGTGGTGGCTGTATTCTTGGCTTGTTGGTGGGTTTCTGCAAAAAAATCCTCTATCGTATAGTAGTAGTAGTAGATAGTAATCGGACGGCAACTCACTAGGAGACGATTCAAAAAGCGTGTCTTATCTGTGCAAATAAAGACAAGAACTAATGGCGACACTACGACGAAACAATCGCGTGCGCGACACCCAAAAGAAGGCGATAAGCGGACGCGACGCGACAGCCGACTGACATGAGACGGAGGGGACGAGTTAGCACATTTAGGGGAGTGAAAGCTGAGAAGGAGGTTCATGTATGAGCATCAGGAGAATGCCATTAAAGGAACTCTTCAATTGAGGCTAGCTCCCCGTGCATAAACTATCAGAGGGCTCTGATTAGAGGAGCTAAAGAAAGAGTAAACGAGCAACGACTAAGACTACTGTGAGCGAGAAAATGGACACAGAACTTTTCAAAAGAGCATCGAAACAGTAGAGCATCAGGAGGTAAAAAAGATGAATGCTTAGATATCAACAGACTTTTTAGGAAGCCCCTATGATGGAAAAATTGTTCCGTTGGACCCCTTTACCCCCTGCCCTTCGACTTGACATTCCTTTATGTAATGATGCTGATTGAGGAGGCGTTAGACGAACTCAGACGGAGGGAATTCCTTTCGAGTCAATTTCTGTTTGTAACATCTGAACCACCAGATTTGAGGGATAAATAAGGTGGTCGTGTAGGTTCCAAGGGTATCAGCATAACATATACCCAACAATTGGTAGCTCAAATTCAACCACTTTTCGGGATCACCAGTTACTCCTACAAAATGCGTAAGGGTAATCAAGTGGTATAACTGAAAGCCTGGGCCCGCACCTCTGAAGTCGCTCATGCTCCCTACTGTTGGAGCCCAACTCCCTCACGGTTCCGATGCAAGCAAAGGAATCATCTGAATACAAGAAAAAACGTTGTAAAACAGAAAAACAGCCAAAAAACCCGATGGAGACACCTACTCGATAACACCTTTTGGATATGATCGAGTGACCAAAGCAAGAAACAGGTTGGCAAAGAGGATCTACTGGATGCCCGCGAGGGACGAGAAGGTGCTGGGCGAAGACCAGTGGGGAGAGAATCGGACTAGGATCACGACACGATGAGGATGATGACGCTAACGCAGCATGTGGTCAACAGCAGCTGAGATAGCGTTCGGTGATATGATGTTGCGTAAGGAGTTGCGCTCTACGCCGAGGTATTAATGACAGTCCAGAAGTGGTGGCGAATGGGCGCCAAATACGGGTCGTCGTTGGCTGCTGTTGCTGCTGACGGCTGGAGGATAGATCCGTCAAAATCTTCGCGCACACGGGCGCGCTCATTTCTCTCTTGGCAATGTGCCAACAGAGGCCGACAACCGGATTATTCACATTTTCTGTGGTATTGGGGCGGACTACAGAATAATCAGAGAAACGAGCCGCTTAGAAGGTCCCTCGGTTGGTTGCCTCAAAAAAAGAGGTTTCGGTCTTGCGTTCTGTAGACTTCTTCGAAAACTCCTCAGCCAGAATCTTACGCCTCATTTAGATTCTCATAAGCTGACGTCCTTGGGTCGGGCTAGTTGATGTCGTGAAGGTTGCGAATCGGCGCCTCATCACCTCCAAAGCTCAGCACCCTCATCAGCTCCGTCCTCATTGCCTTAAATGGTACGAGCGATGATTGATCGACTGGTTCTACGCGTTTCGTTTCCTGCATTTCAACGACATTGCCGTGTGAGAATTTCCAATTCAACCACTTAAATGAGTCTCATTTATGGGTGTTCCTGTAGGTGGGTGGCCCCGATCGCTTGGGGGTTACGGTAGGCTGGCGGTATGATACCTATGATGACGATGTCGACGATAGGTGCTGTCTGTACACGAAACGGCAACGGGCATCGTTGGGTGGCGGGAACGTTGACAGTACGAGGCGGAGGCAAAGAGGTCATCAACCTCGGCCCCCATGTTGACAGAGAGATCTCAACTTGGTTATGGGCCGATTAAATGAGCCGAATTAACCACCATGATCGGATTTTAAATTTTCAAAGGTCGTTCATTACACGATCAGTTTCCGGGGGAGAAGGACGGGGGTGATGGGATGGGGTCGATTGAGATTTTGAAAATTTTCGCAGATACTGTAAAAGAAGTGTCTGAACTGCGTCAGTAGAGGACTATACTACATAGGATTAGCGAAGAATTGAGACGGAGGACGTAATTCAAGCATTAATTGCTCTGAATTACTTATGTGAATATAAAAAGTGAATTTTCAAATAAATATTTTTTTTAAAGACAATTTTATCTACAGCCAGCCTAGTAATGGAAAATATTTATTTTGGATAACTTGAAAACCACAACCCTACAATTCAGCGACCGTCCCATTCCACCCAAAGGGAATCTGATGCTTTCCTTTTTCCTTTTTTTCGCCCTTCCTCCGGACATCTTACGCTGTTGGGTTCTTTAATCTGCCTTATTAGCCACTCATGTATTTATTTAATGACTTCGTTTGAAAAGAGTGCTAAAATCGAGTAGTCCTGCTTGTTACAAAGAAATGTTTAGAAGAACAATCGTCCTAGCAAACATCTCAGTAAACAAAAGCAGCATCTAAGTTCTGTTGGTATTTTCTGGCGAACGAAAATTCTGAATATCACAGAATTCACAGTGAATTGACATAATTTAGCGCTGTTGTTTGTTCACTTGTTTGTACCTTTCTTCAATGCAAGAAGACGATGTAAACAAGCGTAAACAACGGGAAAATCATGAGGTACATACTTCAAATGCAACGATTGCACCCTAATTTGGTGAAATTGGATAAAAAATTATGATATCATTCTGATATTTTAAAAAAGAGAAATTAGGTGCAACGAATAAAATGAAAGTAATACAGTAGCCCTACTGCTAGATAGCCAGTTACGATTTTAGAGAACGCAATGCACAGCTCGGAGAGTATCTGAACTCCCGAAGAAAAGTGTTTGTAACGAAGAAATAGATCGGATTAAAAAGATGAGAAGCAGGTGATAGATGATAGGTGGTCATAGAAAGATGTTACCATATCATAAATAATTATCATATTGTATAAATTAGAATAAATCCTAGTAAGTGACATTTATATCCTTAAATATGATGCTAACTTCTACGGTAATCGTAAATTGGAGGTCATTGCGGAAAATGAGGATGAGTTGTGGCCGACCAGTGCGTTTCTACTACGTCTACCTCCACTTCCACCTTCACCCTCTTTGCCCCTCCTAACCTCCACCTCCCACCCCTTCACCATCCAGCAATTAACGGCTGTTATACAACCGCTCCACCAGCAGCATTTCACCCAAATAGCACGTGAAACAGGTGACGACAGCTCTGACAGATTGCACTATTGATAGCATCACAAAAAACCCTTCAAAAATGAGTAATTTTTGATAAGGGACATCATAAAATTGGGAAAAGGGCTCATGTGGTCTGATGTTGAACACTGGTTGATTCGGATTTAGCTCTGGTCCGGTGAACCTTGAGCAGCCCTTAACAACCTTTAACAAACTTTGAACCCCTCAAGATTATTGGAGGTACTGGTACTGGTCCGAGAGGCCTAAAGGACCGGGAGATGGTGCTTTTTAGCCCTACCCAACTCCAGAAAACTCTGATCTGTCACGATGCCCAAGTCGAAGGACCACACTACAGCCTCATGCCCACTTTCTACTAATGAAATCCGGCCGTTCTAATATAGGATTCAATTAATACCTAGCTGCTCAGAAGACTGGTATCTCAGGTTCAAGATGGCTCATTTCTGGTGGATCTGGTGAAGGCCCGATAACCATCCCAATGTCTTTATAAACATGGTGAGTTGGTCGAGGCTGTGGCGTACTCCGATGGAACAGCAGAGTTCAGTAGCTTGCCTATCTTAAGAAGAATCGAAAAGGTGCCTTAGTGCAAGCAAGGATGGTCGTCGAGTCATTTAGAAGGACCAGCCAGGACCAAGGTTAAAGGGTTCTTCCTTCTTAGCAAAAAATCGTAGGGACACTTGAAATCACCCACCCGTAATGATCCGTCTGAGAAGGATTTCTGCTGACCTCATACGATGCTCACACCGCTCCTACCCAGCCGTATTCGGGAGTACGGAGACTTGGTGTAGATTAGTGGGACGTTCTTAATCGGAAGAATATTCGGGGAAAAGGGGCGGTAAAAGATTCTAATCCTCATCGATTATCGATTGCTTTCACCAGCGATCTCACTTCCGGATGTTTTCCAAAAAATCGCAAATAAAAGCCTGATATTCTATTATGGTGTCAGGCTGAAATGTAAATAGGCATGGAATGGCAAATGGGCGAACGAAATCGATTTTTGCGAGCATACCAGGGGACTAATTATGGGTAAACCCTTGGGTAAACTCAATCAATTAATTGGTTGTACACCGTAATCTCACCAAAGCGCTAACTCATTGAGAGGCTCTTCTTGCTGAGGAAAATTATGCGCGAGAAATCAAGCGCGCTAAGCTGCGCCTTGGGCCCAATGCCAGGGAATTACGGTAGCCGTCAGCAGCATAAGTGCATGCATGCATAAGAGCTTTGGGGTGGAAGTGCGAGAAGACGAGAGATGCCCTTCAGAATGTCCCCCTCCCCTTCCCTCCCGTCCCCATACCCTTCCATCGACGACCACCGTCACCACAACGTTCTTACTCGATCGGGGATGGCTGACGGCGGCGGATAACTGGTTTCTATGGGATGGAAATATGCGACAATCAACGAAAAAAAACGTCTCATCAAAGAAATTTCACCGGCTCTCCACCGATAGGCCTCGCTCGGCGGCACGGCAATTTTTTGCCGTCGGCCTCCCAGCCGTCAGCGCATAAAAATCGTCGAGCGAAAATTATCGGTTGAGAATTCGGACCGGTTCGGGTTTCCAATGACGGAAAAAATCACGGTCGCCTCATCTCTGGGTGGGTGCCATCGTAGACTAGCGATGTTTTCCCCTAACGACAAATCTTACGACCTTGTTTACAACATTTGTCTAGATAGGATTTAATTGTCCAAATGAGATTATCAGCGGTTCTAATGCCACAGAGAAGGGAGGTATGCCTAGTCCCCCTTTGTTGGGGAGCGAGTAGAGTAACCTCAAGCATTCGGGCCAGTACCGTAGGTGGAAATCCCTCTTCAACAAGCCCAGGAGGGTACAATCCTAGACCTAGAATCCTTGAAAGAATTCCACAGCAGCATAGTTCTACCCAGAAAACAAACCTCAAGCGCAGTGACTCCACCCACAGAATAAATTCTACTCACTCCACCGCCCTCCCGTACATCCCCACAGGAAGTTTCGAACTTATCAGCAGCTGTCCCTAAAGCCTTTGTAAAGACTGGAAGTCAAAGTAACAGTTCAGTACAAATGGTTATGGAGATTGGTCCAGCGAAGATGATCATCTGAGGAACGAGCACGGGATGGCCGGTTGCCCTACCGTAATCCTCAAAATCCCCAAAAGCGACCCAAATACTTCCGGAACGTAATTGATAGGGCAGGCGTAACGTAGCGTACCTGCGACTGCGCGCGTAGCGTTCGTGTGCCCGTCCTACGTACCCTTACGACCTCATATTTATAGTTCATAAATCTACGACTGTACAACAGGTGAGTGAAGTTTACGATCGCATTGCGTAGCGTCATCGTACCCCGACGATGATGTTGCGATACCGTTGGGAAGGGACGAATAGGCGGAAAACGGAATGGAAATTTCGGAATATTCCAGAAATTCCGAAAGTGGAGACGTCATCAAAACGATGAAATCGGAGAATATTTGATTATACACGCGAAATATGCATAGGGGAGGCGTTCATCCAATGATTATTCAGCTGTATTTAACCACAAAATTCGACGATATTCTACAAAAACTTCTGGAAAAACGTCACGGTCAACGTGATTCCCATGACGTCTACTTTTCAGCAAAACATCCACCATAATGTCAACTGGCTTGGTACCTCATGCTTTTCAGGGAAATCGATAACCGAATCTCAATACTTGATGGACTTATTTGCCATCAGTACATACTATCAAGGGCCTTCCGTGATGATCTCAAAATCTCAAGTTTCCTCAGCTCAAGGTAATGTCAACTGATACTGTGAACAAGTATGTAGGCTAATTGGCGCAGTGGCACTGGGTGGCATAGGGATCCAATTTTGGGCTGGGGAAACTTGAAATTTCGAGATGGCCATGGAAGTCCTTCGGGCACTGATGTGAGGGCGGAACACTGATGGGTAAATAAACCAAGTATCGAAATTCGATTATCGATTTTCCTCAGGATCAGCGGTACCTTATCCGGTTGATCGACGAGTTTTGTCGCGCCATAGGCCTCTACTGCTATTTTGTAGTCAGGAGACGGTAGAAAGAACTGATATCGCTCAGTTTCTAGAGTGACTACGATGTTTGGGAATAATTCTCGATTACTAGTGATTCCGTAATGTAAACAGAAATAATTAAATGTAATAGACCAGAATATGGTAGGCAGACCTGATCATTGAAATAAGTTACGATGTAATCGATCAAAGATAATTTTTTACACAATGTGAACCTACAATATTCAACATTGTAGAGATAAAAATATGACTGAAAGGAGGCTCCTCGTGGAACGCACCACCAACAACGAAGAGAAGCTGAGAGCTTAGGTTTCTCCTAAGAGTATAGGTTTCTTATTGCTAAGTCAAACCTAGTTTACCTTCAGGATCACCCACTGGAATTAAAATTGATCTCTGCTCCTCTTCCTCAAGAAACTGGTAACTCTGAGGGATCCGAGTGAACAGAGAACCTTTTTTGATGAATTTATCCGTTGATTGACGGGCACGTACATATCCGCTAAAGCGATTGACTCCCAGCAGTAATAATAATAATCGAAAATCGCCTTGACCTTGAGTACTGAACCAGGTGCGCCGACGGTTAATCACTCTTACTGCTGCCCGCTCGCTACGGTTTTCATTCTGAGCATAGCGAGAAACTCCTAGGCCCGGGTAACCTCGCCTTCCTGAGGCTTCTCGTCAAGCGCTCTTCCCAACCGATCTGAGCCCCTCAAAGGAAACACCGTGCGGCGGTCGTCGTTGGGACAATGATGATTCGAAATTGGGCGATTCGGAGGAGAGTCAATGGATTGTAACTGAAGCTGTAAATGCTGGCACGTAATCAAGCCGTATAACATGGGTAATTAAGTCCGTAAGAGTTCGTCGCCATCATTGGACCCCCACAAATACCCTCCAAACTTCTGTCGGCATACCTTTTTTGTCGTCTACTACACTTACGACACACTAACGACTACAGTAATTAGGGAGTACGACTGAATAAGTGGTGTCCACTTACATCACACCCAACCAAATTCGATACTTACGTCCCACAGCGAATTAAAGGCCTTGGAACAGCTACAAACAAAATGCCGACGACAATTGCTTAATCCTGAATAACCTATATTTAGAAGAAAAAACGGCTAATTGAAAAGGTTACAGTCCAGGTGGGTGCAGGAGGGTCCAAAAAGATTCAAAAAGGTCCAGAAAAATGCCATAATTAAGATGAATTTGGAATGACGGTTAGAAAGAAGTATTTAATCGAGCATTAGAATAATTAATAATAACATAATTATGTCAAAATAAAATCGTTTTTGATCTATCAGTCAATATTATGTCAAATGCATGTAGCACTAAGTTTAGAGGCCTGATTGAAGGCGTCCAGGAGCCTATTCTACCGAGGATGGTTCGGACATTCCCCTGAACACAATCGTACTGCCCCATATCTTTTACCTCTCACCTAGCCCCCCTCCAGCTTATTATTTTTAAGTATATTTTTTAATTTGACCATGAATTTAAAGCTCTACTGAACTATCTCTTCAGAAGCTATTAATTGAAAGTTTGCGGTATCCCACATGGAGCCTCCTTTCTGCTAAATACCTAAACTGCTCTCTTACAGTAGACCCCCTCTGCTTTGCCTCTGAGGGGGAGAACGGCTCAGTGGGGACGAGTAATTAATTTATTTGATCAGCTCGTTGGCAAACTCCCACGACTACGGTACCCTTCTTTCCGGGCTCTACAGATCAGGTCCGAGTAAAGATCGTAACTGTATAGGAATGATTTTGACAGAGCTGTTTAGAGCTGATTGGAGAAGAGAACGAGAGAGCTTCGATGCCGAGCTACTCAAAGGGTGTTGCCAACAAAAGAAACAGTGATTCACCAAAGTCATAGAAGGAAGGGCCGTGCCCAGGGATGACTTGGTCGAGTACGGGTAACATCAGAAAAACAGGTGGCATCAGTTCTAACTCATGACCGCCCACGAAAGTTTGTTCGACTGGGATCTCACCTTGGTAGAGCATTACGGATAAGCTAACCTAGGAATATACCGTGATCAGAAGAGCTCGTTCTCCCACCATTTCGGTCCGATAGATTTTTCCTAAGGCGCTCGAAACAGTCCATTAACCCGATACATCTTAGCAACAGGAAACTCCAAGCCGCGAATCAGGGAGCTTTGAAGGCTCAACGGCAGAAGTGACCCAATGCAAAAAATGCTCGACAATCCTTCGAAAGAGAAAGAATCATTGGGAAATCCGATGGCACCCCTTTCGCATATGCTGGTGTTGTGATGTCGAGGCAACCCAGGCGATGGCCGAGCAAAATGGCCGTCGGGGGCCGTCGGACCGGCGGCTGTTTTCTTGCTGCGCTTCCCGATGGCCGGCTGAATGACCAGCTGAAAAAAAAGGGCTTAGATCCACGATCAATATCCACAAAAACGCTCTCCACACCCCGAGCAATGACGACGACGATGGCGGCGGTCCAATTGGTTGCCGCTGGGCCTCTATGGGAGCTCTACGGCTCCCGGGAAAGTGCTCATGTGCAAGTTCACTTCTATGGAGAGATGGTAGCCGATGTTTAGATCGAAACAAATAAGAAATCTCGCAAGGATGAATGAAAGCGAATACGGTGGCCAGCAAGAATCCGGTTTCCTCCTAAGTTCTTATAGTCAAGGTAACCAGTCTCGACTACCGTAATCCTTATCGTCTATTCTGTACTACGTTGTTGATTTATTTGTTTCTAAACTATAGGGTAGGTTAGCCAGAGGAAACTGAGGACACTCGTAAACAGGTAGAAGGTAGAAGAGTTGAACGACTGGAAATAAATGATTAGCGGAATGAAGCATCTGGGGGGATATGGCAGGTTCAGAATTTGTTCAGCTCAGTCATATGTGCATACAAAGTTTTCTGAGCCAACTAGAATAAAATAAACCAACAATTATCGATTGAATGGGCGAAAAATTTTGGGCCCGGGCTCGAAGTCTCTGGGGCTGATGTGTTAAATCGGAACCTTTATTCAAAAGGAAGCTTGATCTGGATGATCATACGCATCATGGTACTTTAGATCCGACCTCAAGTTCCGAGGCGATCACACATCTCCTTTGAAAAAGTCATCTCTAAAGTTCACATCAAAACTGAGGCTAGGGGCTATTTTCTAACCGATTCACAGTAAAATTACGGATAATTGAACAAGACAAAAATAGACACTGCAGCGGGAATCGATCTTGGGCTCAAGGATTCCTCGTCATCAACAGTTAGGCTTAAGGGGAGAAAAGCAGAAGGTGGAGGATTACATTCAATGGAGAGTTTTATGGGTTCACCCTGTTATATAAGATTGCGCCAAAATGGTCATTAGGGTCTGTCGATAGTAGCCTGGGATTTCCGGAAAAATACTGAATCAAATTTCGCGTTATTATTCTTGACTGTCTTTCGGAGCCGAGTGTGACAAAAGTTGTCTCAACACAATTGACGTCGGTCCTCATAAACTATTCCAGAAATGTCCTTTACTCACACCTAAAATGTTGTACCAAAAAATGACCCAAAAAATTCCGAAGGCCGAAAGGGAGACGTTGGCATTGGAGTTCTAAGCTGTCTAAACTACGTTCCGCGGAAATTAGTAGAAGGCAGAAATCCCAGCTTAATACATTCGCTATTGGTCAAATTTGAGCTATAAATCTGTTCGATTCCCGATTTATACTCGACAGACGTGAGTACAATACCTAATCAATTATGTCTCAGATGTAAATTAAACTTCTACACATTTAACTGAATTGTTCTACAATCAAATTGTCTTGGAGATAACGAAGTGGCTGATTCCGGGAGACATCTTCATGCTCTTAAATCCTTCATATCCATCACATTCCTTCAGATAATTTAACTGTTTGGAAGAGTTGGAATAGTGCCAAAAGGTAATACTACTCAATTTAATGAGACAGAGATAAATAAATTAATGCCATATAACAAAAATTCAATCTTTCAAAGGAAAGGGGCACCAGAGGGGACCCAGTACAGGACGAATTCTTGGACCAGAGAGAGTTTTTGTGGCCTGCGCACTCTGAACACTTTTTAGAAGTTTCAGGGCTCCATGGCCATCAGCATCCGTGATACTCCTCCTATGGGGCCTATGACCAAAATACGGTAAAAACTCTGAAATGTGTAACACAGAATAACCTTCCTACGCCAGGGTTTGGATCGTAATCTTCCGATTTTCTGGGCGAAAAAGCACAGTCAAATAGCATTCGTGTGAGAAAAACACCGTTCGCAAGCGTGAAATTGGGAAAACTCTTACGCTTCTTTCGTCGAATTCGAACAACAGCGAAAGCGTGAGAACGCCAACCCGGCCGCAGCCGACGCCGCCGACACGACCTGGCTGGCGCAATCGTCCGCTGATGGGAACCGGTGCTTTTCGTGAAAGTGAAATCGGGTCATCAGAACGCCAGAAACGAGGCTGCCCAGGGATGTGCTTGGCATGGGTAAAGTCCGGCCCAAGCTGCAGTGCCACAACGACGGCGAAGCCAGGGCGATGCGGTCGATTTCTGATGGCATGGCCTCGCCAGCGGCTGTGTGTGAACGTTGGGCTGGCTGCACTACGGTTAGCATATGGCGTCGTCCGACGCACGAAGGGCGGCGGCCGTGGGTGATGAACGATCACAACGAAATCGATCGAACTTTTCGTGAACCCCCCCCCCCCCCTCCCTCCTCGTGCTCCTCCTCCCGTTACCCTCACGCGTATCTGGAAAACACGGTCTTTGATGTCCCAACTTTCCGGCAATCTTCTTTCCTCAAGGAGGCTTTTCTCGAGGCCTGAGATAGCGCCATGGCGAATTAGAATGAAGGCGTCGGAGGGGTTACAAGTAATGATCTTGAGCACTGGAGCATGATTAATGGTTTGGATGTTGATCGTTTTGCCATCTATGAATGAGCCGTGCATCTGCTTTCCATCGATAAGTTTGAAAGGCTGGTTTAAGCGACGACTTGCGCTGCCTGCTTATAGACCAGCTGGTCTTTTGAACCTTCCGATCAGACTTCACATCGTTCAGGTTTATCCGGGTGAACTGAAAGCTCAGCTGACCTGGAGAGTTCATTCTCGGTATAATGGCTGCTAACCTTGGCCGAGAGAGAGAGCTAAACTTTTCAGAAGCGAAACATGTTTACGGAATTTCGACGACAGTTCACACTACACCCAATTTCAAGCTTCACCAGGCCGCTTTCAAACATCCTGGGGACTTTATCCTTGCAGTACGCGGATAGTTCGGGTATCTCCATGCAGGTAATCTTGCTTTAGGTCCCTTTAATGTCTTGTCAGATTTGAGAGTGCCTTTAGTCAGATCCAAATTCTCAAGGTTATGGCTCTAGTCAAGGCCTACTTTTCCGAATCTGAAGCGGAATTCAATTCGGGACCAGTAGGGACGTTTTTCCAGACCCTAAAGTGGGGATCAAATTCAATAAAAGCGTAGCCCAAATGAAACATTCACTTGACCGTTTTTAGAGGACCTGTTTCATCTACAAACTGCCACTGGCAACGGCTTTCACATCTTCTGACTTCACCCTAGAATCCCTCCCTTCACTTGGTTCGTCTCCTAGTCGTCCGTGACTTGGTTTTCCTTGCTTTTCCTTGGCGGCGACAGCCCAGCAGCTTACCAGTCCTAGCAACTATGACCCTAACCATTTCGTGAAGCAGAGTTCAACCGTCCTTCGGACTTCCGTTTTCGAAATCGCGTAGCTGTCCGTCACCGATCGGAGGTAATGAATGAGTGTCGCACGCCCATGGCGCCTGTATCCTCAAAGGATGCCGAACATCGACGACATCGGTGATGAAATATTTTAGGACGAAAGAAAAATTCGTACTTCTTAAACTCTCAGTTGAAGGATGAATCTGATTAATCGTGCGAATCGATGCAACAAACGTTTCCATTCAAAAAGAGCCTAGCCGGGCTCCCGGTACCCTACCTACATATATAGTGATGAGTAGGTGACAGGATGTTTCAGCTGCTTCAATCAAGGAGTGCCAAGCTTGTGAGCCTTTTCATAAAAAAACAAATTCTTGATACCATTGTGGAAATATCTTTTAAACCTGGGCTGAGAAAATTTTCAAACATTTATGATCAGTGCCAGAATCGGAGTGAATTCATGAGAAAACTCTAGAAATGTAATTTCGGAAAGTCAGCACTAAAAATACAAAAATATGATTTTAAGTATGGATGAAGCTTTTCTTGGAATGATCAAAATGGCTCATTTATATTAGAATCTTATGGATTTCTAGGCTTAGACTCAAAGTGTCCCCGGTTTTTTTTTTTGGGGAAATCTTCTTTTTCTTGATTCTTCAAAAGTACAGTGACCTATTCCTCAAATGAGGAGTTCCTGTTGTTAGGATGGCTCTGAATTGGCGAAGAAACAATCCCTTTTTAATAACTTTCCAGCTGTCTTTACCAATAACGCACCAACATAGTCCGCTAGCGATCCATAAGCAGGAGAGCAGCTCACTCATTGGAGTCTGGCAAGCTCCGATCGAATTCTCCGGTTTTCTACTCCTTAGAGTTGGTCCCTCTTAGAATCGGCTGCTTTTACTAATTTCCTACAGTCTACAGTATCTTCTGGAGCTATATTGGTCGAACTGAGGTAAGATTCCGAATAATAAACGGTCATACGGGAGCATAAAATTTTCCGCCTTCATACAGATGCCTAAATATGGTACAATCGGGACTCAGCGAGTATTCAGGACATAAAGGAAGTGGGAAGGTTAGGGATCGGTAAATTACCTAGTCAATCGCTCCCTTCTGAGATGCGACAAGTCACTGTTTTCTTTCCTTTATCGTGGTTCCCAGGTATCGAACCTATTCAGTGTAACATGGTGATGAACACACAGGGAATCCTGCCCTTTCTAGACTCTTCTGATATCTTACCGACTCTTACTCGGGTAAGGATACTAGATGGTGAAGGCATTAATGTAATGCCTTGAATGTCATGCATGACCCAAACGCAGCCCGAGCCCAAGATTCTATCCTTGGATCGTGGATGTGGCACTGGGGTTGCTTACCACGGCTGAACACCCAGCAACTCCATAATCTCATGAAAACATTGAGTTCTGCCGATCAAATTTTGATTATTTCTAATGTTTTACGGAAAATTGATTGAAAGGACACGCCCCACTCTAAAAACGATTAATAAATCTTAATAAAGGCAAACATTGTATAAGCTAATGCAGATGATCCCGAGTGTTTTTGCTATAAATTATTGCAGAAGCTGATCAAAATTCTATTCATCGATCGTTGATTTTCGATCAGATTTCAATTTTTAATCTCTACAACATGATTTTGCCAACCCTATACAAAATTTTTTTTTCGAGAGATTCATCAAATTCATCAATCATCAGATCCATATTATGGTCCCTCGGTGCTTGAGATAGGTACAGTAATTAAAAATGATCATACCCATGAATTAATTAAGAACGGTCGCCTAGCCTCTATCGCTCTACCTATAAGGTTTCCCATACAAATCCCCTGTTGTAGGTGCAATTCTCCTCGGGTCAAATCTTATCCGAGCAATTTTAGAGCTAGCTTTGTTTAAAAGTAAGAGTGAGTGGTATCTTGCACAAAAGGAGTTAAGATCACATCCTCAAAAAAGGTTAAAGAATCTGCCTCCCAGGAAAGCTGGAGCTGTTCAGGAGCACTGTCGAGGAAGAATTCCGCTTTGGCCAAAGAATTTCGGAAAACCGATTTTAGCCAAAAAAAAATTTGGAAACTCCTGTAAAAAATTGTTCACAGAAATCGACTGTCAGCCAACCCGCGTATTTGGATAGTAAAAGTCAGACCGATTGCTTCGAATTTCGAGAGCAAAAAAACTGCCGCATCGAAGTTTTTTTTCCATGATGAAGGACGTCGACGACAGAATGGAAGGGTAGATAGGCTGGGGTTGGGGTGGGGGACAGCAGCGGCAGCAGCAGCAACAGCAGGTTGTTCGAAAAACCGACCACCCAGCCGGACGAGGTGAGCGCCATCATCGGGCCCAACTCGTCACATAAAACACTTTTTAATGATCGTACGCGGCGCATAAAGAAACACGTACGAAACTTGACGAACACCACCGACAGGATAGATAGGAAGAGAAAGTATCGGGAAAAACTTGTGCCGATTGGGAAAAAAATCATGGTCAAAGCGAAAGTCTGAAAGAAAACGGCAAAGGATCTTGTGTGGAATTATTAGGGATACCAAAAGGCTCACCCCGAAGTATTAGTTATATTTGTTTACATTCAACGAAAAACCCTGCCAGTATTGGGGCTGATGTGAACCCCAAAAACGTTTGAGAAGGAGTGTATGACAGTGAGAAGGGCTGGATGACAGGAAAATGTTTCCGGGGAATCAAGTTCAAACTATCAATCAATCCACCTCTGAAACAATGTTTTCCAGTTACTCAGTCACTACTTTAGGCTCATTGTTGGTCCAGACACGCTTTCGTCATCTCTATGCAGAAACCATGTTGGTCACGAATCCCTCAAGGTAATTTGTGGGAGAGTTCGGAAGTGCTTTCTAATCCTAGCGGTTTCAAATGGCATGGCGCTGCCGAATACGTGGTCCAGGAAACGAAGGTCGAAACCGAATTCACCCAGATCGAACTGCTTTCCAAAGCTTAACACTCCTAAGTCTACCAGTCGGTACCGTACTCCAGCGAGAAAGATTATCTGTACGTTTGCTGAATGATGGTCAAATGTTTTCTTGATTGTACATTCATGAAGTCTATTTTTTGAGCATAACCCCATGACTTGGCTTATTCCGTAGCTTTCTAAAAAAGCCAGAACTTTTTTATTTATTCACTCATTTATTTAATTAATTAGATACGTGACTAAGAGGCACGTGGAATAATTTAGAACAGAATGAATAAATCGTATGGCTTCGATTCTCATGAACTGTTCTGGTTTGATAGAAGTCCGGGGCTCTTTTCTAGCTCTTCGGCCCTAACAATACATTCAAAAAACTATGTGCAACTAGTAAACTAGTCACCGTTGACCAGAACTTTAGGTTGTACGTTAGACAGCTGCATTTGATTTTTTTTTGAAAAAGGTACGATTCTTCAAGCCGAAGACTAGTATCAAGTAAACCTTCCGAAAATTCCTTTAGTAATATTAGAAAGGGAACCATTAATTACGTCCTTGGGTACGGTAATATTGATCGGGTTCATCAACCTTGCTTATGGTAAATCTTCAAAAATTGCTGCTCAAAGATTAAATCTGTCATCGCTATGGCAATCATCAGCCAATCAAGCGCTACATCGTCCTACTGTGTTGGGCTTAACAAAGACTGTCCCTTAAACGAATTCGTTCATAAACGCCTACGAACCATTGAATGAAGTGAAGCGTTGATTAACTAGCCTAAGGTAACCACATTAGGTTACGGTAGACAGCGGGCGGACGGACGAAGTGACACGCGTGTGGCGTGTCGCGCGTGCTGGCTGCTGTCTGACGAATGCGATTATATCGTCGTGGTGAAGTGCGAATCGCACGCGTACCCTCCCGTTGCAATTATTTACACTGGCAAAACGCCAAGTGGAAGGAGTAAGACAGCTGCCGTCGGTGTTACTGACGATGATGATGGTGGCAATTTTATTAGTGAACGAATACGATGGCAAGCAAAGAATGGTCTGGGAACGGCTTAATCGACGAACGCCACTTAACCGGTCAGCATGGTTCCCTTCAGACGAAAGATAGACAAGCCGAAGAATAAGGGTCTGAGGCTCTGGATCTGTTCGCTTCCCGAGAACCCGACCTGTCTAGGAAATCCTGACTGGTGAGGCCTTGTAACCCAGCTAAGGGTAATGTACGAGGCAGTCGGGCACTGTATGCCTCTATATTTCAGCAGTTGTGATCGAGAAAAAGTGTAAGCACCTACTATTTAGGAAAGTCGCCTTAGATCTGAAGCATCTCCCTAGACACATGTTTAGAGCGTGCTTGGGACTGCCTCTTACCCTCTCCTCCTATTTGGGCAGGATTTTTGCATAAAGTTCTGATCTGCCCCTGCATTTCCCAAGCCGTACCTAATCTATAAACAGAGTCCTTAAACTGTCTTAACCCTTGTGAATTCGGAACCTTCACCGGCGGTCCCCTACTCCATAGATTTTTACCAAATACGTTCATTGGATTAGCATTTTTGGTACGTAACAATATCAGAACTGGATGCCATTTGAGGGGATGTTGGGCTCCCATCGGGCTCCTAGTAGGACAGCGCATACTGCACCTATCAGGCACACATGACCTTAGTTCGAACTGCTCAAATTCATCAAATGAAACCTCCTGCAACAATCTGGAAAGAAGTGTTGAAGCCATCGAACGGCTGTCCACCGAAAAACTCGATCTTCTGCATTCATATATGACAATGGCAAGCGGTACGGTTACCACCAGTATCAGGTGATCAAATCTGCGCCATCAGAAATTCCAGCCCTCCGGATATTCTCGCAAGGTTGGCGATTTATGGACAAAACTCCAGTCTCGGACGGAACTCGAACCCGTACTTGTCCTTTGCGGGGACCGTGCTCTTATCCCTTACACTACCGCGACCCCGCTTCCGGATAGTACCGGCCCTGATAATGCCCTTCATTGTATCTCCGTCCCTTTCTGCATAGCCAACTCATTTTGTGTGTTACTTTTCTACTCGATAAAGTTTTACAGCTGGCCCTATCCTTGATATTTCAGTTCCTTTTTTTTTCTCAGTGGTATTTATAATTATGTGCCTAATAGACCATCAAAAAAGGAATCCAAGGAACTGAGTATCTCGATCTATCGGTGTTTTCTGCCCGAAAAACTAGTCTGTAAAGTTATTCGCTCCACGGATTCTATCAACCACCCACATCAGCCATCAGCAAAACATTTTTCAGACGGTGAACGGCGAACATGGTGACGGTGAACGTCGTGTACATCGCTGTGGGGGGTCGCTCGTTTACGAACTACCCTACATCTTATCAACGACGAGAATCTAACGTCCATTAACAGCAGTCGGCAACGTTTGATGTCGCAACAAGGTGGTTCGCCTGGCGCGCGTGCCGTTTTTCTGCCTTCGGTTGTGGGTAGTGGTCGAGCTGGGGGTGAACGAACTTGCCAACAGGGCAGGCGGCTTTGTGAGGACGTTGCCAATGCTCTGATAAAAGTCTAATCAGACTCGACCAGGTGCAAAGGGCTTCTCATGACTTCGGTGGAGTACAAGTACCGTACAACTACCGTATTTGTCAAAGAGATTCACTTGAAACATGGTTACCACTTTATGACTGATTATTACTGGTTATCATTAATTATCATTACAACTACTACTTCATATCATAGATTATGAATCAGTCTCAGCCACTCTTGGTGGCTTCATTGTTAGTACTTCACTACCCAACAACAACGGGAAGCTTTCCCTCCACGTACATACTATGAGATTACCACGAACGGTACAGTCACGTACAGTACCTCCTCTTACAGGTTCCATTACAAATTTGGGTTATCGGTACGATTTCACAATTCGTTAGGTTCCAGTGTTCCGCTCTGAAGCAACAGTATCTCATCTAACCATCAAGCTATGCACTTTTATGCACTATGAGTACAGTGTTTCTCGTTGTTTGAAGACGAAACACGCTCAGATTCCCATAAAAAGTCGAAATGCTGACTGGACGTCTGAATGTACTTCCATCCTAGTTCAGAAGTGACACTACTTGAGGGGCTCGAAAAAATAGCACCGAATATTTTGAAAATAAATTCCTTGCCTTCGAGTATATTCTACTACTCGCCTGGAGAGAACCTTCTAGAACACTTTGCAAAAAGCCTGGGGAACGATTTGAATGATGATTTCTGGCGATTCAGTCACGATACCACTAGCAATCACTAAACATGAAAGGATTGAAAGCCTTTACTAGGGCCTCAGGGGGTTGAACACCTATGGGAGGCCTCCACCACTTCTCGATTGAGTAGTGGACTAGGGTTAAACACCTCGTAGGCTATCGAATGCTTAGACCTTATTTCAAGTCTAGGGGCCAGCTGATAATGGTAACTGATTTGAAGAAGTAAATCTTAACGAATTGAATCTGAAGGGAATCGAAGTTCAACTTTTCGGTGATATCATCGATATCTTTTGATTAGATAAACTAAACGAAGGTGGACCAAAGGAAGTGAAACGTTATAGATATGACCGAAGGAAGTAAAATTCGATAAATATGAGTAAAATTTGATTTTGGAATGTGCTCTGATCCCTCTAGTCATTAGGCGATCGGCAGCTGTATTGAAAAATTAATCAGTCGCAGGATGAAAAAAACTGAGAAACGCAAGAAAAAAATCGGAAATGTGGCAAACAGATCGGGAAAAGGAGAGCTTCAATCAATTTATTGTTGACGCCTTGAGAAAAAGCGACAAATTTCGATTTCTTCGAAGTCAAAACAATAATTTCAACTACAGTATCCTGTGGAATTATTCTAATCAATGCCGATTAACCCGCAAATTCGATTTATATCAGTTTTCAGGAATTGGCTGAATCACAGTTTCAGTTTTTTTCGAAGCTGAACGTTCCATTTTTTCTACTGCTAATCTTTTTGATTAATTAGTATGATTTGAAAGGAAATTTCAAAAGGCATACTACTCTATTGCGATTTCAAATAACTCAAAAATTGCTAATTCGATTGGTTTCTCAAGCAAGTTCAAAGACCTATACTGAGCGTAGGGGTATGCTACAGTTTTACAGTACACACTCAGCGATCTGCAGAGAGAAAATTGGATCGTCTTGATTACTTGATGATTTATTCATTTTCATATCATTTTGGAATTTTTTTTTAGAAATTATGGTCAACCAAATCTACATCCATCTCAACGGATCCCCTTTCAGATTGATGAAGTCCGAAAATGCAAATATAATGTTAATATTTGTGTTAATATATGATACATTATTTACTATCCCTTCAATTATCACAAACTATCACGCAATAATAACATGAGTTTTCTGCAAAATTTGGGTGATAACTTTTACAAATCTTACAGTATGAAAAGTACATACAGAGGCAAATTATATTTCCCCGTCCTACATTCTCGCCCTAATCCATCTCCATTTCCCAAGTACAACTGCCATTTTAGGAAGCACACAACTGGGCACAATGTCCCATCTCCACAAAACCCCCTCCATTAAGTTGTTTAGGATGACGTCCTATTCCATTCCAATCGTCCTATTTCTCTAACGAGTGTCAATATCCGACTTCGAATACAGAACTACAAGGGGATCAACAAATATTTAGAAATGAGAACAAAAATATTTGGCTTAAAAAATTAAGGCGTGGCGATATTTCAGAAAAGAGCATTTTCAACCATAAACTTTGACTAATCCAATCGTCACGAGAAACACTCTCCATTCGGGAGTTCCCTCAGCTTGAACCAGACAACTTCAAGAGCCCATGTTCTTACCGATAAATTGGATTGATTTAGAAGCATCACAAAATAATATGAAAAATCTACCCCGAATACAATCTATGATAGTGTGTGATACTATGAAATAATCATCGATACCGCTTATAAATACTGATTTCTTGTTTTTGCTACCGAAACTACTCTACTGGTGTTACTAGAGGGTACGGTAGAAGACCTTGCTGGATGCCTAATTTACTGACGTTCTTCTCGAACTGGTTGAAAGCAAATAATTCACCCCCTTGAGTAGTTAACCGAGATCTGTCAGATTTGGCACTACGGTATCCTGGCTAGCAAGGAAATTTATATGATATGGGAAACATTTTTGTTTTCCAATTCTGTCCAGAATCGAGTCAGGTCGCGGCTACAGATACGGTAGAACACGATAGTATAGACCATTCAGCAGTGTTAAACCTCAAGTTATGCTACCAATAACCTACCGACGGCTCTACCGTAACCTCTTGGTCCAAAACTGGTATAAATCCAATTCTGAAGCCTATCATGATCGTTCCACTTGGACATCTTGCTAGCTTCAAATTCAGCAACGTAAACTGTCATTCTCATAAGGAGAGTGTCGTCATTTTGACTTCATTATATACAGAGACCGATCGTAAGCGTTGCCGATCGCATCCATTAGCGATGGAGTCGGCGAGTTGCAAGCGATTCGATGATGTCCACATAAACATGTCACCGTAACATATGTTTCGGTCACCTTATGTACCGAAACCATTTGAAGGACTGATGAGAAGAGGTTGACGGTGAACGACAGATGACTATTGAGGGACTTGAACTCTAGTCTCTGCCCTCTTTAAGCTGATTACCGTTCCAAAAAGCCATCTGCCAAGAAGTTTACGCAAAATTTCATTTTCAGACCTTCGATACAGCCTACCTACAAGAAATCCATCCGGTGAAGGATTTTTTAAGGTGAAAATCACCTTAAAAAATTCAAAATCATTTCAGTATGCAAAAAACTATTATAAACTGCTGCCAAATCCTGACTACACGGAAGAGAGAAACCATTCCTGGAACCCGACTAGAAGGGAGAAGCAGGGTACCATTCAAATGAATACCATCAGCTAGACCAATTCGTAGATGCAAAGCTAGATCAGACCAAGTCGACAAAGTTAACCGAGTTCCCCGTGGTCGGTGAAGGTACAACCTTGGTCTGGGGCAGACATAACATCAACCGTTCTCATGGGCTAAACTGACGAGCTACTAGGCAAGGGGCATTCCGATACCGCTAGGACTCCGAAAGGAACCCAAATACCTGGCACATCTCTAATCGTTCACAAAAAAATTGAAAAGTAAAGGTTAAAGATGCAAATAGTTCAGCGGAAATAGTATAATAATCAACATAAGATGGGAATCCAATATTTATTCCAATAAAAGGTTGCCCTTTCTGAAATACAGTCCAAATGAATCTTATCCAGGTCCCCATTTTCTGTTTACGAGCTCCCAAATCATTTTCTCTACTATAAATTCTCTCTGATTACTTTGGTACGTGATTTTTAAAAAGGACAAAAAAAAACTGGAGAACTATGTATGTAAGCGCTATCAGATAAAAGGAATTTCTTCCTGAAAATCTATCGACTATTTCCCTTTCTTCATTGGCCTATGAGGAACTCTGTAGAACGTTAAAAAAAATCGAGAACTTCAGTCTAGTTTGCGCCGTACATTTACCCTTCATTCAGGTTCATAGTGGCAATTGGAAGGCTATTTGGCTTGCAAAAAAAATTGTTGGTGCTGGCCAGGGTCATTTGCCTCCCACCCGAACACCTATTCAAACTTGGAGTAATTCTCAAAACTCTGTGAACCGAGTATGAATATTCGCTTGAATCACTCGATCTCCCTCTTGTAGCGAGTGAACATGATGGCCTTTCGCTCATGGAATGAAGCTGGGGAAAACCAAGCATGGGCCAATCAAACAGCAAGCTAATCGATGCTGGGTTAGCTGTTTACCCAGCTGTTTTACCTTTCCGTCGGGTTTGGACATAAATTCCTCGGATACTCTACAATAGACATACCCTTATGATACTGGACCTTAGTTACTGTCGTCAGAAGATTATTTACCGACTTAAAACCAGTAGCACATGTCGATGTTACCGAAAATAGTCGATGAACTACGCCTTTAGTAGTCGATTTGAACTCAGTCACCCACTTAGTCTCGTCCGAGTTTTTTTTCTGGTTCGCGCGGTTGCTCGTTCACCAAACCGTATAGAATGGAAAGTAAACAGAATGTCTCGCGTCCACTCGGCGCGCTTCAGGAGCACACACGCGGCGGCTACCCACAGCTCACGATTCGACCGCCATAGGCAGTGAACGGTGTTCCTAGTGCAGGTAACTAATCCCACACAGCTGCTGCTCCTCCGAAAAAAGTCCATAAACACTGGTAAAAAAGGTCCAACATGATGCGGGAACTCTGGACATAGTATTACGAATAGTTAAGGAAGACTGACGGGATGGAGGGTGAGCACAAAAGAAGCGAACCCCACCAGTGATCGGAACCATCTTCGACTGAGTGTGGCAACAGACAAAGTCTCCTGTGTAGAAAGCTTACTAGCTATGAAAAAACGATCAACAACATATAGTAAGTAATATAAAATGAACTATTATAAATAAATATCATACAGTAGGACGTATATGATTGCTATGCTTGGTAGCTCATTCACGTGGCTTTCCAGAATCTACGCCACAGGGTTAGAAGGCTGTATCAAATCCGAAGGCTTTGCTTCCAAGTACTTTTTGCCATCATTTTTTTATTTTTGCAAGACCACCACATCAAATTTCACACCGACTCACAAAGTCTTTTTAGAAGATATATTTTTAAAAGAGAAAATCCATAAAATCCCTCCCTGTTCAGTATGTAATAAGCATAATGTATAGAAAAATATTACATGTAAATAATTCAGGTGGTATATACATAGTGAATGGGTGAATGGTATAAAATAGTAAAAGGTAAATAACAAAATTCAAATTGACAGAAAGAATAGCGTTACTAGAAAGAGTTGCATTTTGCAGGCAATTTGCAGTTACGAAAATGGCCAATGAAGATCTACCGGTCATGTTTCGGAATGTTAGTAACTAGCGGTGATACGGACGGGAAGGAATTCAGTAAATCAGGAAATATTTTTGTGACATTTAACACTTTCATGGGTTGAATCTAGTATTCATAGCAGCGAATCGTTACTAGTCACACGGGACAGAGGTCGTACTAAACTCTTATGCTCAATGAGTTTGGAAAACTCTTGTGATTGAGCAGTTATGTGAATTCTCATGCAAATTATCGCTACGGCAATATGAGAGGCAACAAAGGTTGGGAAAAAGGGTAGAAAGACAGAGAAGGATCGTACTGACGGATGTTTCTAGAGCCTATGCTGTTTTGGTCGCTCTGCTATGGGTGAATGCTGGAGGGCATGTACGGGAACCTGGATGTTGTCCAAAACTAATCCTGTCATCCACTTTATTTCCGTTTCTATCCAAGTAAAGAAGTGTGAAGGGAAAGCACCAGCAACCTGTTGGGGAAAATGCAGCTATTTGAAGTGTATGAAAAAAAACTTAACATCTTTAAGCATTGTACGTCTGTCCACCATAATTTTACTCATGTGAATTGTAAACACGTAGGCAAACAGCTCTATAAAAAAAGAATTGCAGAAAATGAAATAGGTGCGGAAGCTGCAGAAGCATAATTTTGGAAAGGCCAATCAACCCCAAAAGAAGTCATGAAGACAAAAAAGGAAAAAGGAAAAAGATAAAGCACGGTTTAAAAGCCATCTTTCGAAACTACCACCCACGTAACCTCATTCCAGCTTAGGCAAAATTCCGATGTGCAGAGGACGACTATGTATTATAATACTTAGACAAGAATTTCCGCAATGTATTTCCATCGAAAACTCATTCCATCTTCGTTTGTGACTGACTTCCTATTTAATGACTGTGGTGCACTTACGATACCCTTAGGTGGAGCAGTACATTAATGTAGAGGTAGCATCCATAACAGCTGACCAATACATGGGTAGACCATAAGATCACTTGTCACCCACCCTCTAAGCCTTCTCTACCCATCGAACTCATTATAATGAGGGAAACACTTTTTGAGAGGATATGAGTGCTACTGCTGTATTGCTCGTAACCACTTATGGAACTCGTAACCACTGTTAGTCCAAGCCAATTAAAAGCTTAGTTTCTCGGCAGCTCCCCTCCCATTCTCCCACTTTGGCGGACACAGGCTTAGTTGGCGCAAACATTTCTCTATCAATATTACTAGATATGGGAAATCTCAGTGAATCTTAAAACTGTGTTGGCAGGAGAGCTTAGGTGTATACGGTAGGTTCGTGGGCACACGTGTTTCTGGGGACCACGTAGATGTCAATCATCTGCCCGTAACGACACAACGATACGACTGGCGGTTGGGGCTTTATGCTCATTGCGATGAATAGAGGAACGGGCACAATCTGTTGAAACACCCACCACTTAGTCTCGGCCCAATACTCACACCAAAACGATCAATTATCGATCGATTTCACTACCGAAATTGCGAAAACATTCTGCTCTGATTCATCAGGTCAATGACATAGGCGGATTTCACAGATTACGAAATTACTGAGAATTTATAAAAGATTATAGGGAAAAGAATGAGAAGAACGGTATAATGGAAAACGTTGAGGCTCGATATCAGGAATTATCTAATTGTTTGGGAAAAGTCTTTGAAAAAACCCGAAAATCGCCAAATATAGCCAAAACAGCTGCTAAAAATAGGCGATCAAACTAAAAACTGTTAAGTAACCAAGCAGCCGACGAACACAAACACTCAATTGAACGACACCCTGAAACGTCCCCAATCGTAAGTGCATCGTTTGCTCTTTCAACTCCGCCCACACTCGATTTCAAATATTGCGTCAGGTGGTGGTGATGGTCGCATGGGCGAAATCGCCCGCGCGCCAAAGCTGTTCACAGAGTTGGCCGAGTTGGATGAGATAGTTACAGTCGGGAAGTGCGTAACAACCATTGACATCTAATTAGCTGAACAGGCGCGTCCTGTCACGAATGTGATCGACATCGAACCGTTACGGTATCCGTTCAAGGAACGGTGATTTATTTGACGTTAGAATTTGCATTTTCATCGAGTACGTGTCAATCACAAGATCATTAGTCACAGTGTTACCCTGATTGCTTCAATCAATGTGATCGGGAAAAAGAGGAAGGAAGAAATTGGGGGGAAATAGGGTCGATAATCATTTTTTCTAATAATAACGATAATTATGGCATCATGATACGATAGCTGAGATAATTAGTTCGAGTTCAGTAGAGCGTAGATGTAGTGGATTAGCAATACGGAACAAATCAGGTGAACCGTGCTACAGTCTCCATAATTCACCGGGACAGATGTAGTCTGGGGGAAATGCAAAACTTCAGGAAGCAGCTGGTATTTCCACACTGACACGGCTCTAAATGGGATGTTCAAAAATCAAAGGGAACGAAAATTCGTAAAGTAGCAACTGTAAAAGAGCAAAGAGAGTCCATTAACTTTAGCAGGCTTTCCAGGAAACTGCCAAGTTGATAATTCCAGGAGACCTGAGGTATCGATGTGACGTCCTCAAGAAAGTCCTGATCAGCCCCTCATAAAAGCAAAAGCCCAAGGGTTCCGTTGTCCAAAACAATGAAGGTTTTACGGCTTCACAAATTTTGTAGAAATATTGGATTGTTTGGGCCGTGGCTATTGTACCGCCCTACACAGTCCTTACTCGAAAGTCTGAAACTGTGTATCAGGAATAGGAACACTCTGGGTTGACGTATCTTACTCACTTGGGGAAATCATAAGCCTTGTAATGGCGTTCCCTGAGAAGTATGTACCCATGGATTGCACAACCATTCAGCTCCAGAAGTCCGATACTATGTGGTATCATCGTTCCAAATTGGGTGTTGGTATGTAACAGACTAAGTATTAGACGACTACGAGAGGTGTGGAATGCAGGGATCCGTTTTTATGGGTTCAAGTACGCGATGATGAGTGCCCACCTTGAGTGTCTTATTCATCCCACTTAAGAAATGGGGCTACGTTCAATCAGTAGAATTACTTTGATACTCCCAAAACATTTTCTATTTCTCACCAGGTTGATATATTGATATTCACCCATAGGGTCATCCTCAGAATTCAGAATTCCTTATTTGGTTGGAGGTCACCTTAAAATGGATTTCTTGTATTTTGTCATGGCAAAAATTTTTTGCCTCGCTTTACTTTCGGCTAGGCTGAGCTAAATGCAATTCCCTAATGCTGTACCTTGAGAGAAGAGCAGTAACTATAAATAGATAAGTAAGCAAATATATGAAAAATTACTATGTAAAAGCATCAGAACTAAATAAAAAGGTATATCGAAAACAAATGCGATTAAAAAATTACTCGAGCAGTGCGCAATTCAGAAGTGAATTGCCAAAGCGTTGAAATTATAGGAGTAGTACACTTGAATAAATAAATAAATGGTAATCAAGAAGGGATAGGAATTGTCAATCGCTAGACTAACTCTCTGGAAAGAGATGACTTTGTAGGAAAGAAACAAATAAGTAAATAAATAAAGAAGGAGAACAACTGACTGGACTGACTCCCACAGGAAATGGCCAGGAATCGATGAATTTATTAGGAGGATTAAGTGAATGTGAGAGATTTTTGCGTATGTGAGAGGGTAATTGCGACGATTATAAATCATCCTCTCATCGTTGCGTAAGTTATCAGCATCGGCATGCGCAGATGTTCGTCCAACCATCAGCAGCAGCTCAACGACCGAGGACGAGGGCAACCACCACGTCGACCGTCCTTGGCTACAGCTGTGCTTCGTCGAGGCCCGGTTTTTCCCCTCTCCCATATTTTCCACTATGTACTGGCTGCCCAATTCGGTAAGATAGGGGAAATTCCTACTCACCATCAGAAATGAAATTGGCAAATGGCGATTTCAGAAAAAATGCTCCCGAAAATCACCAGATAACACTAGAGCAAATGAAATATTAATAAAATTCAACGCACTGAACGAGGACAAGGGATCGAATTGGATAAACGATGAAGTCGACTCAGAGTATAGAATGCTTCTCGTCAAACAGTCTCATTGGAGTGAGCCATGCAGACGACCGACTTCAAAAATTCCTTAACGGCAAAAAATTGAACTCATACAAAGACAGTTTAGAGAAATAAATGAGATTCCCCCGGATGAGTTTAGGAAAACAGTGATATCCTAAACATACAAATAAACAGATAAACAGTGACAGTAACATCTATTTGAAGACAAATTCCAAAAGTTAAAGAGAGTTAATGTGAATATATGTGCTCATAAACATAGATCTGCCATCTCGCCCATGCAGTATCGCCATTCAGTCTGAGAGGACCCAGATTCGCCAGCGCACTTGGGTTCCCACATGTTCGACTTTGAATTTGAATTTTACCGATAACGAGGGCAATACGATAAGTAGCGAAAACTTCCAAAACCATTCAAACCAGGGTTTGGCCCCTTTCCAGACGTACAGACCTTCGCTAGCGAAAGGCTGAAACCTGGTCATGGGGACTATGGAGACATGGAGTCGGTAAAACCACCCTCTAGGGCAGTTACACTTTTAAACGGTATCACGGTAAAGAGTGGAAGTCGAATGCGCAGCTCAAACCATATTGAACGAATTTAGTAACTATTTGCTTTGAACTTTTGCAGCAAGGATTTCCTTCTAGGGGGAGGGTGCAATACAGTGAATTGTAAGTGATGCTCGAATAAAGTTATCATCGGTAAGGTCGAAGGATGAAGGAGTTTTCGAGAAAAAAACAAACAAATAAGCAAACTTTTCACAAAACATGCGAGAGGCACAAACGCAAACACATAAACCAAGTTCAGTCTCTTGCAATTCAATGGATTTGTTTTGAAAACGTGGTAGGTTTGTTTGTTCTCCGAGCAAAGGCAAGTAAACAAACCGTAAAAGTGAATATGAAATAGCAAGCATTATTAACAAGCATGAAAATTCGTAATAAACAAAAAACAACAAATAAACATGTACTAAAATTCGTGGAGGAAAAATGCTATAGATGACGGCTAGGGAGTTATTGATGTGCAATCACCCGTGATCTACCCAAAAAAGCGATCAATGACGGATCAAATACTGGTTACTTCAAAAGGGAAGTTATCAAAAGAGAAAAATGAAAGTATCAGTGAAAAATGTTGGAACTCTTGATGATCACTTGAGTCAACTCAAGCTATGTACTTGCTGTCTCAAAAGCGTTAGTGACACACCATATTGGCAGGTAGGATAGCACCGATTTTACCCACTGGGACCATTCCTGATGAGATTTTATCCGCTAGGCACTTGCTAGGGCTGATGTACATGGAATTGACCTAACGACTCAGTTTAGCATCCCATAGCTAGCTCCTTTATCGCAGTATGGTGGTAAAATAATCATTTTTGCACCTCTTTTTTCTTTTTACCTCAATTTTCCTTCCGTTTTTTTCTCCTCACCTAATTTTTCTCTCTGTCCTATCTTTACCTCTATTCAGATAGCCTTTTCTTCATGAGTTTGTAAGAATTTCAATTCGGAATTAATAAATAAGAGGAATTAATAAATAAAAAGAAGAAAATAAAGAAAAGAAAATGAGGGGGTGCAGACAATTCTCAGGGGGATCCAGGGTTCTTGAGCTCTCAGCGATTATGACGTAATGTTCTTTTTCGATCCAACGCTTTCGATGGACTGGGACTATTCATGGACTGGAACTATTGGGACCATTACCTTTTTTGTTGTGGATCCGGTAAAAAAAGTCACTAGGTTAATTGCTGAGGTTTGAAATCTTAAGTACTGAAGCCAGAATTCGGAAAGTAACAATTTCTCCAAATAAAGAGTTCCAGGACACCCGAAAAATGTCAAGCTGCTTTTCTAAGACAACAATATAAGTCAAGCAAAAACAAAAACTTTGGAAGCAACCGTGCATGTTATTAGCGGCCCTAGGGCCCCTACCATGCAAGTGTTTTCAAGGGGATTACTGTAAATGCCTGTCTCATCTGCTCCAACTACCCTCTATGAATTTATCTTTACATTTCGGACCCTCGCCCCTACCTCTTTCCACCCGATCCTCCCGTTTGGACTTTGAAAATCGTGCCCGTCGATTTAACCTGATCGCTTCGTCCTCACGGTCTCGTCCTCCGCGAACACCACCATTTCGTGTTTGTTTAATAAACAAGCACATCTACTACGAAAATACAGTAGACATGGGAGCCTACAATTGTGGGAAAACTCAAAAGAGCTAGGTATTGTTTTTAAGAGCGAAATTTCTCTCGCAGTGAGAGTTCAAAGAAATTACTTGACCTAATAACAGTTTCCTCGTAGGATGCTCCGTGAAATAAAACGTTTGTATAGGGAGTAGGTAAAAATCTCTGATTCTCTTGAATACTATTTGATAATTCGGTATAATAAATGATTTCAGGTAACTATGCTATTCGTCTTCAATTGAGGTAACATGTAAATATTACACTAATTAAGACAAATAAGTAAATAAGGGATAAAAAACATTGTTTCATTCATATGACCCAATCTAATCCCTTAAGGTGTGTTTGAATAAATAAGTAACTAAAAAAATAATTAAATAGATGATCAATAGGCTATATGAATAAATGACCAGGTGAATGACCAAGTAAATCGAAAAGTTTTCTCGAAAACTGAAAATGCGAATTGTCAACTGACTACGAAGGCCTATTAGGCAGATTTTAGTGAAATCATCTTGAAAAAATTCTTTTTTTCTGAAATCTAAACAGAACCTTGCCAGAATCTTGCGTAAGCATTTTTTGTTCCACGGATTAAATTGAAGGTTTCGGCCTAGCGTGCGGTATAATTTGAATTAATTTTACATAATTGCATCTACTCGATGTAATTACATGAATAAATGTTCTTAGTAAATTTTTTGCTTTCTTTTCTTCATAATACTCACTTACTCTCGGCTTACCTACCTTGCAATTTAAATGAAAGGCTCGAAATATCTCTCAAGTAATGATAAAACCAATAAAATAGAAAAATTAGCAGAGTGAATGAGAAAAAATGTGGTTTGAATGGAGATCCTAATAGAGCTGTCACATCTTCACAACGGATCCTATCCACCAAATTTATTCTCCACTTTCTATTATATTATTTAGATTAAATTGTTTAAAAAAATCAAAAAAATTAAAAAATAAAATTATACTGTTAAAAAATCTAACAGCTAAATTACATAGGATTCAATGCCACCATTCTCTTGTTCACTTTTATAACCCATAACCCAGAGTTAACTAGGGGCAGAGACGATTCCTGTGGTTTTCCGCCCGATTTATTTACCTTCACAAATCTGATTTTTTGGTTTCTCAAGCATTGCTAGGTATTTTTTTACTTTTTAAAAATATGGCCTCCCATTCTTTCCGCACCAGTAGAATAGAAAAAACGCTAAAAATCTAAAAAAATCTTCAAAAAAAACTGGAATAAAAAGATTTATAAAAAGGAACGTCTGAAGCATCCCGACCGACTTCTAGATGACAGGAAGGTCAGGCTAACAAAATATATATAATTTGAGAAAATTTACATTTAGTGATCATACAAGTATTCGGATCAATAACTTTAAAAAAATTTTTGGAACAAGCTATTTTGCTGCAGCTAAAAAATGAAATAGAGACAGGTAAGGTGTACTGTTAGGTTGTAGTGCAAATTTTCCGCGCGTGACAAAAGCCGAAACGCCTTTGCGAGGCAAATGTCACGAAAGTTTCACTCATAATGCCGCGTAAGTACAGTGCCAACACGCGCGGAAAATTCGCGCGGCGACCTAACGGTACACACCCGAAAAAATCGCAACCGAATAAAGCTAGGCGGTTGAATTGAATGAGTTGAATACGGGAAGTTCCGGCAGGCAGTAGTACACAGTAATAAGTATGTAGAAGGAGAGGGTCCCTTTTACTGGGCGATTTTTGACAAAAATCGAAATCCAAACTCGAGTAGACAGTGAAAATTATTATGGGATGTGATGAAGAATGTAAACGAATAGCGATTTTTCCATGAAATAAATCGTTTTTTGAGCGTATGTTGAAAGATGGGCTGAGATAGGAGGGGGTGGCCGACGGCGAAATGTCCAGAGGAGAAAGATGATCGCTGAACGAATGGTGGAACCCCCACGGTCGGTCCGGTCCCCGTCGGTTCGATGAATCTGCTGCTGCTGTTGGTGCTGCTGCTGTTGCTCAGCAATTTCTAATTGACACATGGCGTTCGATGGTGATGGTGCAGTCAGTCAGTGTTAGCACACAGCGAGAGTGGTCACGCTGCTGGTGGTGGCGGCGGTCGCTAAGAAGAGAGATGGCCCCGCTCGGAAACCAAGCACACACACACTTTCGAAAACCCTTTACGGGGGACCCAGGTGAGCCTGCAGGGGAATTGGGAGAATTTCGATATTGCACTTGCAACGAAGTTTCCAAAGACCATGTGGAGGCTGTCATTAGGTCCACAAAGGGGATAGCGGATTTCTATTCCGCTCGCTAATTTCGCTTTGATAGGTTGGTGCTGAAGAAGCTGTAGTAAGTGGCGCTTCAGTGACCTGGGCTTTCAGATTTTCTCTCTTCCCATGTACCTTGAAGAAAGCTAGGCTCCTACCTCTTGTGGGAGTTCCATCTGGGAGGATAAAAGCGCCAAGGACGACATCGAATGACTCATGCAACTTGAAGTTATAGGCTCGAGGTAAAAGGGCGTTTTTGGAGGAGTTCGGACAAATAGCAATTTCTTATTGAAATTCGAGGATTTTTTTCAAAATTTTATTTTTTCACAGGAACCACGAATTTTTTCGGGCCATTTTTAGGCCCCCCTGACACCTTTTCTAGTCCTTTCTCGGCGACATCTTTCGAGCCTGTGTGTAAAGAATTAGGTAATTAAATGGAAACCCCACTATGAATGTTAAGTTCAATTGTTGGGAAGAAAAACTTTCAAATGGTCGAAGGATGCGCCATGCATGCGGCTTCCAAACTCGTTTAACTGAAGCCACAATATGCTGAAAGGAGAGCTGCCACTGATTCACTTTGGGCTCCTGCCACTCCATTCAGATTAGATATTACAATCCGATACCGTAAAACCGTAACTAAATTTGGAAGAATAGTGATTACAGTTGGCTGTGCGATTGGAGGAAATCTATTTGCTGGCTGTTGAGATGCTTGAAACCAACGTCGATTTACTGATCAAGACAAAATGAGCTGAGAAAGAGCTGGATTCTGAGGCGACTCACTAAGAGTAAGGCTTTGCTGGAACTGTTTGAACGATAACATTCATGCTGACAACACAAGCATAAACACCTAGCATTAAAGGCTGGGAAAATGTAGTCGACTGATGGGTTGATGATGACTTCCATATGGGGTAGGCATATGGAGACCGTGGTCAAGGGTCATCGCCGACAAGCACTTCAAGTCGCTCTTCTCACATGCACGTGGATGCTGCGCTCAAAATAGAGTGGTAATGGTCAAGACAGCTAAGCTATCGACTTGGGCTCCGTCCAAAATACGGCCCGAGAGCACTAGAAGGGGATGATAATACCACTAACATACTTGGCCACATTAAGGCAACGCTGGGCGAAGTTATGGTGTGAACAGTGCACTCAAATAAAATAGGTCGGATTTGCTCAAGGATGAGCCAAACTTTTGGATGCATCTGACGAAATTACGGTGTCCCTCTGTGGGAGAACTGTATCGATCCAATTGTCCAGGGCAAAATTTGGGATCAAAAATCCGATTGAAGAAGCACTTTATTCGAACCGTGCGATTTGTTCTCAAGGCGAAGTATTGATGAATTGGTGAGTTCACAGGTCACTACAAGTACGAAGGAAAATCGGATACATGGCGCATCTCAATAGCAAACTTTAGTTTCAGTTTCACTTTATTTATTTACTTATTTATTTATTTATTTATTTATTCGGATGCGCTTTTTTCACCATCGTTCTGGCAAATGTGAAATTGACAATAATCAATTGGGCAGAAAAAAAGGAAAATACTAGTCAATGCTAGGATGCTCCAATAACATATTTGCTAAATTTCACTGATGAAGGGAAATCAATTTAGAGTGATGAAAAATGGAAAAATTCAAACTTAAAAGTATATCCAAGGAGTGACGCTTTAATTAGTCCCTCTAGGATCCATCTTAGCCTAGATGTAGTCAGCTCGGTAATTACAAACCTTTGTCTTCCTTTTTTTCTTGTCTAGCCACCCAAAGTAATAGTTGAGAGATAAGTTGTGCGTGATAAAAGTTCTTGGAAGTGCATAAAAACAGCAGATGGGACAAAAAATACTCATAGGCAAGATAAGTACGGAAGGGAATGTAAGGGCCAAGAAACGGGCCGGTCCTCATAAAGTCACCCTTGTCCCTAAGGCGATTCAGCCCTCTGATAAAGATGTCATTTCGGTTTGGATTTTCCGTATACCTCTCACCAGTTTGAGGGTCCATGTAGACGGATCCTCACTCTTCCACTCTTCACCGGCAGAATGGAGAGCTGCTACCTTCCTCTTAACGATATTTCCTGAGCACTTCTGTTCTTCTCGCTTTTCCCCCTTTTGTTCTAGGGATCGGGAATGCAGTCGTTAGGATACCCCGAGGTCGATACCACGCAGGAGGAAAATTCCTGTGTTGATCAAATCCTCAGGTGGAACTCTTTCTATCGCTATATTGGGGACTTTTTCAAGAAACCAGGACTTTGGCATTTGTTAAGAGGCTTGGCAACATCCGATATGATTTTCGTTCATCCACATGAACTTAAAAGGGCTGATTCAACCGCCATCTTTACACAGAGCCCCCGATCAATCTACGTGTTGGTTGATTCAGTTCTGCCGCTGATTTCCGATCCACAGATGCGGTAGCGAAGCCACATGGGTCCATTGTAAGCCGGCAATCCTGACCTCTTCACTTATTTCACACTTGTTTTGTAGAGTGATATAGAAATTTCCTCAAAACTCCACTACTTTACTTACTTGTTTTCCAGTCTGCCTGCTGAGTTTCTAGTGAAAAGATGCAATTTTTAAACATATTCATCCGGGACCCTGTATCTGCTGAAGGTCTGCCATTTTTTACCAAAGGAGGACATCATTACGTCAGTTTTTCACGATCTATTTCGCTGATTACTTCATTTAAGATACGGTACATAAACTGGATACGGTAACCCAGTTGCGGCTAGTTTTTTTTTTCAGAACATTCAGCCTTGTTCAATTACGCGTAAGTGGGTCGCGTGAACTGGTTGGAGATCGCACTTACAGGTAACGCCCATGATCACCTTTAGCAAAAACATTTGATCCGGGAGGTATGGTTCTCAAAACTTGCCATTTTCTGGATACGCATCGCCTTCACTCTGTAACGTAGATTCGTTCATTCGATTAGCCCGTGGCATGCTCTACTTAGACCAGTGAAGGTAGAACTGGCAAGAGCATGATCCGTGCCAGTGAAGAATGAACAGAAAGTAGCGGGGCAAAAGACCCGTTGTGGTGAGAGCAAAGGAAGGTTATCCATTCTTGCCGACCTAGAAGACGTTGCCTCACAACATCACCGTCCTTGGCCTAAAATGGAAGAGTACAACCCCACCACAGCTTGTTCTCAATGTCATGACTCCGAGTGAAGTCAAACCAGTCCTTTTGTTTGAAAGTGGTTGCCAAAGTGCAAAATCTGTCAACTGGTAGAACGGCTACAAAATGGTGTTTCTTCAGCGATTACATCAGTGTCCGACTGCCATTTAGACTATTTAGGTTGGACTATCAATCATTCTTCGCCTTTGAAGAGATAAATGCATAATGTTTCTGAACTGCTACTGAAAGGGGGACTTTTGCCCGCTCTAGACAATCTGACATCATGAAGTAGACGGTTCTGAACGATTCTTTTCCAGGTCTCTTACCCTTCACCTTTACCTTCACCCTCTGTACTCCATAAGATGGTCTTACTCCTGTCTGAAAGCGATTAAATCCTGATCTATACATTGGTTGAAGGTACTTAAGTGGTCACTTAAGGGAATATGTGCCCATTAAACTTCACTACAATTCCCAGAGGGAGTCCGGTGCATGGCGCATATACAAGGGCGCCCAGTAAATATGGAGTGGTAGTGAGACGGGGAGCTTCAGATGTACAGAATGGCTCTTCTACCTGAGGCTGAACAACCTTGCCTGATTGAGCTAAACTTCAGAAAAAGCTTTATAGTAGAGGGCTAAGAATTTGGCGTCGATTACGTTCCATTCCTTTTCTGGAATGGCTAAGACGGGCGTCTAACCGAAGCTCGAACCTTTGGCCACGCTTGCGATAGTGCTTCCGTTGGCACTACACCACCTACGGCTTCTAAAAAGTGCTTCAGAGTAGGTTACGCTAGGTAAATAATAGGGAATAGGGATGGATACACTCAGAGCAACTCCAAATACACTCAGAGTAACTTTAACATTGAGAGGAGGTTCTAGTAATGATATAATGCACTTGTGGTATAGGGAAGCGAGTAATTAAGTGTAATTTGACTTTCGAAGAAGCTCAAGGGACCTCATCTTGAAATTCGATAGTCTAAAACTGTTTATGGTGGATTACCGTAATTCGTGAACGATCGTCAGCACTGCACTGATGCACTCAGGTCACAACAATTGTCGTTAATGAGTGTTGCGTAAGCGAGAATTGAACACCTCAGCCCAAACATTAACGCCATTCCAAGTAATACTAGTTTATTCGCATCTTACTCGATCGCATAAATCCTTGCAGGTATTTAATATGACTTATTGAGAGGTACAGTAAACTTCCTGAGGGTACTGTAAGAAAAATGGTTCATTCATTGACGACTTACTATCAAGTTTCGATAGCGTTCTGCCAAGCACTACGGTAACCGCCAATGTTAACTGCAGGTAAAGCCCGATAAAGTCATAAATGATGCGACCGGTACCTCCAAGTGGGAGATCTTTTCCCATGAAAGGCATGGGGATACGGTAGTTACATAGGCGTGGAATCTTTTTGGACTCTATTACAATTCTTTTTCTTTGTGCATCGAAAAAGGCAGCCAGGAAATGTCTCAGAAGTTTTCGATTCATCAATGAAGTACTTCGATAGTCTAGTTACGAGGTAAAAGTCACTGAGTGGCGAGGGAGGTCGTATTTGCACCGTCACTGGATCAATCCTCTCTGAAACCACGCCAGAATCGCTACGAGGCCAGGTTCTACAAAGTGCCAGCTTGAACCTTTCGAGTACAGCTCGAACAGAATTTGTAAACGTTCATGAATGAACTAGTTTGGTTCCAACTAGGTAGAAAATCGCAGGCCCCTTTTTTCTCAAAAACGGAAGTCATTCTGGGCTTGATTATGGGTATTATGAAAAACTATCGAAAAAATACAAAAATTATTAAATGAGTGACCATGATAGCCACGTAGCCGACAGCAAACAATAGCCATAGTGAGCCATCGTATAGAACAATGGAACAATTCAACGGAGGAAGCTCTAAAAATGGCAACACAAACGGGCATGCTCGAAACGTTTATGGCAATAGCTGTGACGAGCAGCGTTTCAGTGAATTCAGTTCGTACGGACGGATTTTCCGATCGTCGACGGCTCTCCCTCCGCTTAATCAACACACCTGTCCGTGTGACAAATATAAGCTTCAAATATGAAAACGCGAAATGCCAACACTGAACGAAACCAACGACGAAACCAGAGCTGACCACTAATACTATCGATCAATTTGTATATACTCCATTGGTGTCCTTCCCCAGTAAGGGGAACTTATAATACTACAGTAAGCTTGCAGTTAGTGACGAATTCACGAAGCAATGGCCAACGATCCGAGGGCCCTTAAGGACGTACGGCACCAGTCAGGATTTCGTCTAAATGGCTTCAGTGTATAAATGTAGTCCCGTTCTCAATCGCTTCCTTAACTTCACTAGTACTGACCTTCACCTCCCTACCGTCCCTGTCGAAGCGAAGTAAATTAGACAAAAGAAAAAACCAAAGAACTGGCTGGATAGGGTAGGGTTTGGTCTTACATATTGATAAGGCGAGTTTCACGTATATCTGAAATCTGAAATTTGGTTTGATATGGTTTGATAGGACGAGTTTCAAGTATATCTGGAGTCTGAAATTTGGTTTGACCAGCCTGGCCAGCGATTCGATCCGTATGTAGCCCAGTTAGCTTGGTCATCTGAGTCGTGGGCCATAAATGTGTATGGCAGTGACCCTACTTACCAATTCCAGGTTCCACATTTAGTCTCAGTCCACTGCGAGAGTCCATAAACGAAAGTCCGGGGTGCCTGGTTGAATACATGATGACTCGTAACCTCTCCACAAAAATAGGATACCTGTGAGAGCAGTGGCTGACCTATCCTATTCAAAGCACCCTGCTATCTTCTTTGGCTGCTCCAAGTCTTCGACATGCCTCGCCGTTATGGAATTTTTGGATGATTTTATTCAGTGGTATGACTTCATGTCCGAAAAGCACCGGGACAGTTTCTATCTGTCGATCTTCTCTATCTGCGTACTCGTCGGTGGAAGCGTAGATGAACAGAAATCCTTTCTGAACCTTTTCCACTGAGTCCAGCTGCTGAGAGTGGTTGTTATGTTCACTGGGTATCGTCAACCGGCGTCATGGCGCGTCCCAATCAAGAGTTACTCAGTCCACTAGCTACAGTGCGCCCAAAAGATGTAGGTTCTCCGCATTCTCTCAACTGCTCTTTTGATATATCTCAACTGCAGGAATAGTTCCTTTCTAACTACATACCAGCGCTGCCTTATGGTATCTGCGTCTGAATGTGTGGATAAGATTTGAAAAAAATTCAATTCCTTTTAATTTTTTTTGTGTGAAATGCGGACGCGATAGGACCTACAAAAGCCTATCTTCAGGTCGAAAATTATTACAGAATACTATCAAGAGCGGTCAGTGGCAGTCTCCCAGTCCAATACTCCAATTACATAGCAGGGGTTCAGGGCAAAACACTAAAGTTCATCGACACAAAAGGTCGCCGCTGTGAACTAGGGAAGTGAGTGCAAGAGCAGTGCCCAACCATCCATCTATTTCGTCGTTGGCGCCCCATGGGTGATGAATTTCGGCACAGCGGGTGGTGACTGTGGCGCGTGCGGCGGGGTATGATCAAAAATTGCTGAAAAACTCGCCAGTTCGATGTCGATGTGGGAAAGAATTCGAAGTAATCGAGTGGGTTTGGTAAAGTGGGAATGCTTATTACCACCATGCTAAACTACTCTTCGATTTCAGATGATGAGGGAGTAGTACTTAGGAAGGGGTTTGTTGATGAATTCCTGTTAGATAGGGCTCATGCACTTTCCGGTCTGCTATAAATAGAAAAACAAAGTTAAAAATAGAGTGCCCATAGACAATAGATATGTACGTGCATTGGTCAGGCTTCCCAGAGCTCGTTGTTGAAGCAACGGGGTTGAAGCAACTGTACAAATGCCAGATATACACTTCTATCTAATGATCCGCCATTAGTACAACCGTTTAGTCAAAATCAAATTGGCTTCTCGTTCCAGTCGTTCAAGGGCGCGCTTAGTAAGAGGGGAGGGATCTTTGAAAGGACGAGTTTCATAATTTATGTAGTGTAACTTGAGATGGGACATTTCTTTCAAGAAGAAGTTAGTATATTCATTTGGCAAACGAACTTGATGTGAATTCTCTGGCAGAAATTTCCTTCTTTTGGAACTAACAAGTGGTACTACAGCACTGATGCAGTACTGCGACGTCTAGCAGTTTCTCTCAACGGTCTAGGGACGAGTTTGTGAAATGGGTGGGATTTGTAATGCGAAATTGGATATAGAGTTCACCGTGACTCGGCTTGGTTCACTTTCTTCGCCCCAAAAAAATGCCCACAAACCCAATCCTTCACCATAAAAATGTCTTTTTGTAGAATTCCCTAATAGTGATTGAATTATATAGACGAGGGTTATCGAATGTAGCTGAATTTCCATATAAAGACATCTCAAAAGGATTCCTTATGAGTGAGCAGCAGATCCAAGTTCTGCCATCTATCGAAAGACGATCACAGGGGTTTACCAAGCGTCATTAGTTGAAACAGGAGTAGTGGTAATAGTGGTCGTAGTTGTCGTAATCACATAAAATCGAAATTATCGATAATTATGAGAGTAACAAAAATTTGAATAAAATTAATAATAGCAAAAGTGACAATGATAAAAATAGTAGCAAAAATAAAAATCACAATACCTACAGTTGCAATGAAATAATTTTTAGGTGGTGCAAAGTGTATGTGCCGAAAGTTTTGTATTATGTAGTGCTGTAATTCCTGGACATTCTTGAAGTGTACATGGGGCCCTAGTAAAAGGATACAGTCCACCCGAATAGTCATATCCGGCTACCTATTCCTTGCTTTTTTTGACCCTGTGCTGGCTGAAATGCTTTCCGCTATTCGACACATACTTCTTCACGAGTCCAAATTTCATCACTGCCCTTCTGGATCCCACTGATACAAGGGTCAAGCATTTGGTCTTCATGACCCTCCTACGTGGCTCTGAGCATTCCTCATTCCGACACTTTACAGAATAGAAGAAAATGGTCGAAGATAAACTTTGGTTTGACCAATCTTTCGCAATACCCTGAAATCCCCCGATATGTTATCTCCCATAGAAGTGAGTGAGTTCACAGTACTTTCATGCAAGCTTAAATCCCTTCAGGAACCAGGACCATCGCGAATTTTTAGGCAGGCACTTTCACAAAACACAACTAAAAATAAGCATAACAGTAGCAGTAATATCGATTGTAACAGCAGTTACAATACAATAATATCGACACTATTTTCAACAGTAATATAAAAAGTTCAACAGTGGAATGATGACAACCGGAAAATTCAATTAAGGTTGAAACTTGGACTCAAAAAAGCAGCGCCGACAGTTATTCAATATTTTTCAATCATCCACGAATGGTATGAATGCTGAATATCCACCGGCACCTGGACCATCGACGGCCAGACTGAAGTCGACCAAGGATCAAAAAAATCCCATCATTTATTTCCAGAAAATTTATCGGCATAAAATTTTCGAATAAAACAAATATAAAAAGGGAAGAATCAGCTATCAGAAGGTGTAGGAATAAGTAGAGAGCCGCTTCGCACAGACATTCCAACCCATCGGATCAGAATGGCAAAACAAAACTTATAAGAAGGAATAAAAAGGACTCGTCCAATTGAACCTGGGAGAAAAAAGTACTGCCTGGTTCAATTGGGCAGGTTTTTCTGTCCTAAGAAATGACTAGTACATATTACTTGCGTGGGTCACATTAACTTCTCCTCATCGCCTATGAAAGCTTCTTTGAGTTCGAAACCACGCCTTTTTTATTTTCTGAATAAGCTTGCTCAAATGGATCACCGAACTAGTCTTTGTTTACTTGTTTACGGACTACTTTATTGCTTATTCACATAATGCAAGCGTAGACAAACAAAAACGCCCTCTAAAACTTTCCGCTCAAGTCCTCGATACAACCTCGAGTTGTTACGGTAAGCAACGCAGATATCACTTATTTTGGCCCATTTCAAATCAGTTGAGATGAGCGGAGTCCGGAAATGTTTACGAAATAAACATGGTGATTCCTACTACCGTATCCATGCGTTACAGGACCCAATATTGGCAACAAGATGGCGATCAACGAATTATCATAATGTTGGCGGTGAATTAATCGAATTGCGCGGCTTGTCTCTTAGTGTATGGTGATCTAAGAGATGGTCATTTACCGCCACTTTGTTCAACTCATCACGGCTCTTTCTCAATGAATACAGTAATCGCCGTCGATTTGCATATTTACGCTCTTTGTTCAGTTCGGCTAATGTGAACTACTCAATCAACTCCGAACAGACCGGGTGGCAGCTCATCGAGGGACTTCTGGAATTTTCTTCGATAAACTAATAGAAGTACGAACCTGATTGGATTATTATGAGTTTGTTTGCTAACAAATTAAATAACTAAGTAAATATGAGTATAAACATAACAATATAATAATAAATTAAAAATAAGATAAACAAAACAACAATCTGGCTACTGTTTTTTACCTCAAACTCTCGGAAGCTAGCCCAGAGTGGCATCGGGAATAGAAGAGCCGACGAACCGCGTAGACCAGGACTACCGTAATTCTAAATGGCTTGGTCACCTTACACCTAGTTACATAACAAAGTATATTTTACATTTGGGGAGGAGGTAGGAAAGTGTCCAATGGCCCACTATCACATGATCTGGGAATCGAAACCCGAATCAACATGCGACCCAGCAGACCAAGTTTTTCATCCCTTCGGATCGGTCAATTCATGCCAGTCTCGTCTGGGAAGATGGAAGCAACGGATTTTTCCCGGGATGGCCAACGCATCATTGTATTCGATTTCCATTTTGGGTGTGATGGAATTGTGTTTTGAATGGTAGTCGGCATAGACAACTCCCATATTCATCAATTGCTTCCCAAGCTCACAGGGAACCGGAGCCTTCTCTAAAAGCTTTATTTACATCTAAATTCATTTATTAATCACAACTACACGGAGGTTCCGCCATCCCCATTCAATACGTTCCTGAACGGGTTTCCCAGACAGTCTGGAATGCATGCGGGGTTCGTTTTTTTCCTCATCTTTGGCAATATGTCCATGTCATGGCCGACAAACAGCTGTCTCATTAATCCGAATCACGATAATTATACGAAAACGACTTCATCGAAAATTCACCCACAGACGATTACTGCCTGCGACATGGGTACGGGTGTATTGAGCGAACGATTACGGTGGACATACTGCAACGCGGATATGTCACGGTTGACTGTTTTTTCGCGCATCTAACGACACGGCACACCTGCAATTCCGTACCAAGGGTCGCACAAAGAAACCCCTGATTATCAGGAAATCGCAACATGGATCCATCTGCTGTAATTAAAATGTGGACACCGTCAATTCGCGACATCCGTGTCGGCAGCTGTGTTCGGTTCTGAATCAATTACAGATGCTCAACTTGTACGCAGTAACATATTTGTATGGAGAGGGACCGTGCTTTCAGTTTCAGGTGAGACGAGGTAATCAGTAAGTGGTCAAAATGATAATGATGAACCCAGGATGATAACAGACAACATAAATTGAAACAAAGGACTCCCATCTAGCTATTCGAAAATCAAATGAAACTATTGGTTGGGAAGAGGATTATTCTCGTCTCGGCTGACTTTTATGTCCATCTGCTGTACTTGATGTTGAGATTGACTTTAAGCTGCCATCGGACTTGAAATTCCAACGGACCACAGCCATTGACTCTATCCTTCACATCGTTGTTTTTGCCTCAGTTCTTTATTGATAATATTATGTCGTTTTTGGCAAAAACTATGAGCCTACGGTCTCTAAATCCCTAAAATAGCAGTGGATGTCAGATTGTTACTCCTAATTAGACCTAATTTTCCCGTCATGGAGGCGTTGATTTTGCTGTTACGATATGCAGTTTCAATGTGTTCCTTTTTGTTTTTTGAAACATCAAATCTGACATTTTCCATCTGAGCTACAGAACTCTTTCTGGTAAGCTGGTCTACGAAACCTCATCAACCCCAATATGGAGAATGCAGACGCTGCCTTTGCTAACCCAAATTTTTCGCCACCGAAGTGATCATCATGTCTCGGCTGTGACGTTTTCCATCTGAGCTACAGTCTTCTTTCTGCACCAAGGCAACTCATAATAAATGACGAAGTGTCAACCTTATGCCCCAGGATTACAAAAACTTCGGAAGACACCGTACAAACGAAAGCAAAAGGGTGAAAAATACGTTTGGTTGCAGTTCATGCCTTCAAAACAACTCAATGTGAGCTACAGTTCTCTGCAAGTACATAAATAAGCATATGGCTTGTTGAAACTTTTATTCAATCGTTCATAACCTTCAATAGGAAGGAAGGAAGGATTATTCGGCAATTTTGTATTCTAGGATAATTTGCTGTTGACCCAATCTGTTAAAGGTGATTACGGGCAGCCGGTTCGAGGCCGAAACAAGCTTCACATTGCGATCATTCGGTGAGCAGAATCTGCAAAACTGGTTTTGTATTTGGAAGGGCAACACTGACATACATAAAGAAGTCGCCCACCGATATCCTGTTCGGGTTTGATCTTGATTGGATTTGATCTCGATTCCTCCTAATATGCAACCGTCATAAGCGTAGCCATGGGAGATTGAGTTGATCTTGACTTCTACCGTTTTCCCTTCAGGAGCCTAAATTACACGGATTTAGATGAGAAATCATGAAGAGAAGGCAGATCAATCGCATACTTCAATCCAGTAGTTGCAGAAAGTGAATTCGTCTCTGACGGGACCACCGAAGCCGAGTTTGTCAATGAGGAACTGCTTGCTCTGTTTTGCCACTAACGTTCTACCGCATCCAGAAGGCTGAAAAGAAGACTCTGTTGGTGGATCTTTGTGCAAAGACGACCCATCTCCCACTTACTCGTTCATTGCAGAAAGCACCACCATAGCCGCTGGGACAAATACATTCCGAGCATTTTTCTGGGTGAGGGAATCCACCGTTCTTGCACTGGTGCGACTTGGCATTCAGACATTTGGCTGAACAATTTTCTGCAGCTCCTTCTCAGGGCAGACGTCTGAACATTGCCTTACCTTTGCAGTTGTAGTGGTCGTTGATCATGGATTTGTCTATGAATGACAGGATGTGCGAGCCCATCGATTCTTGGAAGTTTACCTCATTGGCTATCATTGTAGGTTTTTTGTTGTGAGAAGCACTGAAATATGCAAATATATTGTCTTCATGAACATACGGCTTTCTCCTCTTCCTCACCCCGTAGCCCCATAGTGCATGATGCTGGCGTAGTCATAGGTGAGGTCATAGTTGGTGGTGGTTTCAGGCGTCTCCTTGATGTACTGGTCCACGAAATCTTCCTACAACGCCATAGCGATAAAATCCCTTACTTTGATAAAGGTTTGTAAGTGGTGGCTCACTCGAACATTCTCCAAAGCGATAGTTATGAAGTCATCTCGATCGTAACGAGACATTGTATGGAAAAGACCAAGAGCGTGACCGAGTTCATGTGCCGCAGTTCCGACCTAGTGCGTGTGGTGATGAAAGGTACACAAAAAGGACCGTGTAGTTTTTGCAACTCATTGCTCGGAGGGAAGAAACTGCAAAGATTCAGCAACACCTCACCTCCTCGCAGCCCACTCCGAGCGAAAGAGGTTGTTCACCTCCAAGGCGTCCCACGTAGGACCAGCAGCCTTCTTCCTTGATCAACACGATACTGTGTTCAGCTGAAATCAAATTTGATTGTTATGTCATCAGGAATTAAGTCTCCTTTAAAGAACATCCAACATTTGTTCTCTTTGTCGTGGTGGAACTTGATGCACGACACGTCTTCCCATTGTTTGGCTCCCTTCTTGAATATTTCTCTGGTGAAGTAGTCTGAATTTCGAATTTTTAAAAGGATAGGGCTTTTCCGACTTATGTTTTGAAGTTAACCTGCGCTGTCGTCGAACTTGTAGAAGACTTGTGCTCCTAGCCATGTGGTATTGGGATAATTTTTATCTTTGAACGCTTGTCTCTTCTTTCGGTCACTGGTTCCGTCGACAGCTTCCAGGACTTCATCTGCTTGTTTCCTGGAAGAAAGCCAGTTTATAAATTGTTGCATGCCTTATAGAATAGGAAATTACTTTGTCAAGAGGATATCACTCTGGAAGAGGTGTTTGCCGATGTTACTGGCTGCGTTGATCTCGACTATAGTGTCTTTCGAGTCCACAATGGTATTGTCTCTTCTCGCTAGGATTTCCTTAAACGGTTTCGTTTCCGTAAGTCCCTATTTTTTCATTTGTCTGGATAATGTGTGAACAACTCTTACCTTCATCTTGCTTTCCAGTTCCACCTTCTTCCTCTGCCATGTAAGTTTCAGCTTCTCCATCGTCTTTTTCCTGATCTGGTTCAACTTGCTGCCGAATGAAAAAAGTCCAGTCTTCACAAAGATCTGAAGAGGTCAGCGAGTGTATATCAACGCTCTTACTTTACCAGATCTCAGTTACACTAACCTTCCCAAATCTAGTGAGGGTCGCGTTTTTGATTCTGTCAATCAGATTGCCTCCTTTGAAGAAGCCTTTTGCTTTTTCGAGTAGACCTGCTTGCGCTGATACAGCCAAGATGAGCAACAGTATAGTGAGCCTCATTCCTAAACAAGCAAATGAAGTCTCAGTGAAGGATGTCGCTGTTGCAGGAGGAAGGAAACATTAAAGAAGAATAATTCTCAATGAAACTGTATGCAGTGATAGATGAGCAATCTCCCCCTCAGCTTTATAGCCTAGGATCTAAACTTTGGTGAGTTTGAACAACTGCTGAAGGACAGTGCCGACTACTGGAGTAGAGCTCCAGTATACATGTTTCACTTTAATTTATTCAACTGCTACCTTGCAGTGAAATCATCGAACATTCGTGAGGAAGAAGTACGTTCGTGATTGCTTCCAATATCTTAACGTGAAATATGCTTCTCCAGTATCAGCAGTCCAATATATAATGATCTACGATACCGCTTCGTTAGGAATTCCATTTAGCTCCAAATATAAAGTGGATGGCAGCTAGCGGGGAGGACATTTTATAAGGCGAGTCCTTTGATGCTCTGATCCATGGTCTGAGTGGAACTTTCAGAGGACGTTGTTTTGAATGATTATGACTTTGACACGATTGGATATTCGGGACTGTCGCCATTGAAGAAGTATTTTATGTTAAGATATTGGAAGCAATCATGAACGTACTTTTTCCTCACAAATGCTCGATGATCTCAATGCAAGGTAGCAGTTGAATAAACTAAAATGAAACATGCATACTGGAGCTCTACTCCAGTAGTCGGCACTGTCCTTCAGCAGTTGTTCAAACTCACCAAAGTTTGGATCCTAGGCTATAAAACTGAGGGGAAGACTGCTCACCTATCACTGCATATAGTTTCATCGAGAATTATTCATCTTTAAATATTTCTTTCCTTCTCTAACAGCAACATCCTTCACTGTGACTTTAACTGCACATTTAAGGATGAGGTTCACTATACTACTGCTCATCTTGGCTGTATCAGCGCAGGCAGGCCTACTCGAAAAAGCAAAAGGCTTCTTCAAAGGAGGCAATCTGATTGACAGAATCAAAAACGCGACCCTCACTAGATTTGGGAAGGTTAGTGTAACTGAGATCTGGTAAAGTAAGAGCGTTGATATACACTCGCTGACCTCTTCAGATCTTTGTGAAGACTGGACTTTTTTCATTCGGCAGCAAGTTGAACCAGATCAGGAAAAAGACGATGGAGAAGCTGAAACTTACATGGCAGAGGAAGAAGGTGGAACTGGAAAGCAAGATGAAGGTAAGAGTTGTTCACACATTATCCAGACAAATGAAAAAATAGGGACTTACGGAAACGAAACCGTTTAAGGAAATCCTAGCGAGAAGAGACAATACCATTGTGGACTCGAAAGACACTATAGTCGAGATCAACGCAGCCAGTAACATCGGCAAACACCTCTTCCAGAGTGATATCCTCTTGACAAAGTAATTTCCTATTCTATAAGGCATGCAACAATTTATAAACTGGCTTTCTTCCAGGAAACAAGCAGATGAAGTCCTGGAAGCTGTCGACGGAACCAGTGACCGAAAGAAGAGACAAGCGTTCAAAGATAAAAATTATCCCAATACCACATGGCTAGGAGCACAAGTCTTCTACAAGTTCGACGACAGCGCAGGTTAACTTCAAAACATAAGTCGGAAAAGCCCTATCCTTTTAAAAATTCGAAATTCAGACTACTTCACCAGAGAAATATTCAAGAAGGGAGCCAAACAATGGGAAGACGTGTCGTGCATCAAGTTCCACCACGACAAAGAGAACAAATGTTGGATGTTCTTTAAAGGAGACTTAATTCCTGATGACATAACAATCAAATTTGATTTCAGCTGAACACAGTATCGTGTTGATCAAGGAAGAAGGCTGCTGGTCCTACGTGGGACGCCTTGGAGGTGAACAACCTCTTTCGCTCGGAGTGGGCTGCGAGGAGGTGAGGTGTTGCTGAATCTTTGCAGTTTCTTCCCTCCGAGCAATGAGTTGCAAAAACTACACGGTCCTTTTTGTGTACCTTTCATCACCACACGCACTAGGTCGGAACTGCGGCACATGAACTCGGTCACGCTCTTGGTCTTTTCCATACAATGTCTCGTTACGATCGAGATGACTTCATAACTATCGCTTTGGAGAATGTTCGAGTGAGCCACCACTTACAAACCTTTATCAAAGTAAGGGATTTTATCGCTATGGCGTTGTAGGAAGATTTCGTGGACCAGTACATCAAGGAGACGCCTGAAACCACCACCAACTATGACCTCACCTATGACTACGCCAGCATCATGCACTATGGAGCTACGGGGTGGGGAAGAGAAAGAAGCCGCATGTGATCGTGGACTCAATACATCTGCATATTTCAGTGCTTCTCACAACAAGAAACCTACAATGATAGCCAATGAGGTAAACTTCCAAGAATCGATGGGCTCGCACATCCTGTCATTCATAGACAAATCCATGATCAACGACCACTACAACTGCAAAGGTAAGGCAATGCTCAGACGTCCGCCCTGTATAAAAAGCTGCAAAAAGTTGTTCAGCCAAATGTCCGAATGCCAAGTCTCACCAATGCAAGAACGGTGGATTCCCTCACCCAGAAAAATGCTCGGAATGTATTTGTCCCAGCGGCTATGGTGGTGCTTTCTGCAATGAACGAGTAAGTGGGGAATGTGTTGTCCCTATGCAAGAGTCTATCAATAAAGTCTTCCTTTCAGCCTTCTGGATGTGGTAGAACCTTAGTGGCGAAACAGAGCAAGCAGTTCCTCATTGACAAACTCGGCTTCGGTGGTCCTGTCAGGGATGAGTTTACTTTCTGCAACTACTGGATTGAAGTATGGGATTGATCTGCTTTCTTTTCCTGCTTTCTCATCCAAAGTTATGTAATTTAGGCTCCTGAAGGGAAAACGGTAGAAGTCAAGATCAACTCAATCTCCCACGGCTACGCTTATGACGGTTGTATATTAGGAGGAATCGAGATCAAATCCAATCAAGACCAAACCCGAACCGGATACCGGTGGGCGAGTTCTTAATGTCACTATTGCCCTCGCACATACAAAATTAATCTTGCAGATTCTGCTCACCAAATGATCGCAATGTGAAGCTTGTTTCGGCCTCGAACCGACTGCCTGTAATCACCTTCAACAGACTGGGACAGCAGCAAATCATCCTGGAGTACAAAATTGCCGAATAGTGTTTTCTATTGAAGGTTTTGTGCAGTGCAATAAAAATGTCACCAATCCATATGCTTATTCTATTCAAAATTTGTAGAGAACTGGTCCATGTAGCTCCCAATGAGTCGTATTTAAGGCATGAACTGCAACCAAACTTATCTCTTAACGCTTTGCTTTCGCTTGTACGGTGCCTTCTCAACGATTTGCAATCCTGAGGCATATAGTCGACACTTCGCAATTTATTATGGGTTACCGTGGTGCAGAAAAAAGACTGTAGCTCAGATGAAAAGCGTCAGAGCCGATGTTCCAAGAAAGAAAAGGGAACACATTGGAAATGCATCCCGCTACGGCAAGATGGTCACTCCGGGGCGAAGAAATTGGATTGGAATGAATTTCAGCAAAGGCAGTGTCTGCCTTTTCTGCTATATTACGGTTGATGAGGCTCCGCAGACCTACTCACCTGTTTTTGTTCCCATCAATTCCATGAAGAACAGGGGTGGGCGCAATTGAAAAGGGATAGAGAGGGAAATATCTTTCTCATGTTCTGAAGGAGTCTATGGTGAACGGCCTCCCTTTTAAGGACCTCTAAATTGTTGCTGTTTGCCAATGTTGGCCTCAAACGAAAGCTAATCGCAAATGCTACTACACGGCTAGATAACTTTTCGGGTGACAAGTCGCACTCAGGAAGAACCAGGACACTTCTCTACTTTAGGTTACTTCCAATTCGACTTCAATTTTCTCAGATTTCTATCGATGATATGCTGAGTTGAACAAAACGAAAACTGTCCTCAAACCGTTGTACCAAACTGTCATAAAGTCGTCGGTCACCTCAGATACCCTTTGCTTATCAAATTGTACATCTCATCGGATGTCATTTCGATTTATGGACACACTTGTCAGCAATTAATCTACCGTTTCTGATATGTGCTGGCGTTTATGAGGACGTACGCCGACGCACTGACGACGGCGGCAGAGCGTTTGAGGTGGTTAGACCACATCATAGATGCCGACTGGTTCGATTTCAATCGATGACATAAAACGGCACGAGTCAAGGTTGATTGTATGGCGGTAGCGGCGGAAAATCGACAGTTAATAATAAACGTAACAGATGAGTAACGTATTATGACCATCGACATATTCGTCGATGAGGGACCATCGTTTTCTGGAAAATAAAAGGATAAAGTTTTTGGTGTTGATCAATCCCGTCTGAGAGATACGCCCGGCACTCGAGTCCCATTCAGAATCGTAGTGGCGTAATGAGGGCGTATGTGGCCTATACAATGAATTGCGGTGGCCAGCCGATGTAAAGGTCAGTGCTTTATCCAGACGAGTCTGTGACCTCTTTCGACTGCCACATTCAAATACGTATATGACCTATGTAATGACACGCGTTAGCCAGTCCACGTACAAGTCAATGCTTATTCCTTCCCACACTAGTCTGCTATCGAATAACTCACCAGGATTCGATCCTCGGTGTCAACACACTCTCACACCACAGTACGAGAGCCTGATCAAAATTTACGAAAAATCAAATTTGGTGCTCTTCGAGATTGATACTGTGACAGACATATAGACTTCAACGAGGCAACAGGGCCAAAGCCAAAAACGATTCTATCGAGACCTCCTTCGATTTCGGCCATTCAAGCACATTTCGGATTCCTCGGAGACTGATTTTTCAGCGTACAGAATGTCAAAGCATTGGTAGCTCATTGTTTCTTACGATTTGTTACTGTCCTTTTCCTGTATTGTGTCTGTCCTTCCTTCTCCCTCTAGCCTTCGCATAAGTTGAAACTTTGATGCCCCTTCCCCTAGAGACGCATTCCCTGCCCCAGAAAAACTTTTCCTTTTTTTCGAATCTACATTCCCGGGAACGCGATTAGTATTCATTAGCAGAGAGGATCATGTATCTCTAAGCTTCCACAAATGATATGCATAGCTAAGAAGTTTTTTTTTTGCAAACTAGAGAACTCTGGAATTCCATTGTATGTAGGTACAGCTATTAATTTCAACAATTCTTTTATTCATTTTATTTATAACAGGTGGAACCTGATAGCGTTTTTACACTGTTTTGCCGTACAGGTTTGTTATGATGAAACCGCTTTATTAGGTCGACGTTTCGAACAACTCGTCGTCTTCAAGGACCTGAAAGTAATTCGAAGCTCCTGACCTGTGACTTACCCGACCAAGCGCCCAAACACGCTAGGCCAGTTGCAACAACTCCCAGAAACTTGAACACCAAAAGATTCCAGCGAAGCAACCAACCTTCTGCGGTTTCACCAGCGTTGCTGTCCCACTCGATGCCGTGAACAATAAGGGACTAATGAGACACCATCGAAGATCGTGATATAAGAATAACGCGGTGATCTCAAAGCCCACAAAAGGGAATGAATGGCAGAAGTTCACTCGTTATGGCAATGCACTCATTTCGGTTGTTCAGCTTTGGATTTCTCTCGCGGATATGCAACGCTTCCAATATCTTTCTGGCACCGATCTCGCTCGTAGGCTAGGATTTTGCATTTAATATCAAAATCATCGCCCTGATGTTCTTCTAGTCGATGCCTTCCAAGCGGCGTGAGTAGGCTTCCACGCCTTTTACCTGCTAGATGTTCTTTTACGCGTATGCCCAACATCCTTCCCGTCTCACCAATATATATTTCGTCACAAGCTGAACACTGAAGTTGATACACTGTTCCTCGCTGCGAGCAATCTCCATCTCTTCCAAAAGGACAAATAACGCAGTTATCCGTCGTGCACGTACGATCATAAAGCCTATTGCGGATTAGATGACGTTTGATATTGTCCGCTGGTAGGTTTATCAGGACAACATCATTCGCCAAATCCGCTCGTGCAGTGCATTGCCGAATTTCTGCGCTCACTTTGTCTGATATAAATGGAAGCCGGAGATGCGCCATGTTCTCACGGTTTCTCAGCGAATACGCTTTTAAGCCTGATCTCTTACGTTGTGTCCCGTAGCCATTCAAGCTTGCAATCTCAGCTGCTAGTTTACGTGACTCCTCTCGTTCCACTTCACCTGTGCACACTCCTGTAGCTGTTCTGTACATGTTGCGAACAACTGCACGTTTCACAGCTTCAGGGTGAGCAGACTTTGCGTGGAGTAGAATGTTCTTAGAGCTGCTCTTCCGATACCACTTCACATTGTACCTACCACTTGAGATGTTTATCTGCGTGTTAAGATAAGGAAGCCAGCCTTCGTGCGGAACTTCTCTCGTGAACTTGATATACTGAGACTGTCGGTTGAGGATGTCAAACAACTCATCCATCTCTTGCTGCGTTGATGTAACTACGCAGCAGTCATCGATGTACCGACAGTACATAATGGGCATGCGAGCTATGACTGGTCTTTCTATTCTGCTCATAAAACAGATAGCCAAAACCGGTGCTAGCCGCTGACCCATAGCAAGTCCTCGGTTTTGTGAGAAGTACTGGCCGCTCCACTTGAAAATGTTACAATTAAGGCATTCCTTGATCACAGTCATAATGTGAACCTTGCTCAACCCGAACGTTACAATTTCGGTTTCACGCTCATCCAGCATTTCGGAAACCGCTTGGAGAGCTTTGCTGTTGTTAACGTTCGTATAAAGCGCAGTTACATCAAATGACTCTACTACGCAGTTTTCTTGAAGCCTACACGAACGTAGGCGATCAAGAAATTCGTTGGTGTTTGGTAAATGTGAAGGCACGTATCGGAGTAGTTGACCAACAATTTTATTGAGGAACCAAGAAATGCGGTCTGTTGGTCCTCCTACACAGCTAATGATGGGTCTTATTTTATAATCACTAGCAATAGCTGAGTTCTCGCCTCCGCTGGACAACTTATGAGTCTTGATCAGGCTATAGAAAACCGGGCATGAGGGTGTATCCAACTTCAATCTTATTGTTCACGGCATCGAGTGGGACAGCAACGCTGGTGAAACCTCAAGTGGTTGGTTTCTTCGCTGGAATCTTTTGGTGTTCAAGTTTCTGGGAGTTGTTGCAACTGGCCTAGCGTGTTTGGGCGCTTGGTCGGGTAAGTCACAGGTCAGGAGCTTCGAATTACTTTCAGGTCCTTGAAGACGACGAGTTGTTCGAAACGTCGACCTAATAAAGCGGTTTCATCATAACAAACCTGTACGGCAAAACAGTGTAAAAACATTATGTGACATGCCCAGGTTTCAAGAAGACCGAACATGGGAACCTGATAGCTTTTGCTCTAACATCCCTCAGAAAAACGGCTTCTGCTTCATCGTCCCCTGGAAACTCTGGACTTCCAATGAATTTAGCCCAAGCACTATCACTGATAGGATTGAAAAATGACACCGGAGACATTAAAGGATGGAAGCATGAGGGATGAAGTCTTGAGGCGTTGATCAATCTCTTCTGAGGAATGCGTCCACGCATTCGACTTCTTATTCAAAATCGTCTCACAAATTCAGCTCCCACCTTGGCCACTTCATACAGAGAACCTTGCTCACATGAGCATTTTGAAGGCGTATTTGTCAAATTATATTTTCGTCTTCATTCAATCTAAGGAATTATTCTTTGACAAGCGTCGGAAACATAAGTTTTAATTCTCTCCCTCTCAGTGTGGGATGAATTTAAAGTAGAATGAAGTGGATGAAGTGAAGTGAATAAATGAATTAAGGGATATTGTAAATGCAACAAATAAATAGACAAATAAATATGTATCTTCACCAAATTAATACAGCCCTCATGGGATTTGCATCTGCCCCATAGCTCAATGTTTTGGGTAGAACATTCCGAGCAGTTTTTCTCGAGCATTTCGGATAATTCCGAGCCGGAGCCAATTAATACCGATGGCAGCCGTAAACAAGGTTTTTGCAAGCACGAGGAATTCCATCAATGCTGGATTTCAGTTTGGAGAATATTTCTGTAGACCTTTTAATTCTGACGGCAATTTCATCCTTTCTGAAGTCATCCAGAACAGAAGAACCCTCTTGTCTTACGTATTCCATTCAAAAACTATTTTATTCCAAAAGCAATCGAGCTCCCCCGAGAATAAACGTTTCTGTGGTGGTGACGTTCGAAACGTTTCCGAGATATCATTACAATTGAGGCCGTCTCCACCAAAATGGAAATCGTAGATTCCCCGCTTGTCAGAACAAAAACAAGATTTTGGACTCTGATGACACCGTGCCATCCTTTCGGCCGAGCTGGGTTAAAGCATAGTACGAGATCATGTCTTTAAGGGAACTACGCATGTGGACGAGTTTTCGCACAAGGACGTCTGTACCGTTATTGTCTCTTTTTTATTATTATATATCCACTTCACTCTGAGGCTCATTGAGCTTCTCCTCCTACACAGTGTAATGACTGTTGTTTGTGGTCACTACAAAAAATAATCGTGACAAGTTCTAGTGGTCCCCTCGTCCTCTTCCATACTTTGCGTCTTTCATGAAAGTTGATATTGAAAGTGAAATAAATATTGTCTAGTTATAAAGATGTGATCACCAAAAAGACCGAACAAATCCATAAAACCTCATCAAACCTGCGACGGTGGGCGAAAGCCCGTTGGAACATTCCGGGGATGTTTTGAAAGATTCGTCATTGAGTCCCATCAAAGCCGATAAGTTCGTGGCTATTCTTCGCATGGCTGGGGGTTTGTTGTCAAACGGTCAATACTTGTTTATTGGAATACGCCATGCATCAGACTTGCTACGCCAGTCCTTGTTCGCCTATGTGCACCATATTTATATTTGCAATTAATTCTGATTTTGGTGAAAATGTAGTTGGGGGGTGCCAGCGCCCTTTTGTGCTCCGCGTCTCTGACACCTTTCCCCACACCGCATAGAGACCGCGCTAGGGCGCAGAGATGATTTCTTCCCCCAACTAAAAGCTAGGGGATGAGCTCCGGTTTGGATGAGATGATTATCTCGTGCAAAAAGCTGGGATGGGGTGAGAAATGGCCATCTAACTGGATCACCCACCCCGGAGCTCCTGTCCTAACTTTTAGAAGGGGAGGAGCTCCGGGATGGGTGTGATGATTAGATGGGGTGAGAATTGAAGAGACGCAGAGAACAAAAGGGTCTGGCACCCCCCAACTACATTTTCACCCTGATTTTCATTACAAATCCAAGGTCATTAATGATAAAAAAGTACTAGAAGAAGTAGTTATTTGATAAATGAGTTTCCACTACGGATGCACTCAAATTCACAAAAATACAGACTAACTTGCCATCATTACAGCAGTTTCAGCAAGATTGGGATCCGGAGAAGCTACGGGAATAGCCGCCGAAGAGCATCAACGCAAAGGCTTGAGACACCTTGTGCACACTGCACTGTGGCGATCAGCCAATCGATAATGATCAACCTACAAAGCACAAATTTACTAAAACCTTCCTTGTCATTCACTTCCAACCATTTCTGTTCCTACATATAGCAACTAGCAGTATGTTTTTACCGGTTCCAAATATACTCCTTCGTAACTCATACACTGTTTGATTGTAATCTTTTTAAAAAAATTCGAATGCAGATATTGTAGATCACCGATGGAGGTGATCAGACAGGCGACACAGACAATCGATGATCCGCTTTTCAAAGGATGGAAAAATCTGACAAAAGTTCAATAAAGCCAGTAATGAGTGACTTCAGAATGAACTAAATTTTATCAAATGCCCCTACAAAGAAAGCAAAATAGGACTGTTAGAGGTGGCAATGGCGACGCTGGCGACCCCGATAGAAGCTGGTGAAGAAGGTTCAGCGGACTTAGTCAATTTTTTTTTTGAAATTTATTTGTTTGGAGATTTACTGTAACTCATGATTCCAAGATTTTTTCTGACTGAAAGCATGGATATCATGATAGTCATCCCATACAAAGTTTAAAGCTTTTTCATGGTACAATGGTTGACTTGTTTGCCTTTTTGGGTTTTTTAGGCTTATTGGACTGTGTTTTATTTTCCGACTGCTTTGATATGTTTGATTTGGTCATCGGTGGAAATCGAGTGTTTGGGCGAGGACTGTAAGGAAAAAAACTGAACACGAACATCTTTGAGTACATGCCAAATGAATGCTTTACCTATTGTCAAAGGGTGGGTGGTTTTACGGTTTTACGGAGCGCCATACAGCCCGAGGCCTATCATGGAACTTTTTTATAGGATGGGGGGGGGGGGGGGGGGGGGGGAGGTAAGACTTTTGCTTTGTAAGCAGATTACTCACGGTGTAGGTTGATTAAAGTTGGCTCTTCAAATAAATTGAATGTAAAAGTGCGGACGAGTTGAGCTGCAAAAAATGCGCTTTATAGAGTAAACTTGTCACCTGATCTGCTCTTTTCAAATTTCCATCTGTCTATTTTCAGGCTTATCGCTTGGCAAGAACGAGCTGTAGGTGTTGCTCAAGCCATAAAATGATTGCGGTTACTACTCCACAATTTCAGAAATTTCTCCCACTTCGTCCTAGGTAGGGCCAGAAGTCCTTGACTCTCATCTGGTCAGACTGCAGGGTCACCCTCTTATTGGATACGTTGTTGCGTCAGATTTTTTCGAGCAATTTCAGTGCTTGATAAGATTGCCTCTAAAGAAGTAGGCGCTATTCTGTTCGAGAAAATTTATGGTTGCCCCTCAAGTTACCATCTTTCTCCCTGCCACTATGGCATGTAACAACAAATTTGCAATTTCTCGATACATTTCCTCCCTCCCAGATATTTTAGAAGGAGGTTTTAGGCTTACAAGATATCCAAAATACTCCACTCTCATTAGTTTATCTGTCCCGATGTTTTTTCATGGTTAGATCAAAGTCCAGCACTACATCCATGGCACTCGGCAGCAGTTGCTTTCTCCGTCTACTTCCTGTCCCGCCACCTCGATATCCCTCCTCCGGTAATCTAACTATCGTCCCAAAGGAATCCAGCTATACCTACTTCGCTGAACATTTCAACCATCAGATTATCTGTGACATCATTTAGTTATGTAATTCATCTAAGGTTTTCAGCTAATTACTTTTATTTGGAAAAAAGGAATGGTCATTCGCTTCGGTATCCTTTGAGATGATTGCACATGCTTTAATATTATTAGAATATAATGTATTTATGTAAATTTCATATACATTATCCGAAAAATGGTAGAACCTTGCTAGGAATGCTAGTTTCCATGTACTGGGACTCTATCAATGTAGCAATTTTCATGGGAAAACGTAAGAAGGCTCTACAGAGCGAGGAGACAGGGAGACGGGCGTTAGGGTGTGCGAATATATTTTCGATCGCACCTAATCAAACTCGCCTCGCACCTAGGCGCGAAGTGACCTTAATTAGGTGAGAAGACTACGCTATAATTATACTGCCCACACTCGCTCCTAATCGAGTTAAAACTTGTCAACTAAAGAGGATAATAACAGTTTGAAAAAGTGGAGTTTCTATAGAAAAAATGAAAAAAATGAGTTTTTTTTTGAAAGAGAAAGTTCCACTATCAGTTCCATCGGTTTTGAGAGTTTTATTTCCATGCGTAATAAATAAGTTCAATATATTTTTTGATTGAAGTTTCTGTGATATGGGAGAGAACGGTTCAGTCCTTCAACAATAAGAATACCTAAAAGAAAACCTAAATTTATAAGTAAAAACGACGATAGTTTTGTTTGTTGAAAATCTGGACATTTTCCCAAGTAGAAAAGAAACTCCAGGCATTCACCGTACGCGACATGGTCCGGGGGAACAGAATGCCTCTGAAGTGCTTGAACTTCAAATGGGTCTTCTGAGCAAAAGTGAAAGGCTCGGACAGTGGAGGAAAGGGGCTACATTGACCGTTCACTCCTAAAGGTTTGGAGCGGAAGGACACCCTGTAAGTTCATCGAAACAGTACAGTGCGTCTCTAGAATACATGGAATTGTCTTATATAGTAAGCAGCGGTAGTTCAGGCACTCATCCACCTGGTTAAATAGTTCTCGATGACCTCTCTTCAATGAATGAGTTGGAGACAGGAGTTGAAATAAGCATGAAGACTTGGCATACTGACATAAAAACTGTGAAATGGCCTGAATGGTGAGCCGTAGGGCGTTCAATGGCCTATGAATGAAGAGTACTCATAATATTAAACAACTCTAGAGAACTACATCGCTTCTGTAAATGCTGTTTGATATCGCAAACAAGCGAAAAGACCGAAAAAAAAGAAGCGAACCGAACTGTTTCACCCATTTTCCAGGAACTTGGAATAAAATATATTGAACTTATTTATTGTACATGGAAATACTCTTGAAATCGTTAGAACTGATATTGGAGTTTTTCCTTCCAAAAAACTCATTTTTTGAAGAGAAACCCCACTTTTTTAAACTGTCATTATCCTCTTCGGCTGACAAGTTTTAACTCGATCAGTAGCGAGTGCTGGCAGCATAATTACCGCGGAGTGTTCGCACCTAGTTAAGGTCACTTCGCGCCTAGGTGCGAAGCGAGCTCGATTAGGTGCGATCGAAAAAATATTCCCGTACCCCGGGCGTTAGGAACGATTTTGGGTAATCGATTCGCCGCACGCGGCTGTCGCGGACCACTCATTCGCCGTTAGTACAGCTCTACTGTTCATCATACAGCTAAATCGATATGCAAACATTATTATATGCATAATTCTACTATTAGTACTTTTGTTCTTGTATTTCTTACCTACTGCTGCATCCTGCTACATTCCTTCGCGCGCGACGCCCCTCCCACCGCGACGCGACCATTTCGTTCATAACGCACTACACCCGAGGAGACATACTCAATAGAGTCACAAGGACAGAACTGGTTCAAATCGCTGAATGAGCAAAGCGTACATACTGGCGCTTTTTGAAGGAACCGTGCTCATCCGCTAGCATCCTGTAAATGACCTAAATGGTTTCAGCTACCAAATTCCTTTGTTGTCTGCACTTTTTATTACGAGTCTTCCTCTTTTCATACCTCTGACTTGAAAGGAGCGATGTTCTCGAGGAAGGTGATAGCTAAAGTATTCGAATTATTATCGAAACTGCCACAAAATCAACAATATTTGAGTGCTTACCAGAAGTACTTAGTGTATTTTCACGGTCACTCCTCAGTAATTCGATTTGTTCTTCTCGAAACCGTGGGCTTGATTCTCTTTCCGTAAAATTCAGGCCACTGAACACAGGGGCAAGCTTCATGTACGAAGTAAATATTTTAAGCTTCCTGTAAAAGGCTATTGATATAGCGCTGATTTCTTTAGCCCTCCTCCTACCAATGTAGAACACAAGAAAGTGTAGATATAGGGGTGTGTCTGTTCCACTGATTGGAGACCGGTCAGATTCAGAGCTCAGAGTTGGATAAGAGAAAGCATAATGTGAAACCTATGAGGAATCTGCAAACAGTTCTGAATTGTATTGTTCCAATCAAGTTCAAGCATTTTTTCAATGGATTGCGGATGCATGGCTCATTCCGGAGGCTGAACTTTTGCCGTCAGTTTCTTTGTTTTCGCACCGTTTACTGCTTTCAAGCATTTTCACATTAGGAATACTGGAAGAGTCTTTTTACACGGGGATTAGCACAAACACTAAACCATGGCCAATCACAAAACAATTCTTCCTCTTCACTCCTTCTGATCTTGCACAGCCTTTGAAAATTACTGATCTGCTTCTATTTTTTAGTTACCTTCTCTATTATACCGGTTACTGTAAAGTACTGTAGGAAGAGTGGTGCGTGTGTACTGTTAATATAAGATGAATGAATACTAAATATTTTGTAAAGAAGACGGATACTCTCAGGATGGATCACCAAAACCTCTAATTTTAGTGTGCATGTTGACATTTGTAAAGCATGTTTACTGCTCGAGCTCTTCAGATAAACAAAGAAACGTAGGCATGAAGTTGAGCTCTAAATCTTCATGCATGATATCCGGTTTCTTTTTGCGTTTGTCGTGTCGTTTGCGAAGGGATTTGGACGGCTGCCAAGGTGTAAATATCTTCGCCGACTACGTTTCTCCGTATCTTCAGATTGCTGCAATGTGTCAACCTCATTGTTTGACGAGAACTCACAGCGGCGTGTCTGAGATCATCTCAGATTGCCGCCGATCGGCCGCTTTTCTTTTTCCGCTTGATATGATACCCTCTCGAGTTCCAGTTTTTCTTTCAGGGTCCTCTGTGTCTACTCATGGAAGCGTACTTGCCACTTGGAAAATGCCTCCAAATCCTATTTTTCTACCCAACCCTTGGCGAATAGTAGTAAAGCTGAATGTGGCTTATCCAATTATCTCCCTCATCTAACGGAGGGGACCTATTTGCTCAGCCTAGCGATTTTCTATGGCCCACGAAAGCAGAACCTTACTAGGAATACTTAGGTAATTATGATGTTTTTCATGACAAGGGTGTTCTAGAGCTCTTATCAACGTCCTGCCAGCGAGTGGGGTGCTTTCTCCCTCTCGCGAGTGGGATATTTTCTCCCACCCTATATTTCTTCAGCACCCAGACAAACTTCGTTGATTCTGAGGCCCTCGAAGACAGTCAATGGGACTTTTCAGAGCCTTCGAAGTCCTATCTCCGATGTGATGCTTCTGAAGGAGTTAGGGCTGAGAATCTAATGTAATAGTAAGATTCTTCAGAGGGATTAGTTCTCAGAAATATTATCCAGCCATTAACCAGTTATGTAAATTTCTCAGAGGTATTTCCTTCACGGAAATAGTTGACATCATCGGAAATGCTCGTCGGCACATTACTCTTTTTGCAAGGCAACGAGCACTTAAGTGGATTGAAGGAAAGTGATGTCATATAAGGAAAAAGGATGAATTTCGAGCACCAACATGCTTAAATACTGGGGAACGCCCACTCTTCTGACTGATATACATATATGCATACCAGAAATATGAATGGAGAACAGGTAGGTCCAGGGGATGTTGTTCACCAACTTGGTGCATTTGATATTTGGTTTTCTTTCCCATTCATTTCCAACATGGAAAGAAATGAATCGGCATGGCCATCGATCGGTAGTTGGGTGTGCTATTGATGAGTAGAAGTGATTTGAGTAGTGCCGGATGAGGTAGTAGCTGAGCTATTTTCCCAGGCCAACCGAACGTTCCACCCTTTCGTGGTCAGTAGGTTGACAATAGACTAGTTCGGCGACGTGATATCACTGACCAACACACCTGCATTTCTCTGAATACACAGTATGCTCACCTGGTGGTGATTAAGAAGTTCAAAGGAGTCGAATACGTGGGTGATCCACATAAGGGATTTTACGACATCAACACCTACCCATTTCTTTTTTTTTTGTTGCCTTACAGTTGAAGAGAGAGGTTGAGGGACGGTATATCTTTGAGGATAGCACCTCCTGTTGAATCTGCTCTAGACGCTTATCCCCATGAGCATGCCTCATGACAAGCCCTCGATTCCAAAACGTTTCCTGGCACTGGTTTAACTAGAAGTAGCTTTATGGAGCCTAAAATTCCGCTAACATTTTCATTAACAACAGACCGATATCACTTAGACAGGTGCACAGTTCTCCATTCTCAGGCTCACTGATATGAACAGAACATGTCTGGGAACACCCCTTTGCCTCTTGCAGCCGTTTCCGATTTGTAAACGCTCAATTTTGAATTTCGAACCGAATCTTGTCAATAAAAACTTTTCCCTTTGAAGTCATCTTGCAATCGTTTGAGGAGTCTGAGCAAATAATAGCCATAGTGAACCAACTGCTTTTCGGGAGCTTCTTATAATCAGAAGTTCAAAGCTCATAGCCAGTCTGTAGTAATTAAATGTCAAACGCGCATCCAAATGTTCTAACGACTCTAAGTGGATGCCGAGTTGATGGCGCACTCCGAAAAGAAATCGATCAGCGTCAAGCAGTTCATCAACCCATTTTTATCACTTTGTGAATTGTGCCGACGTTGATATCCTCAAGGAGAACCTCGTAGTTGATGTAGTGTTCGATTTGATTTTGAAAAATTTAGTTATTTATGTGAACGTGATATTTATGTATATTAATTCCACCAATTAATTATATAGAAAATAAGGTTCATCAAAGAAGTACTCAAGCACTCGTCCCTAATGGTCGTGGCCTAGGCAGAAGCTGTTTAGCTCCTCTGTAAAAGATTCTCACTGAGGTTGGAGGTAGGAGAATAGAAAAGAGTAAAGGCACGGAGATATCCGGAATAGAAGCAAGAATTTTCCTGAAATTTCCTAAATTCAGGGAAAACTTTTCTTCATAAGCGAAAACTCTAATTTCCTTAGGCGTTTTCAACAAAATCTATTGTTTTCTCCTGCCAACACATCCTTGGCACCCAGCCAACCTTTGAAAATATGCAGATTTGATATATACTGACATCAGAGTGACGCAGTATGGTGAAATTTCTCCCAGGGGCTTTTATTAAGGGGAAAACCTCATTTCCAGAGCACATTTAGATTGGTCACTGCCATAAGAGTGATGCAATCTTGTGAAATTCTTTATTAGGGCGTTTTCTGGGAAGAAAAAACTTTCCCTAGAAAAAAGGAGGGCACTTATGAATTAATAAGTAATGTAGTAATTTGCCGTTTCAGCCGTTGTACATATATTCCCCATGGGAAGTAGTTGGCAGTTTCAAAAGTCTTGACTCGTTTCGGGAGTTTGAACCCGAAAAACTTGGGAGATTCCTCGCCAACTGACTCATCCGGAACCAATTGTCGATCGATACGGCCTAGTAAGCTGCTCGGGCAACATGCCCCACGGCTTTCATTTAGTTACGATGTGACGCAGTCGGCGCCTTGGATGATTGCCAACTCGTCGTTTTTTCGCTTTCCAGGAGTTGTCGGAACAACTCCTAGGAGTAAAAGTAAGGGTGAAACATAAAAGGAGTGCAGATCTGACGATTAGCTATTCACATAGCGCTTAGCACTTTCAAGAGAATTCGACGCGTTACTTGCACTTTCCCCGAGAACACAAGAGTTCCATGTATAGGAAAAACCTCTCATTATGGGAATAAAACTACCAGTAGGCGTTACTCAAGTAGGGCCATTTCCAGTCCTTGGAGGCAATTCAGACTAATCAGCTTTTATATATGAATATGGCGAAAAGCAGGGCATATGTTCTGCGTTGAGATTCACGAGGCCAGTCTCATCCTCGTCGCCGCTCCATCGCCTTCCGGGCGACCGCCTTCTTTACGAGCCACTGAAACTCGACGAATGTTTACCCCATGTTTATTGTGTGAAACTGCATCTTTTCTCTCAAGGGAGCCATTCTCCCTTGCTATATTTTATAGCCAACTATTTGCCATTCTCGTTAGGAACTCCAACTTGAGCGTTCTGTCATTAATCAGCCCTCTCCTCATGTACCTGGAGGTCCAGAAAATCATCAAGGCCATCCCTAGAGCATTGAGCTCGATTTCAAAAACCTCATAGATACTGGGTTATTTTAATTTCGAATATTTTTGCTTTTATCATTTTGGAAGCTCGCTTTAATTCCCTTCACAACGAAGTATAAAACAAGAAAAGCTCTCTTCAGTATTAGGGAGAGGGGCTTAGGTAGTTTCCAATAGTTTTGGGAAGTGGTCAAAGAGGTTTGCACTAGTTAGGAAGGGTGAAGAACTTCTACAGAAAATCTTAATGCATTGAATCCACCTGGTTTTTGCAAATAGAGAACGGGAGGTAGAGTTTTTCGGGCTTGGTCAATCCTACCCTTCTGGGATACACCTCGTAGTCGACCTTCACTCCATTCATGATGTTGTTTTGAATGCTATGTACGTACATATGTGGTGCATACTATGACTTACATACTGTGTGACCCGATGTGGAACTTCAGTGCTTTACTCTTTCCAAACGGCCGGGTACCAATTAATGATCCCACAGGAATAGGAGGCTCAATCGGTTTGGGAGAATATAAACCCAAGATTCAACTCCTGGGTCATGTATTTGATCAAGTGCACCACTTATCACTACAGCACCTCGTTTTTGCAGTGTTCTAACTTTTCAAGTACATTGCTTTTCGAAACTGAGTTTGCTGTGGGAGTAGGGAATGAGTGTGGGGTGTCATAAATTCCTAAAGCAAATAGATTTTGTTTTTGGAAAGAGGGATGAGCGGTTGGAGGAAGAGTGAGAATTGGACGAAAGAGATAGACTACATTGCAGGAATCATTCTCCTCAACAGCATATCCAAACACAACCTAACCCCGAACTTTTAGGGCTCAAAGAAACTTTGAGGCTCCCAAGAAACTTCCCGGCTACTTCGCTCAACTTTGTCTTTTTTCTTGAGCTTTAATACTTCCGCAACACGTGTTCGTCGCTGCATTCAGCGGCAGTCGATTGAATTATAACACCTTTTGAGCTCGGTACATTTGCTTGGTTGATTGCCTAGAAACAAGGTTGTTTGTTATCTGAAAAAACAACATTAGTGGCCTAAAGGCCCATTGATAAAGAAAACATTTGGAGAGCTGTTGGGTAAGCACCTGTTCTCGCGGGGGATACCAAATTTTGTTTTGGGTCCACGAAAAATTCTCTGGATTCGAACCATTCTTCTCAACTGGCTTGCTTTGCCAATGTTACTTGAACGGCTGCAATCTCATCCACAAAAAAGATGGTGTGATCTTTGCAAATGGCAAACCATTATTGCAATGCCGTTGCCGCCCATTTGGAGGCGGAGCTACCACATATGGGCGTTGCTACCTGTTCCTGAAGGCTTATTATGTTGCTCCTCTGAAATACTTGTTTCTCTTCCCAAAGACATTGATTCCTCCAACATCTGAGAATTTCTTCAGTAGCCTGCCTCCATAACTCTATTACCAAGTGATATGCTCACGAGGAATCATACTCCAGGACGAGGATATCCTAATAGGAATAGGGAAGACGCAGCTCAGTAGGCCGAGTTTTTCAGAACTTACCTTGTTGATATTTTTTGCAGGTTGGGGCTTTTTTCCTCGCTGACAGCCCATTTATCGGTAAAAATCTTCAGCATAATAGTAATGAATGATACATAACTCTAAAGAACTGCTCAGGAAACTTCTCAGCTCATCTGTGGTTGCCCAAATTCAGCTGTTAATTCATAGTAATATGAAAGCTCAGCTAATACATGATTTTTTTCTTGTTTTTTTCGCGTTCTGGAAAAATCTCAACACCATTCCACCTGCTTGAATGTTGTTTCTTATGAAAATGCTTTCTAAAATACATATGATAGAATTTTGATGGTAACCAAGGCTACGATTTCTTTGGTCTGCGAAACCTTCCTTAACGGATGGATTTATCATGTCATGTGATACTGCTCTCATTTTGAAATCTGTTTTAGGACCTCCTTCTGATCAGTCATTTCTCAACATCATTTTAGGAGCTTGAACCTATTGACATCCTTTTCACATACCACCTTCGTCCGTTTTTCTTACTCAAGACTTCGACTGGTGCTAAAAAACCTTTGGCCCTTGGAGCCGATGATAAAGTCGCTGAGAATCTGAAGTTGAACTATTATACATAGTAAAGGGTCATCTAATATTGGGTGTCCTTTTTGGTACTTTTATAATATTATTTCTGATACACCCACATCTTTTATTTAGCACCCATCTATGTAGTTTGGTTCCTTGCTTTCGCCGTTGTTTATTTTTGATTATGATGGCGTTTTGTGTCCTTCTTGAGCTACGGCTAACAACTATGACCAACTCTCTTGAGAATGCTTACTTTTTAATAGGGGATGTTAACGATTCTCCGTTCAAGGGGATCTTTATGACTCTGTTTTTGAAATGCAGTCCTTCTGTGGAATAAACCGAGGCGACCATCTGGTCCAGACACTTCATTCTGATTGAATTCCAGCCAGCAGTTCCGAGGGATTTGGGAAGAACGGTTAAGGATCCGAAGGCAGCAACAACTGTGATACAACGAAGTCTTTTGAATCTTAATTTTCATGAAATCCTTACCTCCTACCTGAAGTTCATCGAAGAATATAGCCCTTTCTTCGGATATATAACCTTCTCCTAACGCAAAGTTGGTTTTGGTCGGAGGTAATTTCTATCTTCGACTTGAATCTGATCCTACCCAGATTTTTACTGTATGACATTATATTTTCAGACAGGGAACTCTCCTTACTACCTCTGAACGATAGTAGCCCGTCTGACCCTGGAATCTGCGGTTCAGTATAGAAGGATCCGTCGATGCATCAGGTTGCATCATTCTTGCTACATTCATTGCCATGGAAATTTCTAGAAAAACCCGAGCAATATGCGTCAGGAGATTTCCCACGCATGAAGAGAGCTCTTATAAGACATGGCAACTACTTAGAGCGGACAAGATTGTCCTCTCATCCTCCCCATCTTGACAAATCCGATCAGGTAGTCGGCTCAGATCCTCGCTCTCTGCCATACCTGCCGTTCCACTTATCATGAAGCCTCCAAGAGCTGTCTAATTCGTGGCATTGGGATTGTCCAAATGTTATTCTCTAGAAATGGTCGCCTGATTGCGAGTATCAGTTGAGGTCGTTGTCTCCCCGACACTGGAACAGTAACGGTAAAGTGCCGAGACTTCGATAACCCTGAATCCCTCCTGACTTCACATAAAGCTCAGATTGCTACCTAAGAGCTACAATGACCAATGGTCGACTCCTGATCAACGTTCTTCCGTTTTACCGGGTAAGTAAGAGAAGGATCAGCTCGTGGGAATTCCCATGAACCATTACATGATTATTACTCCGGTAAGTTCAAGAGGAGTGGCGCCTCCTATATCCTCAGAGGTTACCAAGGGAACAGGTCTACCCCATTGAGTAACCTTCCGGTCCCAAACAGCTGATGACTCAAATTTAGCCGGTTCGCTCCTAGCCTTCGCTTGCATATGTCCTCGTACAAAAAGATGGCCCTAATGGTGCTCTCTAGCTCAACGTTCGGAAAGAAATTCCAGCTGGGTCCCTGCCTAGACCTCACGTGTCGGTTATTCTGGATTCAAATGCCTTCAGAAATTCTTCCTCTTCTCCTCCAAGGCTTGGACCCCAGTTGGCTATGCTCATTTTCCTATGCTCGCCTACACGCTGTGGGCTTATTTTGGATTATAATCGAGCGCATGGCGCATCCGAGAGGTTTGGTCACAAATGAGCCTTTTTTAAGATATAGCTGTGCGTGCCATGAGGCTTCCTTTTACTAACATGTGTGGGAAGCCCTTGCTATCATCTACACATTTGGCATTTTTTTTTTGACTGAAATTCTCCGATGCCCTGACGGTAGGTCATCCTAAGCAGAAAGTTCCGAATACCTAGAAAAATTTATAGCTGACGGGTGATTCCTCACAGCCATCTTTTCACTGTGGGAACCTTTCTGAGGAATTAGAAGCAGCTTCGTGTGGGAGCCTTCAATTCATTTTCATGGGAAATTCCAGAAAAACTATAACTTCCCCTCTGATACCGATTAATCGGTCTCAGCGAACGGAAACTGCACTCAACCGACTTTCCCTCAGAAACTAAGTTTCCTCAGAAAAAGGATCCGGCAAATTCGCATAAGTGCTGGAATCCCAAGGGCCTAAGTAACCATTTCTGCCTCAACGAAGGATGTGGTGCCACCTTTCGATCTGGAAGAATCGGGAGGAATTTTACCGAGAGTTCGATCAGATCTTAAAAGCATTGGCGGCTTCAGTTTGTACTGTCCCATCAGTGGTCGGGAGCAGTGGAGAGCGAGAAGCTCTTGAGAGTTTGCCACTGGATCTGTTTGTCAACTTTTAGCCGCAAAGCGTCATCACTGTGTCGGCCACTGCACGAGATTAATCGGGGGTTCTTAGGTTGTCGCATTGCTTTGAAAATGCACGTACGGGAAGTGATCGGATCCGCGTGGGTAAACAACGATCAGCACGTAGTAGTGTAGGGCAAAAATCGTGCCGTTCAGAACTCATCTCCAATTTCTAGCTCATTTCTTTTCCCACGGCCAGTTCCGTTCTGCCCAGAAAGAACATCGTTATTCCTTCTTAACATTCTGCATTCACTCTCTCACTTCTTCGGGCATTACACTCAGAATTAAACATGGTCTAGAGGCATATAATCCCACCAGTGGAGAATCTCTAGTTCTTACCGAAGAGGATCCATCGAACTTCCAAAAGAGCATCGACCAGGGATTTGGGGTGATTCTGAGTGCACGGGAGGTTGGAAAGAGGCAGGAAAGGTGAAGGCGACCTTCCCAACAGTAGCGTCTCTTCGTCAGTGGTAGAGTCCGCAGCCCATGTATGAAAGAGCTCGGATACCAGAACGAGCGATCATGTACCTCCACCTGCACTGCCTGCAGTTAGATGGTGGCGCTCCATGAGGCAGTTGTGCAGTAAGTTCTAGGATTCCAGTCTCCGCGAATCGGTGGAATCCTGGAAAGTTCTGTCTAGGAATAAGCCAGAAAATCCAGTCCGCCTAACTTTTCTCACCCGCTGAATTTTGAGGGCGTTGTCAGGCTTTATCGGCAAGAGCACTTACATCTATCATCTCACCTTATGACGAGGCTCTTCCCTACCTACAAGTGCCACTCATTTAAACTTTCTGTGGAGAGTTCAGCAAAGCTGGTTGAAAGCTGGCTCTCAGTCTCAGTTAACGTAATGAAGCACATTGGTCAAACATGAGAACGTTCAGTGTACTGTACAGGCTCCCGGAGTACTTATGCTAACTAATTTCTATACCAATCAGGCAATGCTCCTTCATTTTCACTTGTCCATCATCAGGTCTACTTCCAAGCTGCTCTTTTCCTTTCAAAGTCAAAATTGCACCGATTTCTTCCCAACAAAACTGTTCTGATGTTAGTAACAGTATCCTAAAGTGCCAAGGGCAGCGAGCTATCTATGTTGGCGATTAGAAATTTCTCAGCGGGTCTCCATGGATTAGATCCTATCCTGTATAATCACTTCTTCGTGACTGGCTTATCAGTATCAGATAGAAACGAGAGCTTATCCCTACCGGCCGGGCAGATTTTCTTTAATGTGAATCCCCCATAGTAGGGTATTTTATGTTTTCCTCTTCATTTCTTAGCAGCTTTATGATGTCGTCGGAATGTGAATAAATAAGTAAACAAGTAAACAAATACGCTATAGATTCGGATATTCGTATCGGATGTTCACTTTTACGAGAGTGAATAAGCCAAATGTCTCGTTCCCCTCATCCTTATTTCTTCCCCTGCTTTAAGTTGTAATATATTGCTGTCAAGAATCGCATGAAGGTTGAGGCTAGGGATGCCCTCTATGCGGAGTAGAATCCATTCATCCATTTTATGATCCTCTCGTCCATTCGAGTATTATCGAAAAATGTAAAGTTGAGAGCGGCTATGGGTCATGAGTTACCCTCCAGGTCGCGGTGTACTGTAACCTAGTTTCAGTACTGTTGATCTGAAATAGAATTCCTGTAGGTCCTTCATCCCTTTCCTAATGAGACGTTGAAATCTAGTCTTTCCATTTTGTCTTTCTCTGATAACATGACTCCGAATTTCTACAAAAAAACTACCTCATAGTTCTGATCCAAGGAAAAAATGATATGTAAGTATTGATCCCTTTCTGGCCCGTCTCCAAGTGGACCAATACGAAAAAGGCTCCCAAATGAAAGGGGAATAGTTTGATAGACTCAGCGGTGACCTTCTTTCATGTTAGTAACGATCGAAAAAACTTCTTTATGTATTCCCGATACAAGTAACATCATATGTATGTTGGCGTGGGATAGACCGACCACCTGACCTTTCGGTCCATCTGCAAGTTGTTTTCATTTTTTTCAAATCCATTCGGTTTACAGCCTTTGAAGCTCAAGTTCTGATACCAGATGGTTAGTTCATGCGGCTGCCTGTGGTCATGTGGTAATGCACAGCTGTACTCTCTAAGATGAAAAGAATTTCTCGTGAAAATTGCAAAACTCAAGAGTAGCAAAGGGTCAGCAGCTCTCAGCTCCTTGTAGGCGTGGCTGTCGACATTCCTCTGCTTTCTTGAAATAAGTTTTTTTTCCTTAAATTTCCTCTCAATACATGTTGAGCATTGCATTTGAAAATAATAACAAAAACCAAACGTGTGTTTCAAGCAGTAAATAAATCCGACAGGCAAGTGTAAACCCTTGAGTGCATGCAAATACATTCACGTTTTTGAAAAGAATTGAAATGTATGGCGTATCCAGCCAGATAAAACAAACAGTTGGCTCAGCACCGTGATAAGAACGATCAAGAGCGATCAGATGGGAGATCGTTCACGTCATGAACAGTTGTTGAATTCGTCCAATCTCCATTGAGCATTCTTCATGTTGTTGATTCCCCCCTCAATTTTTCTTCGAACACCACTTTGTACACACCTCAACACACCACGAGGGTAATCAATCAGCTCAGCTTGAGATCAATAAATCTCCATCTAGCAGTTTCACTGTCTCGTACTTGTTGATATTAAAGCTGTAGTGATCGGCTGCTTGGGTGATTTCGCACCTACTCCGATCGTTTATCTGCCCATCATCCGCTTATCCTCCTAAAGACGGCTGAATCGTGACTATCATGGATTCTGACTCTACCAAATCTCCTTCCACTCCTAGTGATTCGTCGCCGACATTGCCTCTTACTAACTCAAGATCTGAAGCCGGTGAGTCTGACTTCTCTAGAATGACTTTCTCGCATTACTAGTCTGTACGGAACGATTTCGAGAATCGGCTTCGTTATGCGCCATGCATTCATGCTGTGTTCAAAATTTTCTTGCTTCTAGTCCACTGAAACGTTCCGGTACATGTTTTGGCCTATCCTTTCACTTTGTAGTGGCTGCAGAGCACGTGGAATTCAAGTTCCAATTAGATTTATGTGGGATCCCATCCCTTACCCATGAAGACCATCTCCCTTGCACCGTATCAATCCTTGATAAATAACATTTTTTGGTACTGCTTTGTGGTGCTTCAACAGATCATCTGATAGACTGTCAGGATCAAATCCGTCAGTATATAATATCCTAGTGCGATCCTAACCCCATTTAACTCCCCAGATTGGCTCTACATCAGAGCCGGCTAATCTCTCAGATCTCCCGCAGAAACTCAGAGGTTATGCTTCACGCAGTGTCGAGATCACTTCCTTGATTGGCCGGTCCTTGGAGAGCTTGGTTTCGTCACCTCTTTGGCGTCCCATCGGGAATCTACGGAACTGCTTGCCAGAGTTGTACATTATGAAAGCTCGGTGTTGAACCGGAGCACCTCTTCCGAGTCCAAGCTATATATTGGGTGTTCTTCAACGAGGGTGACAGATCTATTAAAATCAACTATCATAAATGCTCAGTCGCAAAATACCTTTTTCAAAGTTTTCCCGTTCTTTATCGTGACTTGTAAATCTGCAGCTAAGATCATCGATATTGCTCGCTCAATATTTTCTGATTTATGCTGAAGTCTATTACATGCACTATCTCCCACAAATGGCTTTAGATTGAATTCCAGCTCTGTACTAGCCTAGGCTAAACAAGTCTACCTCCTTTCATGCCCCTCCGTGTCCAATTAACGGTGCCAGACTCTTTCGGGAAGATAAAAGCACTGACTTCTACATGTTCTGGCCATTAGAAGTCATCGTTCAGGACACAGTCATTTAGGACGGCACTACGATTTTGAATGCAAGTCGAAAGCGTGGATAAATCTCTAATCAGATTAGCTCAACGATCCGCTCCAGAAGACACTCCACCTTGACTTCCGGCAATCAGTCAAATGATAATTCAGTGGATAAGAGGATTGAATTTTCGGCATTAGTCAATCCGAGATTTTTGGGATGCGCCCCATCACTCGACTTCCATTTAGAATCGTAGTGGCGTAATGAGTGCTTATGTGGCTTATACAATGACTTGCAATGGCCAGCCGATGTACAAGTCAGTGCTTTTATCTTCCCAGACGGGTCTGGTACCAATTAACCAACCCCGGAGGGATGGAAGACTCGGTTGGCCTAGGCGATAATAGTTCGAGGGTCGGTCATCTGACCATGAGCGTGTGATAGTGCGAAGTTGTCACTACATCACCCCCGCCCTCAATTAATAGGTTACAGTATTTTTCCATTTTTTAAACATAATCCCATCATTCCTCTGAGGCATCGTATTATAAATGACACAAGGATGATTTATTCGAGTTTCGAGCACCGACCTCATTGACTGAGAGTCATTTTGTAGCTCTTTTTCATTCTTTGTCCAAATTTCAAGTTTTCTTCACCATAAAATTGAGCAACTGCCAATTATGAAATTAAAAGGACAAGTAACATTAACTTCACGATGAAATGGGAATTTTCTCTCCATATACCAATGTTTCCAACATAAACAAAAGCAAATATTCCCAAGAAACTGCCCGTAAAGATGCTGCAATGCCAAATGGCGTGTTAGCGTCAAGCGTAATGGTAGGTCTTTTGTCTTCTTTAATGGGATCTCTCTCACAAAAAGAGCAAGTAAAACCTCCCATTAATTCGATCGCAGCCTTACTGCACGTCCAGCCAGGAGCCACCGAAAATCGCACGAGAATCGAAGTGTCAGGCACGCCGTTCTATTAGCATCGTCCTTCCGATATTCGTATGGTATTTAGTATCCACTAAGGGTACTGTGAGGAGAAATAAGAGTTTTCTCAAAGTGTTGGGTAACTCCCGGGCAGTGAGTCAGGTTGGATTTGTTTGAAATGATCAAAGAATCTGTTAAGTACTTATTCAGAATGGCACGCTTCCTCATTAGCACAAGCAACCACGTGCAGCCCGTGCAGCAGCACCAGCAGCCTTTAGGAGTCACGAAGATACCAAGTAAAAAAATCTGATTGATATCTTCATCAACGTGTTGTCCCACTCGGGAGTACATTCACTGTGTGGTCGTCCAATGAAGCCACATGCTGGAAATCTATCAAGTTTAAACTGTGGACGTGCTGCCAGGGGAAGAACGTCTAGGGATCAGCTTGGTCTAAGCCTCATTATCACAACGTTCTCTGGAACTTGTTCAAGAATAAATGGCTGCAGTCAAGCGCTTCTTCAGAAGTTTATTGATAACACCTTGAAGTGACTTGAAAAAAGGAAGTAGTCCCGACGTCAGTATACCACATGATACCCAAGAGCTAATGTATTACTGCAGTTCACATATAAGAGTGCTCCTAGACTCGGTCAACCTAGTTTTGGCAAAGCCATCGTTGTTGGTAACTTATACCATCAAAAAAACCAAATCCACGATCTGCTCCTATACTGGACCTGGTTTATTTCTACTGCAGCAGGCTATAAACGCCTGGAGGAAAGGACCTCTCAGATTTGTCTGGCTAAGTAGAGGCAACAAGATTCCCCCCTCAGCTTTTCTACTGGGGCAACGCTTGCTTCATCACATGACGGATCATCGCCCTCGCACCTCTGCTTCTCAATGTCCTTTCAATCTTTCTTCATTTATCATAAACCAGAGTAGACCTAATCTCCATGTTTGCCTTTCTTTAAACCTGAGCATCTGTATTATTATTATTATTGTTGTATTATTATCAAAGTAGACCTATCCTATTTCTCTTTAAATGCTTCACTGAACGTTTTTTCGGCTTATTTATTTATTCATCGACTTTTCTTTCGTATCGCCGCATAAGTTGATCTAAAGAAAAACCTCAACGCCAGTAACTACAGCCTCAGATACTATCTAGTTAGTCCTTGCTTCATGTAGAGAGGATAAGCTGTTCTTTTTTATTTAACCACATTAACAATGCATCGGGCACAAGTGTGCTGAAGGGACCATTATCTTGTTTATTTATTTACTTATTCATTTATTTGTTACGCACTACGGGAGTGGGTCATCGGAAACGGTTTTCATTGACTCTCGTTTTCGCGATGCTGCTGGGCATTCAACTTCCATTTAGAATCTAGTGGTGGTTTGAATGCTTATGGCTGACTATGAATGAATTGCGGTGGTCTGCCGGTGTACAAGTGAACGCTTTTCTCCTCCTACACTAATCTCTGGTACCATATGAGGGACCCCGCACAGATGAAAGGCTTGGTTGGCTTGGGAGAGTACCAGTATCCTCCGGAACAATTATAATTGCAATACTATAATTGCTGTTAGCATTTAGATTTGGTTGAATTTAAAGGAATTTAGCGATTATTCATCTGCTCAATCTGTACTTTCACGAAAAGAATTTCTATGCTTAGGATAGTTAATGGCTCAACAATGAAAAAAGTACATAAGTGATATACCAGCGAAAAGAAGGGTTTCTGTCGCAAGCCTGGGCTTGAAGTAGGCAATGCACTCTTAACAGCTGCAAATGCAACATGCGGACGAGTTGCTCGCTATAAAAACGCTTCGCAATAGCAAATCCTTCCACGTGATCGTTCGTTATGTTTCTTGCAGCAATAATTCGTAAACAGTTGTTGTGGTTTCAGAAATGGATGATAAACATAAATTGGGTGTTCTCGGTGCTACATCGTATGTGATTGGCAACATCATCGGATCGGGTATATTCATTACACCTGCTTCAATACTCAGGTATTTAAAAATTCGCCCAGATTTGATTGAAAAAAAAAGATTCTAAAAATCTTTACCAAGAAATGAGCTCTTTTCGGATGTAGTTTTGTATACTGGTCCCGAGATGCCGTTACGGATGCTTTGCTAAAACTAGGTCACCGCGTGCGGCGATCTCAAATGATCTCGTGGCACGGAATCGTTACCTCTACACCATGTTGGCTGGCGATGTGCAAGTACTGGAGAAAGAGAGTATTATATTAGGAACACTTGAGATCGCCAAGCGTGGTGACCTAGATTAACTAACGAATCTTGGAGATCTTTTTACCCCTATACATAACGAATTCTCGTGGAGCATTTAGTTCTGACATTGTTGGCAGAAAATAATTTGGGAGGGTGGAAATTTTAATATTATCATTTTGAAAGTTGGTGACATGATCCTACTTATCCGTGGAAATCTAAACATATTTTTTCTTTATTTCTGAATTTCATGAATATTTTTGAGGTGTACGGATAGCGTTGGGTTGTCACTACTGGTATGGGTCGCCTGTGCTCTGATCGCCATACTTGGTAAGAGTTTTTAGACTTTCTACTCGCTCACTTTTTTCACTTTTACGACTAGTAAGATAGATGTAAGGGCTCGGTAAGAGGTGTTCAAGGAATGATTCAGCTCCAAAATCATAATGGCTTTCACTCGCCCTCATCATAGACTTTCTTCTCCTGGAAGAGGTCAAAGAACCATTCCTTCTGCTGTTTCTGCTTAACGTTTTCGATAGCAGTGCTGAAAAGAAAGTATAAATCGACTCAAAACAGCAGAAAAAGGAGTTCATTCTTTGAATCCACCTCCGTCTCTGAGCAGCCTCTGGTGGCACCTGGGATAGCATTACGTAATTTTATGCTCAACTGGCTAGAGATCCCTCAGCGAGAGACAATCCATGGCCTGAAAAAAGCGTTGTAAATTTACCAATATAGGTAATTCTTGAGTAAATGGAATCTAAAATGATTCAAATAGTATCATACGTACTCTCCTATGTCTGTAGATGAGCCTATACACAATTTTCGATACTGAATAGTAAAACTGAATAGTTTGAAGGGAAAGACGCTGTAGGTGCTGATCAACCACCTTCGGATGAACCCCGCTTACCAAAGTTCACCCTACTAGTGGTCTAACTTACGAAAGCAATCCGAAGTTGGGGCTATGCTTGGCCTGTATTACGAGAGTTTATTCTCAATTCCTGTTCACTTGCCACATTGAAATTTCTATATATTCTAAATTAAGGTGCTCTGGTCTACATTGAGTTGGGAACTTCAATAAGAGAAGCCGGATGCGACTTTGCATACATTTGCTATGTGAAATGGTGAGGTATTTTCCAGCACGTTATGAGGCTTACTTGGAAAGGATGCTGTTTTAGGTGTCGATTCATTCTTCTATTCTTCTTTTTTATTTTTTTAAACAAATAATTTCCGAGGAGACGGACCTAGGAAAGCGCGAAGCGGAGCTGCTTCCACAGGGGCGAATCGGAAATTAAAAGTCGGATTGCTTCCCAGCCGAGCATTCCATATCTCTTAAATCGGCTTAATGTTATCTGGCCCATATGGTAGGGTGAAGGTCGACTTACCTTCATGATCAAGCCCCAATAGTCATAGTATAGACTAAATATCCACAGTGCTCCTAAACGGTTCTGAATGACAGCCTGAGGTTATTCCTGGACTCATTCTTCACCTTCAAAAAAATGATCCAGCCTCATTCCCACTTAAGTTCAGTAATGGAAAAAAAAGAAAAAAAATTGCTCTGAAAAAAAAGTTGGCATTGCTTTGTGAATTACGGTGTGTTGCTGGAATTGTGCATATGTTGACTAAGCCGGAAACACTGAAATGATGGAAAAACATTCAGAAGGACACAGGTCGTTAATTCCTGAGAGCAGTGAGGATTAGAGCTCTGTAGATCAACTCCTCGATTGCAGTCCTGCAGATCAATACCTCTCGAATGTATGCGCCATGCATTTTGCCTCGTTCCGTAATTGCGAAAGAATTTGGAATCGCTCCTTACGTCAACCTTTCTAACGAAGGCTGGAAGCAAACCTGGCATTATGAAAGATCATGCAAATTAAAAGTACAACCTTCGCCCCCTCTTGCAGTAAACAAATACTGCAGGGTGATAAAGTGTCTGATAATCTGCACTGTCAGCCTGAACTCATCACTTAATGACTGCCATCAATCTACATAATGCAAGTTCCACCGCAAACCTCCACTTCTATCGATCAAACATCAGTTGGTTTCTGAGAAGATGTTTACCTGGAGGGCTCTTCTAAAGACTAATTGTTGATAACAAACTTACCAGGTTATCACGAATGACATCAGCCAAAGGAAGTAGGGCCAAGTAGGGCCGGAGCTATGCTAGAACAATCGACATGGGCTTAAAAAAACAGAATAGCAGCTTCCAACGATAGTTGAGCTTTCGCCAACTTTCGCATGGGAGAGCTTGCTGTGTGAATGATCGGAGGATATGAGGATAATGCTTTATAAAGTGAAATGGCACAGATCTTCGATAATGATGAAGTTCCCACGCAGTCGTTGTAAATGTTGTAACAATCATAAAAACTAGATGCAACCTCCCGAAATAACTCTCTCATTCTGAAAACGTGCTACGTAGTCAAAGCTTGCTCTGTTGCAAGTCGACATGGGAGCAGATTTTGTTTTTAGAGCACGGGATTCTCAGAGGAGAGGCTCAACAGTGTTTTAGCGATCTAGTAAATCGAAAGGTAGAAAGAGTCACCCAAATCCTCATGACTGTTGGACGTTATGCAAAGTGATCAGAACTAGGACTAGATCTACGCTTTCTCTGAATTAGTAAGCCCAAATCGGAAAGACTAGCTGTAGTGGCTGAGCAGAATCAACTCACTTGCCAGGACTAGGGAGGAAAGGACTTCTATAACTGTATCTCGCTGTTATACAGCTGAATCTCAGGATTAATTGAACTTTGCTATGGCTCGGGTCCAGGATGAATAAGGCTGAACGGTTTGGGCTCCTGAAACCCGAAACTTTGGAAACATTCCAATCTGGCATCCCCTCAATGTTTGACTCTAGAAAGTTACCTCAGACCTTTTCATATTCCTGACAATCGCTACCTTTGACCCGAGTCTGTTCTTCAATTTTTTCCCAATTTTCTAAATACTTCGCTTACAAGTTTCTTTTTCGCCTCTACAAGGAGAGACCTTCAAAAATCATTTTCTTCACCGAAACCTCATGATATTTTCTGAACAAAGCCGATTTTGATCGAAAGAAGTAATTTTAGGTACTCGATTGCTTTTGCATTTATGTTCGTCTCCGTATTGATGACATATCCGGCTACAATAGCAATCATATCCGAAACCTTTGGACAATATCTGGTTGAAGGCTTAAGACAGGTATTCCATTGAGTAATTATAATTACTGATTATCCTAGGCAATACCCATTCGGGTCCTGATCGACTGAAAAATCCAATTCTTCAAATCGTCATGTCGTCCTGAGATCTCTTTCTTGACCTTTTCTTATATCTTCCCTATAGTACATATCTTTCAATTACTATTCAATAATTTAATTTTAAAGACACAGTTCACGATAATTTTGTACCTGCTTTTAATCGAAAAGCGGAAGTATAGATTTGGAATAGATCATCGGTAGTGAAGGAAGGGAGTGAATTCGCAGATTTCGGGAGAAATATGGCTCCTTAGAAGTAGGGAAAATAGAGATTGGACGAGATTTCCATGACGGAAATAACATGGAAGGGGTAATCGGACGAGGTTTTACTTATTGCAACTGCGTAAAGAGCTGACTACATCAAGCCAGAACTGTACAGAACGGTCTTTCACCGTCGCTATGGGTACCGACAAGTTGTTAGAACTTCCTACATGGATTCCCTTGTGATCGGTGCAGCCTCTACAATGCCGATGAAACTCATCAGAGGATACACACGGGCCAATCTCTGAGCCTTTATAACTCCCTAACCAGGCTGTTTTCCGACATGATAGCGCCAGATATGGTATAGGAGGCGGCCTCAAATTCATCCTATGGGGAAAGCTGAGAAACCATTTTTATCGTGAACTGTGCCTTTAATGTAATGTAATTTCTATTCAATTTGAATGCCTTTACCTCGATATTTTGGGGCACGCTTTTTTCTTTCTTTCTCCAACTTTTCTTATTGCTTTTTGTCTGATTACTAACTCATGAGCAGAACACATCTACGCGGAACTCAGTGATGTTTTTAACATCAACAAATTTTATTTTTCTGACATTCCAATTACTCATTACACAACAGCAATCCAGAATCCTTTTTCTCATGCGTTTCCTCTTCATCTCACTTCTCCAGCACCGTCTTTTTCCAGCTTATCTTCGCTTCATTCCTGTTCTCTCGCTATCTCCTCCCTTGTCATTCTCTCTATCCGCAACTTTTTAATCCACCACAGGAAGCTAATCACATTACATTCATTTTCTTCCCATTCCATGAACTTCTGTCCACTGTTCTTTTGCTGTCATATGGCTCCACTACAAAATGCTGTGTGGGATGTCGAGGCGAGGGCTCATAGGAATGATCGGGAATCAACCGGTTCCCTAATTATTCCGGAGATCAGCAAATTAACAACAGATTCTTCAGGGCGGGCAAAGGCCTTTCTTTATATCCGCACCAGAAAAATCCAGCCGGAACCTTGTTTATTTGTTTATTTCACTTTTTATTGCAGTTCTGAACTTTCAGGTATACGACATTGATGACGACTGGGCCCCACTGGCACAAAAGTTGTTTGGATTCAGCTTACTGTGTGAGTAACATATACTGTTTTGGAAGCAAACAGTTTGTTCAGCACCTGGTCATACAATCGATCGTAAAACTGCTTTTGCTTTGTTTTGTTACTTGAAATTTTAGAGAATGGGTGTCATCACGAATTTGTCGCTAGAAAAGTATAAACAAAGTAGTAGTAGTAACAAATAAAGTATAAACATTCAAAAGGTTTCCGCAGGGTAATCTTTCATGAAATATGAACCTGACAAAGCTGCCGAATTTCCATTTCGCAGCCCAAAAATTCATCATAAAACCGTGTTGCACATCGGTTTTTCATAACAATACTTTCAGTGATGGTCACATGGATGAACTTCTTCAGTTTGAACAAATTTGCTGGCCGATTTCAAATTGTTGCTACAGCCGCAAAACTTGCCTCATGTTTTCTCATCATCGCCACAGGACTCTATTTCTATTTTGTCAAAGGTGAGATTAGCAATTTTTACATTTTTGTGATTTTCTCGGAGCACTGCCCACGATGAAGGACAAATGGGCGGGTACCCGACTCAATACAGTATCCTGCACATTGGTGGGTCCCTCTCATTCATTCGGCAACTTCAATTGAAGACACATTTTGATAGATCTTGGCAGATGCCAGTTTTCGTCTCCTTCATCTACACCCATGCAACCGTTATGGTCCCTTCAAGGAATCATATATAAATCCGGTACACTCCTTCTCTCGCCCTACATTGACGGCCGTGGATGCCGTATATGACGTCTTTGTACGGGCTTGATACCCACCCATGCCTCCCATTCTTCCGAGGACGGTTATGTAGTGTCGAATGCTGCGGCGCATCCTGAAAAGAGGATCAGTTAACGGTGACCAGGATGGTTGCAAAAGAAGTGGGTGGCCCTCCGTAATGCAACTAAAGAAGGTGGTGCAGTGGTAATCGAGGGATTAGAGATAGACGCGTGGGCTTATTGCATCGTACCCTGCGCTATGCGAAGTTACAAGTACGTTGCAGCTCAAGCCTAACCCTGCGTTCCGCCTTCCCGAGAAATTACTCGAGAGGGAGTAGTGAGATATACAGTAATCGGGGGTCGTTGACGGCGATACGGTGAAGAACTTGATCTTTTCTATCTTTCATCTTCAATGACAGGTAGAAACGGTGTGGGTCAACTGCTACGACATTTAAGACAATAGTCAGTTTTAACTTCGTGGCATCGCTAAAGTTCTTCTCTCCACAAAAATGATGTCGAGAGGTATAGCCGGGCTTTGGCAATTCATAACCCCATTTCCCGGTAATAGAAGCCATTGCTTCATTATTCTGTCGTATATCAGTTAATGCTTTGTGATTAGATGAGGAATAGCAGGGCTGACCTAATCTTTTATGTCTCCTCTGATCAAGATATTCACTATTTCAGGATGGACATCCAATTTGCGAGAACCAATGAAGGGTTCCAACTACAAACCGGGTGACATGATACTGGGATTCTATGGCGGTTTATGGGCGTATTCTGGATGGGACGTACTTAACTACAGTACCGGAGAAATTGCAAGACCGAGAAGGTGAGTAATTTCTTTAGATATAAACAACCGTATTTTTCTTGTTGGGAGCTTCAGCTGCAGAGCATCACTTTGCACAAAGGCTCCTGAAATTTTGATACAATTTCAAGTTTGATATTTTATGCTTCGATTTTTTGTTATTCCTCAATCACATGCAAAAGCTACCGGTTGCCTGTCCCTGCTGAAGGCGGGGTCATTCGTGCTGGGCGGAGTTGTCAGGAACGGCATTTTTGTATATGCAGTGTAGTATTCATAAACATTATACACGTATACATAGGAAAATGGGAACGGAGTAATTCCAAAAATTCATATTATATGTGAGCTTATACAACATCAGCTCTACTACCAATTTTGCGTCCTGTCTACAAATTGAGTAAAGAAGAATTAAAGGGTTTTTTGCATGGATGCTGGGAATCATGTGTGATTTGAGGGAATTATGCTTAAAAATAAATGCATAAACAATGAAAAATCGATTAGACGCTTCATAAAATCAAACAGTAAAAACTAGTGCCCACCGTTAATTCATACGAATCATTGAAGGAACGTTCCACTTGCGTTGTTGGGTGGAATTCTGACAGTGACAGCGGTCTACGTCTCCATCAATGTCGCATACTTTGTAGCGCTAGACGTGGAGACGGTCAAATCATCGAACGCTGTCGCAGCTGTGAGTGTAGTCATTTCCTTTTCCTCCAACAGACGCAAGATTTCGAGCAGGTTTATTGTTATGGTAAAGTAAGAGCCATGGGGTTGAACTCGTCGATCGTACCTGATCCATCTTTTTTCAAGGATAATCGAAAGATTTTACGACCCGTGGGAAGGATGTTGCGCTGTAGTTGGGAAAAACGGCGTAGTTGAGGCCTTGAACCCAGAACGCTCCTCCCCGCAGCCCCAACTCAGAAAGGTTGGGCAGCTCAGCAAATATCGTGTTCGAATAAGGGAAGAGGAAGAGATTGTAAGGCTTGCCAGGTGTGAGCAGTGACCATCAGCTAGGGGCGGAGCAACCGCTCGAGCGGGCGGTGCTCCCCAAACCCAGTAACTTCACTCTGTTGCGCATGATTTGGAAGGTGATGAAGGAATGAAAGTAGCTTATATAGTGGTATCTGAGATCGCAGGTTCTCTGATTTCCTTTCTCTCCCCGGACGGGAAGTTACATAATGCATTAGCTCTGTTGAACAGTAAATTAATTAATTTTATAATCTTTTTGAACGCTTTCTTTCATTTCAGTTGTTCAGTCAAGCGACGTTGGGCTCCTTTTCCAATGTGATTCCGTTTCTGATTGGTGTGCTGCTTGTGGGATCGCTCAACAGCAATCTATTCTCGGGCAGCAGGTCGGCAATAAAAACCACCCACACACAGCCACGCCTTAACAAAATCGCTCACACCAGAGTACTCAGTAATAGTGCTGTTGGCGATGGCACTTAAACTAACAACTCCTGAAGGTGACTAAAGTCACGTATGACTTTATTTCACGTAGGGACCTTCAAAAAATCCTTTATAAAACGATAAATGAAAATAATCTCTATTTGAAATTTATCATACAATTACAGATATATGTATGCAGCTGCTCGACAAGGACATCTTCCGACTTGCTTCAGCTGTGTGAATGCGGCCACGGATTCGCCTAGAGTGGCCATAATGGCTCAGGTCAGTCCATTCAGAGCCAGCTCTTTTTGAGCTATTTTCACAGTCAATTGCAGTTTTCATTGAATTATCTGTTCTGGAATGAGACCAAAGGTAGACTACAATTATTTCACCGAAACCTTTATTGTTTAGGCACTCCTGGCAATCGGCATATCGTTTGTGGGAGATTTGGATGCCTTGATCAACTACGTAATGTTCGGTTTCTGGGCACAGCGTATCTTCACCCTCGTGGCCCTGCTTATCATACGGCACAATCGAATTCCCGTTCATGCTGAAGCCATCCGAATGCCATTGTGGTGGTGGGTTCGATCATTGACCAGCACTAGCGTAACTCTTTCTTTCGGCAAATGATGACCTTCGATTCGTTCAGCATCTACACTTTTCTGACCATTACCGTTGCTCTGGTGGTAATTCCTATTATTCAAGAATTCTCGGTCACTGCGTTGGCGATTGGAATATGTCTCATTGGCTTTGCCCTCTATTTCCTTTTTGTCTATCCAAACATTCTGCCAGCTTGGCTCCATGTCCTCAACGGTAAGTGTATCCGTAGATTCAAGATGGAATTTGTAGATTTCCATTTAAATATGCATTTAAATATGAAAGCCTAAGAAAACATTGGAGAAAATAGGGCTTACACCCTATTTATAGTATGTCATTTACAAATTACGGTGATTAACCGTATTCCTTTCTATAATCCTCATCCAGGTGGGTAACGGTGAAGACGCCTTCTGCCACTAATACATATTCTGTTCCGGGATGGGATCCCGGCCTTGAATTCATCCTACCCCACAGCCCAGTGCTCCATTCTTTCAAAGCTTATCGACAGCAACAGGTTAGTCAGAAAGGATGGCTGACTATTCTTTTACATGATGAATGAATGACCTTTAGAACTCACTGGTAATTAAATGTACCAGCGTATATATTTAATTAAAGTTGAATTCATGGCCCATCCTGTAGGTTTACTCGATTCCCTAACGTTCAGCCTTATCGGTTTTACTCATAAGGAAGAAATCGCGATCGACTCTGATCCAGAGGTGGTTGGGATTGATCGACTATCTTTTGGGATACGCCACACATTTAGGATGGCGATGAGGAGACCATTGTCTTCTCCATTTAGTAGTTATGGTGTACATCATCAAGTTTTTTTAACCTTCCCAAAGTCAGATTCACGGTACATAGATATATTATATATTTATTACATGACGTGAGTCATGTGACATGATCAATTAGCAAAGGAAAAAAAAAGAAAACACAATCTCCAGGACCAAAAGCACACAGTAACCACACTTATGTAAGAGGTAGTAAGAAAAAAAAGCGTAGAGGAGGTTTATGTTAATAAAAATAAAACTGCAAGAAACGAGAAAGTCATCATGGCTCTAGATGCTCATTGAGATATTTTTTGAAACTCGAAAGACTGATAGGTATGCTTTTCTTTTTGCTAAGGGCGAAATAAAGGGGGTGAACGCGATTAACGAAGAAGTGCGAACGGCAATTCAGTCGAGATTTGGAAAGAACCAGTTTGAAAGGACCATTTCTGGTAGTGGAAGCTCTGATGGTGTGAAAGGTACTAGGGTGAAGGCAGTGAGATCCCGTGAGAACCTTGTGGTAGGTTAGGAGATCGAACTTTTTCCTACGCCAGCAAAGTGAACGAGAGCCGAAATTGGCATTACGTTCTGCAGCAGAGGGAATGCTGTCGTACATAAATCCAACCACCCTGATCATCAGTTTCCTCGTGAAACTGTTTTGAACTTTTTCAATTTTGTCGATAATTTTGCGTTTGTGTGGGCTAAACACAACAGTACCATACTCCACCAGAGGCCTTACATAGGCCTTGAAGGCTTGAAGCAGTACAGAGGGATTCCTAGTAGTCAGAGCTCTGAATAGTCTATGAACGGCATTGAGCCCTTTACCGGCAATCATCTCACAATGACTATCAAAGGAGAGATCCGGTTTAACCATAAATCCTAAATCAACAACACCATCGACGGTTCCAATACCATTACCGTCAATACGGTACTCATAGTAATCATCCCTGGAACATTTTCTAGAACTGAGGTGTATCACCTTCGTTTTCTCAATAGAGAGAGGTAGTCCCCATGCTTTGGACCAGGAAGAGACAGCATCGATAGCATGTTGCAGGGAGGTGCAGTCTTCATTGGTGGTGATTGGCATGTAGATCTTAACATCATCAGCGAACGCTGCACACTTTGCCCCGCAGGACGATATAAGACTTGGCAACTCATACGTATAAATGTTAAAAAGGGTCGGGGAAAGAACTCCTCCCTGAGGGACACCGCTGAGCACACGTCTAGGTCTGGACCAAGTAGAATTGAGTCGCACCATAAACGAACGATCAGATAGGAACGCTTCAATCCAAGAAATAATCCGTGGGTGGATACATAGATACACACGACATAGATGCTGCTTTCCAGAAATATTTCTGAAGATTCATGGGCATCGTTCATGAGTCAAATAAGAAAGTCTTATGTCGATATTTATAATGTTTACAGATCGATCAACACTCATCTGCAGTATTATTTTCGACTGCTTACCTGATGTGAAACCAGGTGTTGGTGTAGTACAACTCATTTCATCCGATTCATCTCAAGCTCTCCTTCCAAAAAGGTAAGACTCATTGATTAAATTATAAATTTTATCAAAAATGAAAAATAGGAGGGTTAATGGAATTGAATTCCGATAATAACTGTAAAAGATGTGTTGATAAACGTCTGAGGATGTAGTCTTCTCACACTCCACAGCTCGAAGGGTCCCTAACAATAAGAATTAAAAAATAAAAAAAACAAAAGTGGCTGTTTTCTTCCACAATAGACTACAACTAAGAGCCATCGAGTTTTGCATTTTCGTGCATTACAGACCATCGTCAGCTCGACTGTCCGAAGAGGATTCACTACCAGATCTTCACTCTGATGAAAAGAACGTGCTACGTCGTAATGGCAGTTCAACCGGATTCAAGTTATTGTGAGTTTTCAATTCCTGCCACCCTGATCTAGGGAATTTCGAAAAATGGATAGGATATTCAACAGTGACTCATTTTTCACCTAAAATCAGCCAAAATTGGTTTCGATTCCGAAAAAGCCCTTCCTTACCTATGTAAATCACTGCTTTATCTCCCATAAATGAAATTTTGGAATCAACTGGAAATTAGCAAAAGGTCGACTTTACCCGACCCACCCTACTACCAATTCTCTTATGAACCATCACTAACCACTAATCAACTTATCGACCGTATCTCTTTGACCACGAAATACGTCAATTTTTGAAAGTACATCAATTTTCTAGATTCTTGGACGGAGTTCTTGAGAAGATACTACTAGATCCGGTAGTCTAGTACAACTATCGTCATGACCACACGGTTCGTTCATCGAAAGTCGATCTAAAGGGATACAATTCCCTGTTTTGCTCCGATCGCGCTTGTCTTTCCTAGTAAGAGCCAAAATTTTCTCGAACGGTCTCCAAGCACAATAAAAATAATGTTGCAAACCAATTTTCACATTCCTGGCCTGTAACAGTAACCAATACCTACATAGATTTCACAGAAATCCCGATTCCACCCAGGACTCTGTAAAAGCTCCTAGAGAAATACTGTAAAAAGACAGTACTTATTTACAGTAGCGCTCAAAAGTCTTCGGTGAAATGCTTTGACGCTTTTTCGTTCATAACTTTTTTCTTAGTAGACCCAATGACACGAAATTTGGATATGTCTAACTAGAGCATATTTCACGCTACCCAACCCTATTTCACTGCAAAGCTGCAATATCCACAGGTAGAGTAAGGTGTTTGTTGCGGTAGCACATTTTGCTAAAACTGAAGTTGTTGGCGTCTGCACTTATTCGCACTTTATGTGCGTTTTTCTCATCTATTGTGTTCGGCACTACCGCTCGTACACTTCAGGCATAACAAAAAGGAAAGAGACTCTAGAAGAGCCATCATCTGTATTTTAAGTCGATATTATGATCATGCTCTTTGGAATACCTGGAACATGATCAGATTGCAGGTTAATAGTGGTAAATATTCACAATACACCCACGCTCAAAATATAGAAATTTCGCCTGATTAGATCCAGTAGGAAAGGAGTTACGACTGAAAAGTACGGCTGAAGAACCATTTCACCGAAGACTTTTGAGCGCTACTGATGCGCATAACATATCAGGAAACTCCATAATATTCCATATGCTTAGACGGGATTCAAATAAATAGAAGGCACTAGGGGTAGGCGAATTTATTTGAGGAAAATTCTAGTGAAATCATCTTTTAAAGAAGAAAATTCTCACTGCCCACGCTTGGACACTAGGCCCATGACATAGGTGCGTGGCGTTCATAATCCAAAAAAAATATTTGTCGAAAATTTTTTCTAAAGATTTCAATCTTTCAGTTGTGCCAACATCGTTGGTGGATCTGATATCTGACGTAAAATAATAAACGCCCAAATGGGATCCATCATGGCTTTTGTATTTCTTCCTTCCCGTTTTGACGTTATACTGCAGTAGCTCGGGATGCTGTGGCTCCTGTCGTCGCGGGACCATCTCATTATTCATGCTGGGTTCTTTTTTTGTTTCGATTTCATTTTCTTATTGTAGAGAATATTGTAACGTTTATCTGTTAATGATTCGATTGTATGGGTCGAATAGTCATTCACAACGCATTTCATAGATTTCTTATAAACCAGAGAAAATAAAATATTGTAAAGACCCAATTGATTTTTAATTACAACACATATGAAAACATAAATTACTTCTTGAGGAGGTGTTGTTGAAAAGAAAGGTAAAGAACATCGACAGAAAGCAAAGAGCGTGCAGCGCAACTTTACGAAAGATACTTCAAAATCTACCCAATCAAGGCGTCTTTTTCTAGAAACCGCCACGAGGACAATACGGTGGCTTGCAGTGACCACCACTCGACGAAGAGGCTCTTCTTACCGTCCTGGGAAGCGCTAGTGTCAATGGAGAAAATCTCAAAAGAGAAAATCCAACCCAATTGAAAATGGTGTTCTGTCAAAAATGGCTTTGTCAGTGCAAAGTCCTTCAAGTTTTTTCCGAAATAGCAGACCTTCAGCTAAGAAGTGAGCTCTGATCGATCGTCTGGAGCTGAAGAAAAAGGAGAAAATTCCCATACACGCTGAGGAATACTTATATTCGATGTACTTCGTGTTGCTGCTGCATGCTACTCCCTTCGACCAAAGTCATGTACTCCTTCCCTTCGATGTTTCCCCCTTTCTCATGTTTCAGGAGGTCTCGCATATGTATTATATCATTATCCGGAGCTCTCCATCACACCCTGAGTTGCTGGCTGCTAGAGTTCCAAAAGAATTTTTTCCGGTCAAGAATACGGCAACACCCTTCAAACCAGGCGATCACAGGGTTTCACGCAGGAAAGGCAATTTCGATGCCGAAATCGAGAAACTAGTCAAGAACTTGACAAAAAAACTTTTTTATAAACTTTTTGAATTTTTTGTAGATGACTTGTTGGGCTCCTTATGCTAGTAGGGATTATATAAGTCAATTTACATACTATTCGATTAGATTGCAGTTAATGCCCTCGTACATATGTACCCTTTCATTTGCCCTTATGGATGAATATACATATTCATGGAAACCAACATAGGAAGCCTCTTCCACATATAAAAGTTACTCTTGGAACTCTCTGACCCTATTCGCCTAAGAGTCTTTAATTGGTAACCTCATTGATCTTCGATTCTCGCTTGCATATATCGAGAGCCCCCGGGCGAATCTTGTCCATCAATGCTGTCCCTACCCCTTCATGTCGTTGTTCATGTTATCATCCTGCTTTATTAACTGGACCCCTATCCTTTGATTCTTGCTGGTCTATACTTCTCACGTGGCAGTTATTTTTTAGCCATCAACAGTGCAGGTGACAGGAACTCAAATTTTGGCAGCAAACTATTCCTACGTAGTGAAGCCGAACTAAGGTTTTGATAAATTTTTGAGACGAACTGATTGCAACTCTGCTGGGAAGTGTGTCATATGATTCGATTTTCGCAGCCTTATTATCATTTCATTGAATTTCCCGTAGAGCTCATCCATACCGAGCAGCTACTTCTAACCATAAGATGAGCAAGCCACTGAAGCATATCTCCCTCATTTTGAATCTCTTTTGGTTTCCCTCGATAGTCGGATTGGGGCAATTGCTTTTGGTTTTCAATTTAAGTGCTATCTGACATCCCCTTGAGTACGTTGAATAAACCTTTTCGTTAAACCTCCACCCACTGAATTATGTAACAAACAGGTTGTTCAAAAGTAGGAGTGTATTAGTGAATTAGTCGTATGACAGGGATGTCGCAACAGAATTCTTTTAGTATCTATACAGTAAGGGTACCGCATTGTTTTATGGACGATTTACAGTCACCGACACGCGACCGCATCGTAAAGTCGCACCAGAGGGCTTCAGCTGGTGCCGCTTGTCGTCTTAGTTTGTCAAAGGGGCTCTGAACCTTTGGATAGTTTTATTACAGCTCACTATGCTCGTGGCAGAACTGCTCACTCTTCCCCACTCACTCCAAGCCGCAGGAAAATCCCCATAAAAGGAAAAACTACTGCAAAGAACACTCAACACCAACTTTCTGTCCTTCAGGGGAGAATGAATATAAACTTATTAATCCGAAGTATTCACACTCCCACTGTTTTTTCGGAAAACTGATGAAGTACGGGGATACCAGAAGATTCACCGCCTCTACGGGCATCCCATCTTTCTACTACTCCTATTTATTAACCCTTTCGAGAGCCATGTGTCCAGGGAGATTACCGAAGGGGAATCATTAGTACAGCATTTCTTGGTGGAGCTTTTTTAACAACGATTGTTTAACCTTTATGACAATTATTAAACAGTAACAGTCTCACAATACAGTCTATCAAGCTTGCAATGCATCCTAAGAATACAAGTTCAGAAATGAATTCGATAAGGCACGAATACGACAGTCGATATATAAGGCAACAGCGAAAAACAAAAACGCGCAAAAAGCTCGATAGGTGATATACAATGGTATATACATGCAAAAATAATTATTACTATATAGATATCTATAACGAGGCGTAAAACAATAATGGCACAGAACTATGGCCTTCAACACAATGGCAGGTTCTATACTTAGCGAATTTGCAGCCAGCTGCTCACGATAAATATTCCTATTGGAAACAGGCTATTAGATTCGCAGGCTGAATTGTTTTTGAGCGGGGTGATAAAAATTGATGGAAAAAAAAACAAAAAAGCGAAGCTGTAACCAATAAAAAACAGCTATAGGCGAGTAGCATTAGATAAGATGCGGCGTCGCGCGAGCGATTTCACCGCTCGCAGCGACCGGCGACCACTGATGGGAAGAAGACGCGCCAAACCCTGACCTAATGCCACACGCTCGGCAATATAAGGCAACAAAGCTTTGAGCAAAAATGAAAGCAATAAATATCGTAACCATAAAAACGCTGAATACTAGGACTCACATATGAACGACGATTACAAGTAGTCAAGTCGCTTGTAGCGCTGTTACAGCAAGTATAAACGCGAAACTTAGAGTCATCTCACTTGAGTAGTGATGACATCGACAATGGTTGATGGAAGCCGGGGCTAGCTGTTATTTCGGTAGGAATACTGTCGGAATTACTGGACGTGCTACGGTAGCAAGACGATTCCTCATGCTTGCTAAGGTAAGACTTCAGTGCAAATCGTTTCCCACATCGTAAGCAATGATGGGGCTTTTCACCTAGAATACAGTAAATGTACACACATAAGTGTAATAGAAATGAACTAACAAAGAGAAAACTTCTTACTACGATGGTCCAAAGCCATTTAGTACTAAATTTATAATAAACATTCTCATTAGAAGGAATGAGCTGTAAAATTTCAGCGACAAGAAATTCCTCCAAGTTTCTAGTATTTTAAAATTCGTTATATTCAAAAATAGAACTTACAGAATCTCTAACAATCCGGTTTCTTCCATTAAATGGAAGGAGGTTACAAGTATTCTTTAATTAAGTGGAAAGGTTCCTCAAAAACTCACTGCTATGTGTTTGAATGTGAGCGCGAAGATTGCTTTTGTCGGCGAAAGCTTTGCCACAGATGTTGCACGAGAATGGCTTCTCACCAGCTGCAACGAGAATATATCATGACTTGATAAAACTGTAAGAAGATTGAAAGAAATTACGTCGTTCAGCTATTGCACGACCATTCACTTATAATAATTACTCAAATGCCCACATTGAATTTTGTAAACAATGTGTATGCAGTGATTAGGACTGTCCACCTCAGTAACTAGAAATAATTTTGTAAGGATGGGCTGTACTACAACCAACTATATGCCAAATTGGTGCTCAAAAGACCTTCACCGAGATACGTATGAGCTCATTCCGTTGCGAAAAGACATAAGGCACTGGGCGGGTAAAATAATGAAGCCGGAGCCAGACTAAGGCGAGTGGGACCAAAAGTAATCAAACCACAAAAATACATCTAGAATGAGAAATGCGCATAAAAACGGCACCGTGGCTGCGCTTAATATCTATCCCTTCTCTGGGGTGCAGAGTTTCAACGATTTTTCGCACAAATATTGTCAAGCGCAATAGGTGAGAAGCCGAAATTCTGAAATTTCAATTCTAAAATAAGAGAATAAGAGAAAAAAAACTAAAAAAATCTGCTCACTGTGAGTGCGTAAGTGCCCTTGCAGAAGCCAGTGACGTCCGAATGTCTTTCCACAAATTTCACATTGACAATCACGCTCCTTTTTACCTTTTGACATTAACGGAGAAGGAGTGGAAGGTGAACCTAGAGTGAGGAAAATTTCAGTTTTTTGGCTGTCAACGTAAATAAAAGAAAAGGCATAAATATGAAGTGAACGCAGTCGTGAAAGGAATCTCCTACTGTTAAGCACAATCATTCCCTCACAGTCTTCCCTACAACAAATTACAATCCTTCCAAACATCATAATAGGTAGAAAGAAAGATAAGTAGGTATAACAAAAACAATGTATTTGAACAACCTTATACTATTAATAGACGCTGTTTCCATATTGGGATGGGCATATAAACGAACTCACTGCTTTCGCTGCTTGCAGCTACACTACATGATGGAGATGATGGACTTGTCTGCATCACATGCGCCGACAGTGGAAAAGGTGGCGCAAACTGAGAAAGTGACGGCGGATACGGTATCATTACAGATGGGCACGAGATCGAGTACTTTTTCTGAAATTACAACAATTTATGGAAATTTATCAAGGAAATCAAAATCACTAAATGGCCAATCTGAGGAATGAATAAAGGCAATGATTCTGGCCTCATTTATAGCAGCTTACCAGCTACGACATCATAAGAAAAATTCAAATTTTGTAATCATTTGGAACCCTCGGAATGGCAGTCTCTTCCAGTTTTTGGATAGATAAACACCTCAGTAATATAGGGAAAGTAGAAGATCAAAAAAAAATTAATTTTCTTTGCTATCGCAGCCTTCTCAAAGCCGTCAACTACTGTCAGGTAATATTTTGCTTATAGAAATCTATGAAGGGCAACGTATTCAAGGCTTCTTCAGTACGATAACCTCGGGTAAAAGTTCTGACCACATCCCAGCGAGGAAAGAAAACCCCGCAGTGCTCCTTCGAAAAGAATATGCTTGAAGAGAAATTCATGATCACACTTTATGGTAAGTAATTATGTTTATAGCAGGAAACTAGTATCATGATGACCACATGTAAGCTTCTTCGGGACATGCATCCCAAATTTTAAATTTTGGGGAACTTCAAGTGAAGGAACTTGCTGTCAGGCTAGGCCATCGCTGTGGATTAGAAAATTGCGATATCGCAGAAAGGAACGACGAAGGAAAGGACGGAACGCTAGTTGCATCAGAGGATTAGAGTTCTGAGTTTGCCGCTACTAAGCTTGACCTACTGCAAGAAGCAGATCCGTACGAATTCACTGAGCATATTTTAATGAGTGGCAAGCGAGGGAATAAGTTCGGAAGGCACTCCTTCACTGAGGAGTGAACATTTTCTTTCAACTGCTCAAAGCTGGCACTATAACAAATAGTACCTCGAAACGAAAAGAATAAATTCACTTCAAAATCAAAGTTCTACCTGAAGCTTTGCCATCAACGCTGTCGAAAATGGTAGCAGAAGTGGATTCCATAGCAGAGGAAAGGGAGGTATACGACAAGCTCCCGACTCCATTCTTATCTGTAATGAATCGTTCATAAAAAAGGTGACTCCGACAAAAATAAACCGAAATTTACTGCGAGACCATTATCAAAGGAAAAATGAAGTGAAACAATGAAATGAAACATGTGCAAAGATAAGTTAGTAACTGAGAGTTCAAAGTTGAAGGGTAAATTAAAGCACATCAGGTCGGCAGATAAGTCGGAGGACCTATGAAAGGTCAGAAAGCTGGTGAACCAGTGTGAGCGAAATTTTTACAGAGCACCATTGCCAAACTCTCTGGAGGAGTCACTCGCTTGATGAAGGAAGACAGTAGCTTTTTATGACCAAAACGGAAAGCCCCGTCATGGATGATTATATACGACCCATATGTCAACAAACAACTGCTGCCTACCAGACCTTGTCAGCGATACCGTATACTGGCAAACAGGTTAGGAGCAGTAATACCGTAACCGTAAACAGGCATGTGAGACACCTACCACGGCACGGCCACACGCCTAACAACGCCTGTGCACCAGTGATAAGTGCGACCGGACGAGATTTTACAACCCACCGCTACAGTAGTCGCGAGTGTCGTGACAGTGGGCGTGGCGTAACAATGTTGTCGCCACATTAGCTGAAACATTTAGCGCTAACGACACAATTGCGACATCTTACATTTTCAGACACACATGTGCCATCGTTAGCCGCCTCTCAAAACAAGTCGGGATTAGCAGTGTGTAATTGACAGATGTGCTATGAGGGTACGGTAACTGCGAGATGAGCAGCTAGCCTGCCACAAAGTTCGTAAAATAAGAAAAATTGAAAGGTTATTCCACTGCCGATCAAGAAAAATATAGAAAGTAGGAAATGCAAAGATAGAATCGATCAACTGTATTTTAGAAGTAGCTCCCATCATGATGGCGCGAAGGAAACTTATATGACGATCTCGAAAAGAGTGTTTAATCGTACAAGCTTCGAACCCCTAACCGACCGAATGACATGCATCACTAACCCAATGTGCTAAGAAACATTTTATATAAAAGATAAAGTAATAAAGTGAGACGTATCAGTACTTTTGACCAACTCAAGGGCTATTCTGTGAAATAGCTTTATATTTCCGAGAAAAAAATCGTGGTGAAGGGAACAGATCTTGCAGCAAACTTCTTACCGCCGACTCTATAGGTATTGTAAATCAGCAGATGCTACAAATTTCAGTAAATTTGTACTGGCTGATTGATGGGCGCCCGACACTTTATGAGATCAGATGGGAGGTCGGAGCACGTGCAAGCTGGGCGAAGTTTATAGCCGGAATTTGCTCGGAAATGGGGCGCCACTTTGGTGAGAAGAAGTAAAACAGCGATCTACTGAAGCAAGTGTTTTCGGTCGGCGGAATCAGCTAGAGGGAAGGGTAAAACAGTCGGAGCTGAGCTCAAGAAAGCGCTCAATAAATTTGATAGAAATTCGGTTATAAGATATTAGATAAAAAAATCAGTCCATGTGCGGGACAAGACTTGACAACAGAAGGTTCAACTAATCCAAGGAATCTATATGAACAAACTGCAACGTGACGCCGGTATTACCATCCAACTTCTCTTCGTTGGTTCGACTGTTGTTAATTACTCTCTTTTCATTTATGTAATCTGTATGCCAAGACCCTCGATATTAAAAATTGATTATCGTCCGAGTTGAGCCATCAAGCAGTCCCTCAGGCGATGCACAACCCAGACTGCGGTATCAGCGCTCCACAGAATTGCTGCCTTGAAAAACTTGACCCAAACGATGGGCGTGCTGGCCGGAGCGAAGTACGAACCCACAGTACATGACACATGTTCCAGTAAAGGTCACGCTGTGTACTGATTACTGTGTAATCACTACTTAGGGAACGAGGCCCAGTGTGATAAAATTCGTATATTCTAGAACCGAGTGAAAGACAGCTATGAACCCTTTCTCGTGTGAATTCTACGGATTTCGGCATTTCAAAGGTTACATTAACGATCACAAGAAAATCTATGCCTGTTCCCATGTATGGAAACAATGCGTTGGTACTATAATTTCCGTGCTCTTTATCAAATTAAACAATTTCAACGGATCTACACTCCATCAATCAAACCGTGCCCAGCAGTGGCGTGAGGTGGTGAGAAGAGTATTTCAAAGCCCCTTTCGGTTCGGATAAAAAAATCAAATCGAATGTGGCTGGCAAAGTTACCGAGAAGACAAATCATTTGAAAGCAGACAAAGACATTGGAAAAACCAAGGCGAATTTATGACCACGCACATATGAGACACTGTTTTATGGTTGCCTAACGGTGAAGGCAAACTAAAAACCAGGTGTGTGGTTTAGGGTAAGCTTCGCTGACAAACGGACGATATACCTAGTGACAGTTGACACTTGTGGTGAAAGATCTTTCACCCTTGGAAGATAAAACTAATTCAAGAAAATATGGATAAAACATCCAAGATGACAATTTTCTTGAAAAAGACCCCCCAACAAAGAGAAATGCGAACGATATGAAATTCGGCTTAAGAAAAAGTCTGCACTGAAAGATCACACTGTGTATAATAAAAGAAGGTAACTATTGCAAATTCTACTCAGCTCACGGGAGTTCCAGGCCAATGCAATACCTCGTGGTGGGCAAAAGTTGTTATGAATGAAAAGCGTTACCTATGCGAAAAACTTAGGTATAATTACAGCAATAGGGGAAAAAGGTAAACTCGTAATGAGTGAAAAGAAAAAACAAATGTTCGAGCCTGCGGATACAGACCTCGGTCAAGTATTTATAACCGTTCATCTCAGAAGAATATCAAGAAATTGAATAGGCTCTACATTAGAATAGGGAGTCAAAACTGAAATAACAAACAAGAAACATGATGTAGTGTTCAACTCACATTTCTGTAGGCTGTTCTGCTCAATTTAATCGATTCAATCCTAAAAGTAATAGTTAAAGGTTGCTACGAAGCCGTAGGAAAAACTAAGACAGAAAAAATCACTTGACAAAAAGCCAACGTGGCCGTACTAGTGACTCAATAAGAAGAACGGCTTGATTTACTACAGCGGACCGCCGTTTGCCAGCGGCCGTGTCCACCTTGTCGCGGTATTCTTTGATAACTAGAATTACATCACCAATAGTACTTCAGTATCTAATCGTAAACAGTGAATAGCATTAGTAAGAGACGGATATGGCAAAAATCCTACTGACGTAGTATATCAGTAGCTGCTCTATTTTAGGAGCATTGTAGTAAAAACCATGAAAATATTCTATGAAAACGATTTCGTAATTTTTTGCCAAAACATATCACCTGCTGCTATGCCACCTCGCCTTCACAGCTGCTTTCTTTGATAGCTAGGAATATTTATGGAATAACTAATTCATGACTATAATGATACTGTGGTGATTTCGTTATCATTGTTTCGGCAAAACCATCTTTACATTTATGATTTCAAATGGGAAAGCTAACATATTGCTTATTATTTGGCGTTCTTTGTTAATCAAGAAAACTTTATGTATAACATGATCTTCACTTGAAATGGAACTCATCTGGACCAATTCTCCCTGAATGTCCAGCCTGCTTTCAAACTTGCTGGAAAATTTTCTCGAGCGACATCCTTGTTGTGTCCAGCTCTCGCAACACCATTTTGGGTGGGTCAGTACCGCCTGCTGTTGAATAGTTAGGAGCTTATCCTTTTTACAACATCGTCAAATCAGAAATAACAAACTCAATCAAATACGGTGGAGCTTACAAACAAAGCTATTTAGAAAACGACAAGAAGTATTATAAAGAGTGTATTATAAAGAAAACCCTATACTAATTTGGCAAAAGCAAAGCCGGTAAAATAATCATAGCATGATTTTGTTCAATTGAAGCAGAAAGTGAAGTAAAAGGAATTGTTTTTCATTAATTAAATGAAAAAATAAAAAGTGAGTTATAAAAAATTGACTTACATAGGACTGACTTTTTAGATGATATAAAGCAACACATGAAACTTTCATCAGGTGGTTTCCGCGACGACGACAGCAACGACGACGACGACGATACCGACTGGTGCCTTTCGAGAATACCAAATTACACTTTATAGGTAGACTTCTCGGAAGAATTTGTAATGCTTCGACGTATTGCAACATATTCCTGTCACATCGTGGAATAGTAACGCATAAATTATACAAGAATAGCGATAGACACTTTTATAAATAAATGTATACACATTTCGGATTCTACACGTATGGTGTCGTTTGGAAATGCTTGAAGAAAAAGATGAAATCGAAAAACTTTGAGAATATTTCTAAACCATGGAAATACCGTATCAATACAAGACAGGATTCTTACCCACTCATAATACACTTATACATCCCACCTTTAGAAGTATGAATGGGCCTCTGCTGACTCGGAAAAATGGACCAAAGCGATCTCTGAAATTATGCTTACGTAGAGTAGAAAGCCATTCTTCGATCATTAATTGTTGCGGAATCAAATGAATAACCAAATTCTTTCTCTGGAAGAAGAAAAACTGTCTCAGTCAACAGCGTATCCCTGAATTGGCTAAGAGCCTCGGATACCTCTCGGTAATTCTGCTTTCTACGATTCCTCGCCTTCACGGATCACCTCGGCAGAGGATCCCGCGACTCTTTGTATCCTTATTTTTGAACTCTGAACAGCTCTTAAATATCGAATTAGGACCTAAAGACGGAGTCCTGTTTGTCTCTTACCCAAATAAACGACCTAATGTTACCTCGTCAAGAATAAGAGTACTGTAGCTGTAGGTGTGAGTAAAGTTCAGGCATTTTCTTCATAAAAAGTTGGGTGGAGTTGTTCGACGGTGAGTAATGGCGACACATCGCTGTCAGTAGACTCTCGACAGTGGATGCGATGAAGGTTTCAATGATGCCGTCAAAAAAAGCAATTAATGTGGGGTTGCAGATAATCTACTGTACTTGACGCCTGATTTTTCTCTTCGGATGTGTGGTTAACGCGATGTACTCATACTCTGATTTTTCCTTAGTATTTATCGACTATGACAGATTATAAAAGCATTTCGAGTCGTTAGATTCGGAAAGGAATGCATTTACAATGTACGCGGTTTCGAGGACAAACCTGGAAGGTATTTAACCATTATCGGTAGGTCGTTGGATTTTTAACTTTCTTACGTTTAAGTTTGACTCTGAATCCTATCGTTGCTCCACTACTGAGGCTCAAGGGACAGCGTAGTGTTATGAAGTGAAATAAGTTATCGTAACGCTGGTACGGCTAACAGTTTTAGGTGGCAGTAGTGGGATTACGGTAAGAAATCGGGACCGCACTGATTTATGGCATGTTTCAGAACAGCCGAGTCTAGCAAAAGGATAGAAACTTAGACCGTCCTGTTGGAAATGGAAACTCATTCTAACAGCATAATCGACACAACAGGCATTTGAATCTCTTGGAAGAGCCCTGGATCCAAATTGAAGTGGCGTATTGGCCTTTTCATATAATTTTGCACAAAATTATCTTACAAAAGTACAGTCCTCAATTCTAAATTGGATAGTGATCAAAGGAGTCTAAAATATTCGAAACGATATCAAAGACAATGAGGACAGAGCAAAGAGAGCCGGAGAGAATCGAGTGGGGATCCAAAAAAGTCGTCAAATCGTGGATAAGTGCAAAAAGAGAAAACAATCGAGAGGTGTCAGTGCGAATGGTTGACTAAACGACTCGAAAATTGGCAAAAAAAAAACAATCGGGATCCAATTTTGAATATTTGTACTGACTAGAGGTGTCCCCAAAGCCCACAGTGTGGAGTATATGTTTAGTTGGTAAATCATAATATCACACAATAGGCATAGATACAAGACTGGAGAACTTCAGGTCGCTCTCATCTTTAATTTTTTATTACCAGTTTGGAGAAAATCACGACAATTATTTCTATCCCAATTATTCGCTTTCAGAGGTTGCGCCGTGCATTCGACTTCCACAAAAAACCGCGACATCCGAAGGTTACCATACATTAGTAGGGGAGGCCACACGATCTACTCACAACTGCATCCGGAATTCTGATACCCCTTCGGTTATGGCTTAGGGATGCCAGAACTGTTGTTATGTGCAACAGAGGACTAAGCTTTGACGTTATCATAGGTATGTATGTACGGGTATAGAGTACGGATCGAAAGGGTTCAAATAAGTTCACCTATTCGAGAAGGAAATTTGATCCGATACTCATACTCATATACTATATGCCCATGAACCCCATAGAACCCCATAAAACACATGGTGGCACTCATTTGCCTCTGCCCTACATCTGGCCGTCTACATTTGGAAACGGTGGAAATTTTAGCTACTGATCATGCATATCTAATAGGGTCAGAAGGGATCCTCATGCGGAATCATTTCGCATTTGGCATCTATCCAAAGTGCCAGAGCAAATTGAATACAGTCTAGATAAAAGGTACTTTGTAAAAAATCATTCTATGGTTCTCCTTGTATAGAGAGATGCATGGATACGGTAGTTACATGCTTGTATATTTGTACAACGTTCTGTTAATAATAGTTAACACCTCAACAGTTGCCGATGGACTGTCTGTTTGCAGGAGATCTTTGAGCCGGACGCTCAACAACACAACAGCCCTCATCCGATGTTTCAAAGCAACAAGCGGATTGGTTATGTCACTAATACAGTGGGTCGATGACAGGGCGCGGCTGCGTAGGAATGGATCAGCTTAAGTAAACATCTTAGGTAACATGTGGGGATGGATACCCATTGGAGAGCCTCGAATAAGGGGCAAGAGGACTTCACATAGTATCAGATGACTGGATTTCGTCTTCCCCTGACATCCAGATCCACATTTTAAATGATTCAATAAATGTTTTTGATTTGCAAACTCCCGTATAGTTTACCCTTTTGACTTTCTATAGTCCATTTCTATTGACAATATAGCTCTGCATGAAGGCACCTTTGGCGATAATTTCAGGGAATGTTTTTCATGGTAGAGGATTATCTGGGCTGAAAAGTACAGCGAAGCATGGAAATCCGAGGACCTCGCAAAACAAGTCTCATAGCGCCATATCTCGGCAATTTTTCGAAACTACAACACCCAATGTGGCCTTCTCTGTAACCACAGATCTTTCCTATAGGATCACGTTTTTTTTGAGCAACTCAAGGTACTTGTCCAGTTAGCAACGGGCTTACTGACACTGAGTGAGGCTTTCTGAGAACGAGGGATGTATGTTCGCTTCTATCCAAGGCACTTTTTTTCCGCGATCCCTAATTCATGATGGAATCTGAGGTTTTTGTTGTCGGTTCCATCAACTGCCCATCTAAATGGCTTCTGGATACTCTAGCTGCCGTCTGAGTACGTACATGGGAGGAGGCCCATGCTCACAAGTAAAATCAAAGCCGCTGAATACACATGTATGTGGGGATATAAGTGTTGGGCAGAGGGACGGAAATTCTCGAAACACTCCAAAACGACACATTACTTTACCATCTATTTAGTAGTGTTCAATCCTGTTTGAGTTGGACATGGAGGAAGGAGTTAGGCTTTCGGGCAAGTTCCCATTCGCCACCATCAGTTCAGTTTAAACTTGATGCTAAAGTAATCACCTGGGCGCCTGCACTGAAGCCTTGAACTCTTCCGGGCGGGAGCACTTGAAGCGTGAAAGACATGCTTCGATGCTTACATCGGCAAGTTCGCTCACAGTGTTCTTGCTTATGGTGGCTGGTCGAACTCAGTCCAGTGCGAGTCGAACGAGTCGACATTCATACCAAAAGCCAAACGAATTGGAAAGAGAAATCCATGATCATCGCACAGAACTGTGGGTGAAATTTTCAAGGGCTTCGCCATTTTTTTTCACATCTTTTCCTCCCATACTTTCTTGAAAATTTCCTCAGTTACTTTTACCTCTTTTTTTGTGCATTCATCGGTCTTTGAACGATATGTACATGAACATACCAAGGCTTGTTATCCCACAGGAACAAAAAACGTATGAAAAGCTTATCAGTGACATGAATTAAAACAGTGGGAATGGCATGAATTAAAACATAAAAGCTCTTTGAGTAAACATGAGGGCTTCTCTTTGGTGGCGAGTCCTTTCTTTTCATGACCATAGGTAATTCACCTTAAGGAAGATTCGTTAAAATAGCGCTACTTATCATTCAGAATCTAAAAAACATACTTCTGCAATATCACAATTGGTCAATAATGAAGAGCTGGAGAAAGACTCCAGCTGATCGTTACTCTTACCTACTCGTAACTCGTACTCCATCGTTTGATACCACAATACCCCCAGCACTCTCAGCATGGCAGGGTCTCAGAGCCGACTTTCGTTGGCAACAATGGTGGTGATATTAGATCGTCATAAAATGATTAACTATTATTACTATTATTGATGTCTGGGAGTTAAAAGAATAAGCTTACTTGATACTTTCCAACAGCTCACTTTTCATTCCTTCGAATTTGTTTGGATAAAACCAGCCTTCTCTAGGAATACGAAAACACTAATCTCTACATGGATTGATCATCACAAGTGGTTGTTTAGGCCATATACGCCTTCAAAAATGCTAGTACGACCTTGAATGGAAGTCGAATGCGTGGCGCATCTCACAAACGAGAATAACCAGCGCTTAAAGATTTTACCTTTCATCATCTAGCTTATTACAAATCACTATTCAAGCAGTCTATTTTGTTCAAAGCAACTAGTCCATTTGTTATGATCACCTTGAGGTCCAGTTCGGGTTTGGTTCAGAATTGATGTAACTGAGTATCGATGGTACTTACCAAAATCCACTTGACTGCATGCACTTCTATATTGATGACGCCGCAATCGCCATCGCAGTGGTCACTTCTGAATGCATATCCGACTGGTACGTCGTATATGTGATTTATCATGTATAGTAATGAGATTTGTACTTCGCAATAACATTTCCAACCATCGATGTCCCACAATCCATCCTTTCTCCCACAGGTCTAACTCTTCAACGTTTCACTTGAACACCCAAACAAAGCTTTACTTCAATCCATAAGAAGTTTTGGTGTTTCCGACAAGAAAAATCCTGGTCCTAGTAAGAGAATGCTTATTTTTTAGCTACAACAATACAAGATCGGAACATCTTCTTAAGAATTTTACTTGAAGAGACTTCCTTTCAGAACTGTTTAATAGCGAACCGTTTTTCTTCGATATTTTCGAGTCTATGGACTGATTTCTCTTTTTTGTGTACGCATTGATAACAAAAATAAAAATAATAATAATAAGAATTATAATTATAAAAATAATAATGATAATGACAATAATAATACCAATCTCAAAAAGATGGTGTATTCATAAGTCAAACATTTAGACTCAGACAAATCTCGAATTCGTGGTCGTGCTTTTCAGTCACAGTTTCTCTGAACAAATGCATCAAGTCAGCAAAATAATAATATAATAATAATAATAATAATAATAATAATAATGATAATAATAATAATAATAAGCGGGGTCTCGGTAGTGTAAGGGATAAGGCACGGTTCCCGGAAAGGACAAGTACGGGTTCGAGTCCCGTCCGAGACTGGAGTTTTGCCCACAAATCGCCAACCTTGTGAGACTTTCGCTTCGCGCACTGCGGCGTTAAAACAGCAATTAACAAACATCAAGTCAAAACAAATAATAATAATAATAATAATAATAATAATAATAATAATAATAATAATAATAATAATAATAATAATAATAATAGTAATTTCCAGGTCAAGCAATTTCTATGGTTGATAGATCTTTTGGGAAAGTCCTACTCCCAAAATCTCGGGATAGGAGGTCTCTCTCTCCTGTTCATTTTTAATTTTATCAATTCAAATCTTTCTTCCCATTGATCAGAATTATTTATATTTATTTATCTAAAATAATCCATGGATCATAGCATTTAACTGAACAAGCTTTTGTTTCTCGAGCTACAGATCCCTTGCCTTGGTACACTTTCATTATACTCTTTCTGCACATCACTAACAACACATTGAGTTAAAAACAATTGTTTACAATGGCAAATAAACAAACAAAAATGATAAGGCCGTTTTGAACAGAAGATCATAGCGTAATGGACCCCAGAAGACAATAATGACCTATTGAACTATTTCTCGTCGCCGTCATTTGCTTCTAACACTATCCCGGTGTTCCAAAGCTAATAATAATGATGATTCTATTTTCATATTCACAAAGTAGCTCATTTACAGCTCCATCCTTCAATCTCCTTCCAATTCTTTCAGTCACTGAGGTAACACCCTAGAAAATGGCTGAATTTTCCGGTCGGTCGATATTCGAAGCAGTCGTTCGTTTGTACGAACGACCGCGATCTTCCGTTCATACGTTCGTTCGTGCCATTTTCTTTCGTTAATAATAGCTTTTGTGTATACGTCGTCGTCAACGTCGTTGGTGACCATGGCCGCCTTCTGTCTGTCTGTGTGTGAGTGTGGAAATGAGATGTTTTCTGAGATTTTCGTATCCGTCTGAAAGTTTTATGAGCCTTTGTTCGCGCCTTTGAAACCGACTTTACACCAAATGTTATTGCTGTTCCGTCAATTTCACTCATCTTTTCATTTATCATTTTCATAATATCGCTTTCTCCCGTAAATCGTAGCATCTGACATTTCAAGGCCTTTTAGCAGATTGTAAAGAGAAATGCTGTACGAAAAAATTTCCCTGCCATGGCTGCTTATTTCGTGTGGCTGTTTTTGGAAGCTCTCTAATTCTTGCTACATATCGATAAGCATTCGGTGGCATTTATTGTCTCCTTTACCCCTGAAAATCACATTAATTACTAGTAAAAATAAAAAAATATGTGAGGTTAAAGTCTTTAATCGTTAAAGTCTCGTCAATCCCAGCTGGGGGATGCGCTCTGCACTCGACTTTGACTCAAATCCGTGATGGCGTTTTGAATTTAGCCTATACAACGAATTGCGGTGCCCAGCTGATGTACATGCCAGACCGATCCCAGTGGGATGGAACACCATGTTGGCCCCAACGAGCATCGATCCAGGATCGATCTCCGGATCGTGCGTCTTTGAGAGTGCTCTACATGGCACTATACACTTGTACCCTACTTTAATTATATTAATAACCATATTAACCTTTTCCGTAATCATAGATGTGTTTTCAAGTATGCTAAGCTTTTTGATACTCGATGTGGACTATGAAGCAGCCATCTATCTCCCAGATGAGTCTAGTAGAACCAACCAGTCTGGGAGGGATGAAAGGCTTAGTTGGTAAGGGTGTACATCAATCCGAAGATCAGATTTGGGTAGTAGGTGTTATTACCATTTTGAAATGGTCCATCTTTGCCTACTAGGTAATAGTAGTAGCAGTAATAGACTAAATGGGGATTATGGACAAGTAATATTTTACAGGAAAAGTGACTTTTTATAGGTTTTCCTTTGATGCTTCCTTGATGCAATCTCCAATCTCAAGGTGCAAATCCCCCGGTAGGAATTGGAATGAGATTTGATCCCTGCTTTGAACCAGACGGCTTCTCCCTGTGGTACTTCGTTGAATCGTAGTTGCTTAGTCATAGCTAGTTTGAGCGAGTGACCTTGGTAACATCTCATTTGTCACCTGAAACCAGCTTGGGTCGGATCAAAAACATCGTTCTCTTCGAGTATGAATAAGCGCTAATACGCAATGAGCACGAAATACCTGAAAGTGTTTCTAATGGTAGCCGAATTCACGCACGGAATCGCTTCCGAGGTATTTCCAAGAGTCGTTCCCCCTTCTCCCCTTCGAACTGTTCAGACTGTTCGAAGATGGTGCCGATTGGTGAGTGTTATTGGCAATCGTCGCCAAATTTTTAGCTTGAACACTGCCCCTTAATTCGAGACTAAATGTGTGGCGACGAAACTAAGAGAGAACGAGCTTGGGTGTACTTTCTTGGGAAAACCTAGGAGCCCTCTACTGCTTTTACTGTACATCGGCTCGATTCACCTAGGCGGTGGATGAGCTTGTTTACTAGTACGAGCGCACAATGCCTCACAGGGATTGAACAGGAAGAGGTGGAGGAGGGAGTGGGTAAGGGGGGGGGGAGGGTTGCTGAGGGGTTTAATGAGTCCAAAAAATAATTGAGTGAGTAAACAATCGAACAAGTATGCAAGAAAACAGTCACGTAGCTTGATTGGCAGGAATGGAGGGTATCGTTTAGAGAAGTTGGGATTCTGCAGAGCACCAAGGACCAAACATTCCCATGAGAAAAGAAAGCGCCTGATTCTCTAGCTAGGTATAGATCTTTCGTTTTTTTTCAAACCAAGGGATTAGCGAAATAATTCTGTGATTCCATCAGAAAGTTGGAAAAATTCCAGCCTTATTTTTCGCTACAATTAGTAAGAGATGTCGGTCGACTGGTAGTGGTGGTCTGGGAATATCGGCCTGCTTTTTCTGGTTCCAAGTAAGAGGGTCCTAAGAACTTGTAGAGCCACTTACCGCTTATGATGTAATTCAGTGAGGGATGCGCTTACATAAACGAGATCACGACGAGGTAAATAGCCTGTGAAAGGCATTTGGACGAGATTCCAGCCGTGTGCAATTGCGTGAAAAGCTGGCTACAGTAAGCAAAAAACTACCGAAACTCGCCATTTCACTTTCGCCAGAGGTCAGGGTCCCGAACGAGCTCTCAGAACCTTCTGCTCTAATGTGACTACTATAAGGCCATTGGAACACGGTTGGTTACTTCTGATAACTTTTTGGGACTTTATCATTGCCCTTCCTATCTAGGCGGCCCTGTCATTGAAGGCCAGATATTCATCCTGGCACTGGGTCTCGGAAATTATTCTGTCGTGAACTATGCCTTCAAAATGAAAGTTGGTAAGTTACCTTTTTTTTTTTTGACTGCGCCTCATGGAACAATATACTTCACTGAGACAGAAGCTATAGTTTTCCTGAAACCTGCCTTTCTCCCTTGGAAATTGCTCGGTCAAGCTTCTTCGTCGCAGCATTAGCTAGTGTAGGGCCCGAAACAACTGATCCACTCCTATTTGGCCTTTTTGTTAATGGGTTTCTTGGATCCGAAAAGCTTTTTCGGACCAGGATCAGTGTATAAGAGCTCGATTTCTGCTCAGCTCATCGAGCTGCTCTTTGAAGAGTCGACCGAAATCGTTTCTGTTCGTCCTTGTATCTTGAAATCTTAACAAATCTTTTCATTGACTCCACCACACAGCTTCGATAAAGAAAACCTTCGGTCATTTGTTTGTACAACAGTTCAGTGGACAGTTCTTCCAACCGACCGTTGTCGAACAGAAGAAATCTCAATCTCGACGGTCAACACACTCAGGAATCTCTCACTGGGGGATTTGCCCAGTCAGTTTTTCATTGCTCGCAATTTCATTTACTTTTTACCGGTGTTCCGGTTGAGATGGCTAATTTTAGCTGTCTCAGGGTAAAGCTGCTGCTCAAACACTGGAAGCCCAACATCTAGACATGACAAGGCTAGACTTGCTATGGGAGCCCTTAATCCCTGCTAGTGGACGACTTCGAGCCATTTAATGTCTGTCCCAATTCCTTTACTCTATCTATGTAAGGCATCTGTAGCCGTTCCCAGAATGTCACCGCCGTTTTTTCGGCTTACTCTCTTAGAAATTCCCACTGAATTCTCTAGAAGCAAATAATCTAGCAATTCTATTGTTGTAACGCCGGTCAACAAACAATTCCTCTTCTGTTTTCTTCCTTCTTTTGTTCCCTTCCTTTCTGTTTACCTTGTTTACCTTTTTTGTTGTGATTACTAGCAGCTTCTAGTCCTCTTATCAGCTGTAACGTGCTCCTACCTAAATAAAACAGAAAATGAATACGTGAATGATTAAATTAATTATTTTACAGGCAAATAAACACGCAAACAAGCCAATCCAGTGAATGGATTGGTCAATAAATAAGTAAATATTGCAAATAGTAAATAATATAAATAATATAGTTGGACAAATAATTGTTTTTTTTTGAGAGCTAGGAGCATTTAAGGGAACGATAAGAATTGCAAATTTCTATTGCAAAACGTAATCACCATATCCATTAAGGGAAGAGCAGTAGTTGCGCAGCATAGTGGATTCTTATGGGTATTTTAGAGAAAATCTGATATTTACATGTTTGTAGTTACAGTAATTACTAGTTGCAGTTTGGGTCTGTTTATACTTTTAACACCACTGCTCAGGCCCTGATTCAGGATCTAATCTCAGCTGTGGTAATAGGCTTAACAAAAAGAAATTGCTTCGTAGCAATATGTAATTTATTATTTTTAATTTCAATAATTTTTTAAAATTTTTTCACTTGGAATTTTTATAATAGTTTTTTTTCTGAGATTGTTGTAAACCTTCATTTTTAATTTTTCATAGCATTTCTTTGATCCTAATTGTAAAAGCTCTCTACCAGCAACAATTAACTTGATTAGTTCCTTAATTTTCATTATTAATTTTTTCCAGGCGTTCTTATAATTAGGTTTACTTCTCGTTATTTTTAATTCTTTGGTGTTGAATCCGAATTCCATTCTCTGAACAGAGACAAGTGAAATCAGCAGGGATAGGTGTCGATTTCGTCCAGCTCACTTGACTAGTTGTCCAGCTCCTCGAGATCACCTCCTTGTCTTAGTCTTACTCATTATTGACACACTTCAACAGAAAAAACTGAGTCGGATTGTAGGGAGCCTGTGTAAATTTGACTGTAATCATAGATCCTCTCCCACATCTCCTGGAAATTGAGCAGAACTTTTCTTTTGGAGGATCGTTGCTGTAATCAAATGTTTTCTGATAGCTCCCTTTACTTGACCATAGAGAAAAATAACACTTTTCAAGTGCTTTTGAGTATTTTCCAACGAGTGTTTTCCAAATCTCTCTGGATAAAAAAACCATTAATCGTTTGAAATCTACCTAATACTTCCAAATTGTTCTGCATTTCATTTTTTCGTTCATGGATTCAAGCTAACGACTCGGTTTCTTAATCCTCAACTTACGCTTCTGTTGATCAATTTTATCGATTTTCCAATTCTCTGAAATCATCCTCAGCTCCTCAATTATATAGTCTTTCATTTCACTTTATCATTGATGGTGTTTTCCTTTTCTCTCCCCACTACTCTCACTATCGGCTGGTCGCTCTCATTATGATGAACTACCGTCTCGTAGTGTATGACGGTTTGTCCTTGTCGATTGAGTAATCGGCATTTTTCGCTGCAATCAGCTTAGCCCAGTTGCTTGGCCTTGAATTGATTTGAAGAAATTTTCTGTTTCTTATAAACCCGTCCGTTCTGCGTTAGAGGCATCGAGGTAGACCAATTTCTAATTCACTCAGTTAGGTTTACGACGATTGCTCCTCTTCAGATGGAATTAATGGCTTTGTTTCTTCTTTTTGAAATAAATCTGAATGTTGCGTTAGGCTGAGTGGCGCTGCTGCCAAAGGGGGGTTCGTTGATCAAAACCTGTCCAAGACAACCCAGCTTTTTGAAGTTCACCTATTACCAATCTTGTTTGAATGGATGAATCATCAGATGCTTACATCTCCCGGCTTCCTTGATTCATTGTATTGGCTAAATACGTTGAAATGGCTGAATACGCTGTTGAACGTCTCTACTATTCGATGCTCGGGAGGCCCAGTTTTGGGTACGACACCCACCCGAGAAGAAGTTGGTTCTGTCTGAAAGCTAGCCCCTCGAAAGAATCCAGTCCTAAGCACCTATCCATCCAGCTTCCCCAGTCAGTACGTAATGAATCAGAGAAATGTAAATTGAATGAAATTTTTTTTCGTGAAAGAAAATTTTATGATTGTTTGGAATTACTAAACTTACCTGCATGTTCTCCTAGAATTTCTCAGATAAGTACATAGGGAACGAGGTTGCGTGTCTATAGGTGAGGGCACAGCCCTAAAGAGTGATCGGGTGCCCAGGCAAAGATTAGTGGGGTATTGAAATTCTCCTTTGTTGGGATCTTCGAAGCAGTACAGTAAGATCAACAAACGGACGACGTCATGTTTCTGGGTGAGAAAATACCGCCCTCAGCTGGACGAGTCCACACACCCTGTGGTTCGTTCGTGAGGAGCAACTTCGATGGAAATGAACACGTTTCCAAAGTCGTTTTTACTGTTGTGGTTCGTTATATGTAGTAGCAATTTCGTCCACATCCTCCTTGAATTCTATTCTGCAACAATAATATTATTCGTAGGCAAATTTAGACATTAAAACATTGTTCTGGCATAATGCCAACAATTTGACACCGAACTCGTCCAAGCATGAACTCAATTTGGTTAGGGAAACTCGTGATTCATTTTGCAAAAGCTTTTTCATAAGGAGACCACGAAATTTTCTATCGACTTTCTTTTTCTTTTGATTTTTCCCGAGTATACGAAAAGGGATTTAGCGGAATTCAGTGGGGAAGTAGCTCTGAAAAAAAATTTTAAGGTCAGTAAGCTTCAGCAAAAGACCATGCCGAAGAAGAAAATAAATAAATAAACATAAATATATATGCGAAAAACCTCGAAAACCTCCTTTTTTCACCAAATTCTCATCAGACATTATTTATTTGTTGGCTAATCGCCTGCTCAGGTATGCAGGAGGGAGACTGCTCGTTCCCATACTAACAAAGGTAGCCTCTGAGCGTGCGGCTCGACCATCTTACAGTAATAGCCGAGGATAGCAGCAGCTGCTTTCACCGAGAACCTGTTTCGTAGACGGATTACGTTAAAACGAACAGCTATTAGACGCTTCGGAATTCGTCGCCGACCGCCTCACTTCTCGTTGGCTTTCCGTCTCTCGTCAATCATTAATTTTTATTTCATTTCATCCGATACATTATTATTCGACCTTATCGAATAGCGTATCTATCAACACAAAGGCTTTGATTTAGAGCAGAAATTTCAAAAAAAGCTTTTCATTGTCGTTCCAAACGTGTTCTCAAACCTTTGGAAAGGTCCAAGCTACTTTGCTCTATTTGTTAGTACAGTGATGCTCGACCGGCAATTCGCCCTTGTTGCCCTCATCAAAACTTCTTTGTTCACCATATTCTACACTGCTCAATTTATGTGTTCCTTTCAGAATTTTGCTTGCTTAGTTCTATCTGGTTTTTTGACTCTGATGTAGTTTCTAAAAATATTTCTTCTCACCCTGAAACGATAATGAATAATTCCGAAAAAGAACTTTGTCCCTTTATAATTCATTTTTTGTGAAAACCTATGCGAACCCGTCACGAAGTTGCCAGAAGAATTCAACGGATTGATTTCAGTATCGTCTGTATCACCTGTCGTCCCAGTAATCATCGATTTTGTTGAGAGGGTGCCAGTAACGTCTCCATTCGTCCCTGTCGCTAGCAAGAGTGGTCCTAGTGAATCGTCCTCGCTTCAGGGACACGAGATGCAATATTCCTTCCGTTCAGAGCTTTCGTTAAAGAGTCTGACCATCGAACGGGCGGCTCTCTTGACGTTCGTTTGATATCTCGAGGGGACCAGTCATGAAGCGCCCTGGTCCAACAGTAATCACAAATATCGCATAATTTGGGGTGAGGTGGCTAGTGACAGGAACTCAACCTCCAGTTTGAACGAACATTAGGACAGTCCGCCAGCGGAGCTAGCTGGAGAAAATCGATGATCAGTAGGACAAAATCTGGTACTGCAGAGATTTTTGTCTCGCACAACGAAATTTCCATAAAAAAACCAACGACTTTCCCTTTTTTATTGACGATCCTCATAAAGGTAAACCTGAATTCAGGACTTTAGGCTATTCAGTAAGTATCACTTTCCAAATTGTAAGGTGCCAGCCTCTCAGACCTGAAGAGAATTCAACACGATCGGGATTTTCTCAGAGACTGACCTTAATTTGAGAGCTGATCGTTTTTTCATTTGCGGTATAATTTAGCGGTCAACCTCGATCGAGGTCCTTCAGCGAGCGGGACGACGGTCGGTATTTAACTAGTCAACTAGCGAGTCTACGAACGCCGATAATTTGTGGAAACGTCCACAAAGCTCGTATATCTTCACGGCCGTCCTCAGACCAGTCGCAAAGAAAACATTGGGGTGACATCGAAGAGACAAAGCCGCCGATGAGTCATAAATTTGGTTTGGACGACTTTTTTCAGTAGAGACTGCGCAGATAAGGATCACTTTGGTTATCTGATCGCCGGAAAAGTGCAGACATGAGGGAGTTCAGGAAGGAACAAAAACATTATGTGAACCATTCATTTTCAATTGGTCTCAAGTGTTCATCCCTATAAGGATCTTCGATACCTTTGCCATACTTCTAATGTTTTGGGTAATTTCGTCGCCCATATCGCTATGGTAGGGTTCGCCGAACTGCTCCACGTAGGAGAAGAGCTTCATGATTAAGCCACAGCGCAGCGCTACTTCGTATCGAGGTATACTTAAGCATCAATCGGTTCGATTGACCATCTGATTGAAGAATTAAGTGAGAATTTCTGATCTCTCTACCTAAACTGGTTTCTGACGTCTCATCACGGGAAGTTGGACTCAGGAAACATCTGGACCGCAAGGTCCTCAGCGAATCGTTTCTTTCACTAGGAACCTCCTCACGGAAAGCGACCAAAACGCTTCCTACGCATTCATTAAGCTATCACCAGCCGACCCTCTGAAGGAGTTTTTGTTTAGGTTTCGAACAAGCTGCTTTTACAGAAGCTAATTCGTTCAGAACATTTATGCTGAGGCACAGGTGTGAGGGAAGAGGGTCTCGAAAGATTTCAAATCAAATATTGTTGAGATAAACACCTCTGCAGATATATAGCCGCGATTGGATTTCTTTATCTCATCGCAGTACCTTCTTTGATACCATGGAAATTACCTAACTGCCTTTTCTACCGGAGTGTCATGGCTCCAGATTTCCAGAAAACCACGAGTGTCCGCTTGCTAGGCCAGCTGTAGGCTTACCATAAAAAGGCCTGATAGATTGTCTTGGGACTTGCCAATTTTTCGATCCTCCGGTTATACTCGATCCGCATTTGAGCTCTATAGGCGCCGTACTCTTCTACCCATACTCCATCTGCCGAGTCCTCAATTGCCTCATCGCCGTGAAGCTGGCTCTGCAGTACTTTACTTTTCTTGTTGCTTTCTTTTTTGCTGATTTCATTTCTCAATATGCCGTATCAAGAAATTGTTCTGCCATTTTGATCAATGGCTTGAGAAATCGGGAAAATCCCAACCTAAGTAACCGTGTGGAGTTTCTGTATTAGTCGTAACTAATGGATCTTCATGGTTTCTTATTGTAATCGCCAAAACCCTTCTAACAGCGCCAATCTGTATCGGTTTTTCTGCTAAAAAATAAAATACGAAAGTGGTCTAGATCCCGTCAGTAGCATTTCCAAATATGAATTCGGGCAATCATCCACCGTTCAACACCTACTGCTACTCGTATCTTATGCAAAATGATGACTGAATTTTCTGCATGTCAAGTAATATCGGCCTCTAATGATCCGGGTTTACGATAAGTAGCAATTTTTGGAGACTTCTTTAGACTTGTTCCCCTATCACGAAAATCGCGCCCATTTCATATAACCCTCCCACCAGCTAGATTTGCCTCTCTTGACCACCACCTCCATTTTCGAGGGTGATCGATGAATAAATGGCTTTGGTATAGCTTGTATACGTTCTGCCTATCACTAATGCGCCGTTTGGCTTAACTTCTGGTTGTGCCGTTCCACGAATTTGGCCATGTTCCAGCTTTGCCTCCATGACTCAAAAGACATTAGCCGGTTGTAAACTTTACGAAATCCTCGAGGGTAACTCATAGGGCAAGAACCAGTCAGTTCGAAATTTCTAATTCATGGTTCTACTCAAGGCTCTAGAGAGATATGCTGAACGATTCATGTTGCTTTGGCAGTTTTCGTGTTCCCTCGTCAATGACGGATTCTATGGTCATTCATGGTCACTTTGGGGCAAAACCGTGACTGAATGGTCTTGTATAGCCAGTGTATGGCTACGGTAAGAAGTCCCTTCCAAGTTATGGCTCATTAAGTCATAACTTGAAGAGAGGAATCTGCCCAGGAGCTGTTTATGGGCACAAAAAACGAAGCATTCGCATAGGCATTGTCTACCCAGGTCTGCCCGTCTGACCACTATTACGATCTTTCGAAACTTTACTTAATAACTGCTTGATTTGTTGAAATTTTCTGGGGTTTAGGATCAGGAATTGCTCACTATGATGCGTTTATGAGTGCTATAATAATTGAACAAATAAATAAATAAGTAAATAAGCCATACATCTTATCCAACCTTCTTGACCCTTCATTCATTTCCTTGTTCTGAGCTTCCTCTTCTTTCTAATTTCCTGATTTTTTCAACTGTCAATAATGAATCTCCAAAACTGGTAAAGGGAACGGACACAATTGGAACTTTTCTCAGAAATCCTTTCCTAGAGGCTTTTCTTGCTGATTTCCCAGGCTGCTAATGGAACGTGCTTCATCAAGGACAGGTCTCAGCTCCTTAGGTGACACCCAGACGATTATATCAAAAGGTTAGATTTTTCAAGACTTCAAGATGGGTCTGGGAGGAGCTGCATAGTTCTGGCCCTGGACAGGTGTGCCTTTTCCCTGACCATGTTCTCATCTCTGATGATTTTCGAGTCCGTCAATTTTCTCCGCCACGAATTCGACATGTATTAGTGGGTGTTCCATCGTTGGAATGAGTCTACATCGGTTACATCATAAAAAAGTAGAACAAGCTAATTTCCGCTGTAGTGAATTTATTCACTCAGATCAAACTTGTGTAAATACATGGATCTTGAGAAGTTCGATCGATTGGAGCGCTTGAAATGACCTCAAATCCTCAGCTATATCTTCGGACGGTGTCGGCGCTATCTGTCGTTGCATCATCCTGGCGCCACAGCGCTTTGTAGCAATGGGGGCAGAGTTTCACAAAAAAAGTGCTCTTCCGAAGAAAACGATCAAAGCCGAAAAGTTTCAGCCGGAAAAGCTGGTGGCACCTAGCTCACCTAGGGTATAGCTTCCCTCGTGTTTTACAGTTTTCTCTCTACTGCCTGCCCGATAAGTCATGTACTGCCCACGTTCGCACCCCCACCCGCTCCTCTCCCCCCCCCCCCACTTCTCCTATGGTAAGCCAGTAATTAGATATGCATTAGGAGGAAATGTGGAAGAATCAAATATTGGTCATACCTGGCATACATTCGCTATCCAATTATGATTTTGGTGAATCAGCTGATTCTGAATAACTTTAAGATGTAGATTAGTTCTTTGAGGTTCTGTTGTTAGTGATTATGAATATTTCACTTAGCATCAAGAACGGGTATTCCAACTCAGCAATCAATTCTCCTTGCCCTTTTTCCCTCTTGTTCCATCATCAGTCAAACAGGATCTTTCCCAAGATTTTCATTGGCAATCACGGGAGCTGTTAGGTCTGGGAGACTGCTTCTACGAGGGTTTTACGTTTTTCAAGATATTTTCCAATGTTTCATTTAAGAGCAGGAATCAAAAGCGTTTATACTCACCAGGATTACATCCTGCCTTAGCCACTATTGTTCCCGACTCCCCAGGCCGACCAGCTCTCCTTAGTGCGCACCCTTTTTTTCAACTTCGAGCCAGTCCTCTTAGCAAAAAAAAAATAGAAGCATCACAAAATAAATTCCTTATGGTTTTTCTCAAATCGTAGTTGTCCCCTCAGGTGTATGTTCTTAGACTTACGCCCCTTCTTCTGTCAGCATAAGCTTTATACCATTTGACCTTTTTTTACTTGAAACTTCGATGAACAACAAGTCATTCTCATACATACGTCAACAGTGACCTTCCCTCTTTAGGTCAGACTTCATCGTTGCCGTTTTTGTGACGATTTCGAATACTCCATGGCATCAAGGAATTTTGCTGGTTCTCTCCCTGAGGATCTTTCGTTCTTCCATGTTTTTGAAGACACCAGTTCTGATTGGAAAGTGAAAGCATGACGTTGGCAAAAATGACACTGTTTTGACGGAAAATGTCTACATTTGTGCAGCTCCTTATTTGCTCTTTTGGAAAACTTTAAAGGCACAGTTCACGATAATGTTGAGGTACCCAGTTCTATCCGAAAAGCGGTAGTATAGATTGGGAATAATTCATCGGTAGTGAAGGAAGCTAGAGAATTCGCCGATTTCGAGAAAAATATGGCTCCTCAAAAGTAGGGAAAATAGAGTAGGTTTGACGAGATTGCTATGACGGAAATAACGTGGAAGGGGCATTTGGACGAGATTTCGGTTATTGCAATGGCACAAAGAGCTGACTACATCAAGTCAGAACTGTACAGAACTGTCTTTCACTGTCGCTATGGGTTATGACAAGTTGTTTGAACTTCCTACATGGGTTCCATTGCGATCGGTGCTGCCTCCACAATACCGCTGAAATTCGTCTGAGGATACACACGGGCCAATCATTGAGCCTTTACAACTCTCTAACCGACCTAATAGTGCCAGAGCCTCGAGTATGCGCGGGAGCCTCCAATTCATAATGTGGGGGGATTTCAGAAACCATTTTTATCGTGAACTGTGTCTTTAAGTAAGTCGGCAACACACAGCAGCACAAAGTCCAGAGGCGCTGCATAGATCTTTAGAGTTTTTTGATACTCCGTCAGAACCAGTATATTCACGTAGTAATGTACGAGAGATATCAATGCCATCTTGGAGGCGAGCGTTGCGTTCCCATGGGTCAGGTGGATTGAATAGCAAGAGTCAGAACATTTTTACGATTTGCAAGAAATTATGAAAGCATGGCGCATAAAATACTTTAAGATCAGTGAAGTCCTTTGAACCGCTGCATCTTTACCTTGTGCAAAACATAAAACCAAATTCATCACTGCTATTACTTTCTGATGAGTTTGCCGATGACCTTATTTATCTTTGCATGAAAGTTTTAAAAGTTTTTCTCAAGGGTCATTAGACTGATTTACATCGACGAAGGTCAAATTGTTGATTGCGATATAAAAAAAAAACCGAAACCAAACAAGTTCTACAGTCATTCGTAAACGATTACTGCAGTAACAGAATGATTAGTTAGAAGTTATTCATTCTTTAATTTGTGCCGGTTCTTTATTGACGTCAGCTCGTTTTTTGGTTATTGGGAATACTTCGATTTGGAATTTGTTTTCAAACTTTTGCTTTTTTTTGTAGGGTCATTGGAATGATAGCAAGAGATTCCTCACAGGATGAATTTGAGACCCCCGCGTATACCATATTTCGCACTATCAGGTCGAGAGCCGCCTAGTTAGGGATTTATAAAGGCTCAAAGATTGGCCCGTCCCTATCCTCGGACGAGTTTCACCGGCATTGTACAGGTTGCACCGATCACAAGGGATTCCATGTAGGAATTTCAAACCATTTGTCATGACCCATAGCCTTCGTGAAAGGCAGTTCTGTAAAGTTTTGGCTTGATGTAGTTTGCTCTTTGTTCAATTGCAATAACTGAAATCTCGTCCGAATACCTCTTTCATGTTATTTCGGTCATGGCAATCTCGTCAAAGCTCTATTTTCCCTACTTTAGAGGAACCTTATTTTTCTCGATTTCGACGAGTTCTCTCGCTTTCTTCACTACCGATGAACTATTCCCAATCTATACTTCCACTTTTCGAATAAAAACGGGCACCTCTAAATTATCAGTGCCTTTAAAGATTCTAAGCTAATCGGCATGTCCTAGTTTGTCTTAATTTGTTGTCTGAATTAACCATTCTACCGGTATGGAAGGTAGCGGATGAGTATGCCCGTAGTGTCCATCAACCATCTCGGTAGGCAAATAGGTGGGCAAATAGGTTTCTAAGGAAAGGTAATAAATAGAAAAAAGAAGCGATATTTGAGGAATACCGACGAAAAAGCGCCAGCCGCATACAACCAAGCCTTGAAAAGTAATGTGCGTCACTTCTTAGGTTAGACCCATCAGCCTCGAGATGAGTGGGTCTTCATCCCGTGGCTACCAGGGACCCTGCAACGTCTTGCATAATCTTCCTTCACGTACAGGACATCATTACTACCACGAAACTCTAGAGCGTAACAGGCATTACTAGAATCTTCAGGAAACAGTATAGTAACGAACTTACTCGGAATCCCTCGATTTCATAAATTTCATCCTTGAACATCTCTCAAAAGCAGATGAATAATGGCTTTTATTGGAATTCCGTGACTCCCAAAGACTTTTCATCATCGACAGGCCACCAATCCAGATTCTAACCTCATGCATACGTACTGGCTCTGAATTTCAGGTTACTGTAATTTTTTATAGTGTAGTCTATTACGGTCATAGTCAAAATGTGACGACCGTATTATGAACTAAGATTGTTAGTAGAATCTTTTAGCGATATAAAGTTTCATTCAGTTCGAACTAATATATATCAGTTCGAATTTAGTTGATCGTTCCAGTAGAGACAGTGCTAGAAATGCTCCTCGATTTTGTGTCATACGTCGCCGACGATATTCGTTTTTGCACATGCCGTTTAAGGACAGGCCTCCTCCAACAAGAAACAGCGATTACTGCATCGTGAGATGGCTGTGAGAGCCACTAAAGAATGCTTTGGCTGTAGATCGTCCTCTGAATCTCATGAAGGGGAGACTGATAGATATTCCGATCTTGCTATTTTTCATTTTACCTTGAATCTTCACCTGACATCAGGCTCTTTTCATCATGTCTCCTTTTCTTTTCTTCATTCCTTTTTCCATTCTTCATATCTTTTCGACGGATTGTTTTTTTTGGCTTCCGAAACTTGATCTCGCTTTCAGGCAAAACCGTTACCTTTTTCTCCAAATAGACTGAGCAATTCATTCGTTTATTCGTCTTAAAGGGCACTTTGGGACGCGCCATGCCCTTGACATTCACTCTTTTTCGGAATCGATTGAGTTCTTTGACCTCTTACTTTTCCCGATCCCGATCGGTTGTACCTCCTTCAATTACCTGTTGGTATAGCACTCATACTCTTAATTTTTCCGATCTTGATCGTAGGTTGTGCCTCCTTTAGTTATCTGCTGGTAAGCCTTCAAGCTGATCCCTTAAGCTGATGGCTGCTACAGCCTAACGACCGTCAGTCGTCTCAAGACTCTTGAGTCGTCATCGAATCTCTAGTTTACCTCTTTTTTGTTACAGATATTTATGTATTTGTATGTGTAGGTGCACATCCATAACCACAATTCAAAGAACGGACATGGCCCTAGCGTTGATGAATTTCTATTTCGAATGCGCCACGCATTTGTTTTCTCTCTGACATATGAAAGCGCATTTATCTTATAAGTGGTTTTCGAGGAGCAGCTAATTTGCAACTCGGCAGTTTTTGTACCCTCTAAAAAACCCGTTATCATTCAACTGATTCTAGATTGGTATTCACAGCCTCGTTGATTCGCACGCAAATGCACTGTAGCGACTCTGCTTTCCCCTGCCTCATTTCCTTCCACGGGGTCCAATAAGAAGGTTCCCAAATAAGGGATTCTTAAAAAGTATTTCATTTGAGTTTTTCCTGCCCTGCCATGTAACAGGAAGGACAATCTCCTCCATGTATACCAAGGTGATGCTGGCGAAGTCATTAGCCCCTTTGCTGTGCTCCTCGACTGACGGTGATCGGCTATCGGAACCAGCCTATTGTGACTTCGATGTCAGTTTCGGTCGACAGCCGCGGGTCAACAACTCGTCCAGCTATCGGAGCTGTCCGGTCGTCGAGCACGAACGAATAGCTGGTGGTGATTGTTGGAAAACACAAATTGCTGCTTGAAATTCGAGTGTTCAAAGACCTCCAACGGCGTGTTCGATTGCTTCCGTCACTGATCTCATTGTTCACCTGTTCCTTAACACCTGCTCATGGAGTCTCTGAGATTCCTCTTTGTTCTTCCTTTTCAATTCCCTTTTCCCATTTTTCAAAAAGGGCATTACCAGTTTTTAGTTTACTCCTCATGGTACGGTATCGAGTAAAGGGAAAGTTGAATTCTATATTTCATGCCTTTCGATGGTAACGGATCTAGCACTGAACCAGGACCTTCACATGGCTTCTGCAGACCCTGTCTGGCTCCCACCCTGTCTGGCTTCTATTCCTACCCTGCGGCTTTCTCCCGTGATCACGAATCATCTCATGATGTTTGATGAGCTGATCTAACTCGAAAGCATCTTCGGGGACAGGACATCCCACCACTACGCCATTAGTCGAATGGAGTTTTCCAGTCTCCAAGCTTTCTCTTTCAAGCTTTTCTTATTGATCTTTCATTAACTGTAAGTATTTTATGAATCTTTTCCGAGATTTGCATTCATCTGCTGGAAATTTTTCCTGTCATTAGAAGGAAAGGCCCTTAACTTCCCGGGTATTTCCGTGACGGTGGAGCTTCTTCAGAACTCCTGTCATCCCTCAAAGTTAATCCTCGACTCTGGACTATAACCTGGGTCAATGGACTTCCAGCAACGCAGTGATCAGAATCGATGCTTAGATATCTGCTAGTAGGAATTCGAAGTCATTTGGGTGTGGCTGTCGGGGTCACAGACGTAACTGTCAGTCGTGATTAGCTCAGCCACCCAGGTGAATGTAGCATGTACACCTGTATTTCCCAGCCATTTCTATCGAAATGTCGAGATCTATTCGGGTGTTTATTGCGGATCTGACGGCTTTTGGGAGTAATCACTGGAAAATCTGGAGAAGTTCGATCCAAAATTGGTTGCTATCGTATCTAACAGGAAATGCCTTCACTGGATTAGCAACAAATGCTTTTCTGCTCGGTTTACTATTTTCAAGTAATCATAAAGGCGCCATAAGAGGTAGACCGATGAAGGCATTTCTATTTATGACCATACTTCAAAGTTAGATAATTGCCTTAGTACTTCATAAAATCTTTTTGCCCACTATTCTTTTTTCTGTGTCCCAATTGATTCACTGAGGTCCAAGAGTTCGAAGAGGTACGGGGGAAAGAAGTCAACGGGGAAAGAATGAAGGAAGTGTTTTTCAGCAGTAGTAAAAGAAGCGTTATAATCTCCTCTTACCAGGGAGCGGTAGTCTACTTAACTTGGAACTTTGGAGTCAGACCCAGATAAATCGATAGAGTTCTGAATGCTGTTTACGAAAATGGAAATTATAATAAAGCTGCACAATGGTTCTCCCTAAAAAGTTATGGGGGCCCGAATTTTGCTTGATAGTAGTATCAATTGGAAATGCGAACTCATCGCTTGCATATCAAACGCCCACGTGGCCTAGTGGTAGCGGTCTCGCTTCGTGGGCGTAAAATGAGGGGTCCCTCCCCGGGGTGTGGTGCGTTAGGAACGAAATGGTCGCGTCGCGGTGAGAGGGGCGTCGCACGCGAAGGAATGTAGCAGGATGCAGCAGTAGGTAAGAAATACAAGAACAAAAGTACTAATAGTAGAATTATGCATAAAATAATGATCGCATATCGATTGAGCTGTATGAAGAACGCTAGAGCTGTAATAACGGCGAATGAGTGGTCCGCGACAGCCGCGTGCGGCGAATCGATTACCCAAAATCGTTCCTAACGCCCGTCTCCCCCCTCCCCGCCATTGACGCACTTATGCAAAGTGTTTTTTCATTTTATCAAAGGCTCTCTAAACGTTTTCTGACATTTCTTAAGACAGTTGATACTACTGTCGAGTAAAATTCGGGCCCCATAACTTTTTAAGGAAAATCATTTTGCAGTTTTAATTTCCATTTTCGTAGACAGCATTCAAAATTCTATCGATCTATCTAGGTCTGAATTCAAAGTTCCAAGATAAGTAGACTACCCCTCCCTGGTTAGATCACCCCTAGCCAAGTGTAATATATAGAGCATCAATCAAATGAAGCCATTTCTCGCCCTGAATGAATTGTGTCATGACGAAGGGTCCGTCTTCGTTATAACTATGAAATTGAAGGAATCTGTGATTCCTCTCGGAAAGCTACCTTACAATGGGCTAAATTGATAATTTGAGTTTATCTGGGACTCTTACAGTAAAGATCGTAGCAGGATGACTGAGGTGAAGGAAAATCTTTGTACACAATATGTATATCCACATTGATCTTATACCTGTTTTCTGGGTTGTAAGTCAATATCACACCTTGGGGAGTGAAATTGCAGCAGTTCAGTCAAATAATCAAGCCTTCGACCATGATCCGCATAGAAATTCGAGAATGAAGTCAAGGTGGGTGTAGGAAACTGGAGTAAGTGAAGGATTCGATGGCGAGGCGATGTCGTCATGTGGTAGCTCCATTTGCGGTTACACTCTATCTGGTAACAATTAACTACGGGAAAGTTCCGTTTCGTTCGATCGCTTCACTATGGTAATGACGTGCTTCGGAATAGCATTTTCTTCTTCCACCCTGAACCAGACATCTTACGTCTTTCGCGGGGCTAAACGTGAAGGAGCGAGTTTAGCATAAAGCAATTTCGCTAACGACTTAGTCAGGAATGTCACAATTTAGTGAAATGCCTCTTTTCACCGACTCCCAGCACAATCCTATAACTATCGGGATTGGAGTTTTTATGATATCAGTTCCTCTTATCGATCACTTCCGTCCTTCCTCCTCTCCTCCCACCCCTGCCCCCTATTCGAATCCCACACGAGTCCGGTGAAAGTTTTTCAGAAGCTCCTATTAGGGAAACGGCTAGGAGAAAGCCTTTTCGGATTGATCAGACTCGTTTTTCTCTCCTTTCAATTATTTTTTCTCATATTTTTTGTTGTAACCCAAGCCATTATCAAAATGATGACGAACGATTCTTTTCGGATACGCCATGCACTCAACATTGGTTCGGAGCTTTGCAGTTTATCCGGATCATGCAATCTCTATCAACCAACAAACTTTGAATCAAACGTTTCGCGGACATATTTTCTGATGACAGAGATAGAAACGATTGGTCGCGTCCCGTATGGATCCGATCTTGATTACCGTAACTGTGCTTGAGGACGCCTACAACCACTACGCTTTCGAAAACCTATCTGATTTGAGCAATTTATTTTTATGGTAGAGAAAATCGAACTTGCTTGAGCAAAAAAAGGAAAGTGCCATTTTTATGAAGGCCAGTTGCGAGTTTGTTTACACTAGTTTGGATTTTTATTTACAGATGGATCTCTTGAATTTTTTTTCGCAGACGAGGGCTCCTCTTGAAAATTCTGATGGCTTTGCGAATTTCACTTCAAATCAGCACCTGGATTAGGGGATACTTTGGACTCAGAATAGAGCTGAACAACGCAGATTGATTCCGACTAGAACTCCAAGACTTGACTTGTCCTGTAGGATTCGTTCCGATGCAGCCATTCCATCGTTATCTCGATAAAAACCCTGTCCAACTGGATGAGGAGGCGAAGATCCCTTGATGAGTGCCGCGGATTTCCTGGCGATATTTGATGAGTCAACAAACCATTATAGGGGCAAACGCAAATGCTCGTGACATAGTCACCTAGATATACTTTCACGCACTTCACGATGACCCCACTTCAAATTTCATCGGCATTTCACTAAACGGCTCTCTGAAGGGCCATGTTGCGATCTCTTTGCCATGGGTTCCTGCTCATTGATCGCTAGGGGCCTACTGGAAATCATAAACTGATAGCTTATACCTTCTCCCCCACGGTAAACACCGTAGATCTCTGAGCTCCCTGGAAAGCCCAGCTCACAGGATATAAGCTACAGTCTCGATCCCCAATTGGAATCGGGAATGGTATTGGATGTCCAGTGTCACCTCCTCCACGTGTTCTTTTTGGAAAATCCCTGTTTTGCGACCATTTTCCTAGTATGATGGCGGGAGTTCTATGGTAGGTAGGCAATACCATTACATGAACTACCAAATGATCGATCCTCAGGAATGCCGATACAACCAGTTTCATGGATTCATTACTGCGGTTCCATACTTGCCCGATAGACAAAAAACCCTTGCCTGAGTATCGATCATGATATCGAACAATTCGTGGCACCTACCAGAATCAGAATAGTAGGCGCTGTGACTTTATCCAGTACCTCCCGAATGATTCCGGCTTGACCCGGACAAACATGAGATCCCTGAAGCCTCTTATGGGTGCCAGGCTTCATTATAACGTTATTTTCTTCGAGGGACACCAACAATGGCTCGGACACCTGGAAGTTCCCGAAAGATACTGAGTAAATGAACTTGGACCTCTCAAATGTGGCCGATTAACCGATTAAAGAGAAAAGGTACGGCGCATCCTATCACGGTGGACAGCTTAGTGGAGTCACAGCCACTTACTCGCTTTCTTTAGTTGCCCTACCCATTTTTCATTCAGACGTCTTTGCTGCCGTATTCATTGGGAATGGTCCTTTCTGGAATATCTACCGTATCTCCATGGAAATATGTGTGGTGTGTCATGCACAGGTGTGAATTTACCGTAATCTAAAAATGTCCTCTTCAATGTGTCGCTACTGTTCGAAGGGCGTTGCTTCACGCATATCGTCGCTGCCGATCGCTTGTCACGGTGCACGTTCATTCTGTCTGTTCGCTCGGTCTCCGTTGGATTCGGGATATTTGCACTTTTCCGACGATAGGCTCCATAATTTGTAGCCGTTCTCCACGACATTCGACGGATTGACTGCTGCTGTGGTCATTTTCACGGTCAAAGCAATTGTCACCGACTATCTTCTTTCGTGTCATTCATTCTTTTGCTAGTTCGAGATAGGACGTCAATCCTAAGCGTGTCCAATCGCTTATCACTTCCGAATTTGGCTTATCACAAAGCTAGTTTCGAACCTAATGTCTCCTACAACGCCTTCTGGCATCTTTATCTCCATTATTCTCATTCTTTCTGATTTTGACATTCATTTGAACCATTCAAATAAGGTGAGAAGCCCGATAGTTCTTCAACAGGGTTCGCTTGGTTCTCGGAGGATACGCCATGCTTTTGATCTCGACTTAGATCTTGAAGAGCTCTTCAACAAATTCTTCTCTTTCCAAACTGCTGATGGCAACTCTTCCTGAGGTCTTCCTTGAAATGCCCCATTTCTCGTCTGTTTTCCGCTTCCTTCAAAGTCATCGTCCAGTTCAGGAACCGATTTAGTTGATTCAATAATCACTAGAACTGGTTCCTTGAATTTTCAATCTATTGCCTTTTGACTTGAGATTTATAGTTGCCTTTTCCTTTTAGGTTCCAGTTTTGAATTTGATTTCTTGAGACCAGTCTAGACACTTTCAGTAAACTGGAGAGACAGCGCGATTTCTGATGCTGTTTTTTGTGTACGGTAATTTAGGTTTACTGTAATGCGTCTGCCGTTTTGCTTCTCTTCAGGCAACTTATCATAGAAGTGATTTATCTCCATAAATTGATATTCGTATACGTGAGGGAACCATCTCGATAAGGGTCGAGCATAGGGGGACTGGAAGACCTGCCCTCAAAAGGCTGTCCCCAGGAATTTTCGTTCCTGAATGCTCACCGTCCCGAACTCCACCAGTTCCGGGCCAGTGAGAGTAAGTAATGGTCTCAGTATTTGTAACAAATATGGATCTTGTTCGATTCCTTTCTTTCTTTACTCCTTTCTCGGACGCTGTTCGGTTCCTTTCAAAAGCTCCACTAGGTTTCCTACACCCCCATTATGGCGATGGACTATCAGTGAACTCGTACACCAAGTACGCATCAAGGATGTTGTCCAAGGCCCCCTACTACTAGCAGTCCCAAATGGGCAGCAGCCTGGGAGTGGGGGTGGGGACTGAGGCACCGTATAGGGAAGATAATCTATTGAGAAAGTTCATCGTTTCATATAGCGAGCGGCATTCGAAGACCTGGCACCCCTTTGAAGAATTGGTCGAATTTCTTCTATTTTCCCCCCTCATCCCGGTCTCGGCCTTTTTCTTGCACATTCGTTATATGGCATTTTTCTAGTCGTTTTGTAGACTGTTCATCTAGAGCACCATTCACATTACTGCATCATAAAAGCAAACCAGTTATGAAAGTAATTGAAGGCTGTCAAGCATCAGGAAAAGAGAACGCGTAGACTGTCCTTGAGAGTGAGACGAGCTTTTTTTTTCTCGCCGAGTTTTTCTTTGATACCAGCAATTTCTCAGCGCCGTTCAACACGATATCCCTTCAAAAATTTCATCGAGCGACCTTCATCATAAGGTTTTCAATCGTGAAAACAGAAAAAAACTAGGGCTCATCCACTGACGGTTGTGACCGGGAAGAGGACATGGGAGAATGGCATTCAAGTGGAAATCTCAAACTGACGAACGAGCCGATCGCTTGACAACCTGCATATAGATTCTCGAGGCTGAGGCCAGCGACCGACTCTGCTGGAATCCTAAAATGGTGACCTTTGCTTTTTAGCAGTATCTCTGGAAGAAATTAGTCTGAATTTGATCATAGAGCTGAATTAAGGGTTAGAGAAGTCAGGGCTCATCTCCGGACAATGTGCCTCATATGTAGAGATAAATGGGAGCGGAGCAGAATTCCTCTCTTGTCTGAATACGAACTCCCGTCTTTTGTTTTGAGTGTTAGCCCTCATGGCTTATACTTCGGAAAATACTCTAGTTGGGCTAACTATCTGCTAGCCGTCGTTTTGATCTGGATGTACCCTACTGCCAAGGAGCTGTCCTGTCAAAGAATGGCTCTGCAGACCTGTTCAAAGTGACCAGAAAAGGACTGCATGCATGGAATTTTTAAAAAAAATCAAAGACTGAGAGTCTAGGAAAAAATCGTTATGCCTGGGCGATTCCAGGTGAATCATGGGTCGAGAAGCTCCTCTATTCCATAATGGAAACGTGTCTGTTCCAGCCGGCATGTATTAGGAGCTGGTACAACGCAAGGTTCCAGTCAAAGAGAGGACTAGAAGATTTCAACGGTTAAAAGGGACGATGGGAAATTTCCAGCAGTGGGTGATGAAGAGTTCTGACACGGGCACGTTCCGTGACAGTCTTGGCCAACTGTTAGGTGAAATGGGAAGATCTGATAGATGGCTGAGATCGTTTGCTATCAGCTTATGGTTTTGTCTGAAACTATTTGCTCCTTCTCTTTCCAGTACCCTTCGTTCCCATTCTACTTTTTTATACTATTTTGCTAATTCGAATATTTTCACAGCTACATATAAATATCAGAGGTTATACAGCTCCACTCATTACTCACTCAGATTTTTTGAAACGGAGCTGGCTCTAAAACTCACGACAGCTAGAAAAACTATTCTAATTATAATTTTTTTCAAGACAGTGATTCATTTGTGAATCGAATCGGCTCAAAATCGGCTGGTTTCGTTGACCCAGCTCTGCGGAACTAATTCAAAGCGGATCGCTTTTCTAAGCTTTCAAAAACTTCAACTATCTGGACTCTAAATACTGAAACTACTTTTCCCGAAAATGACATTATTAAGCCCTCTCGTTTTTTCGAAAGAACAATTACGCACTAGTATGTATGTGCTTTCAATTCTTATGACTGTAGAATGCATGGCTTATCTCCTGAGAAATGCTCCAACTGTGTCTGTTCTGATTGTGAGTGGCTTCCTGGATAACAGGCAACCATTTTTGAGTGGGACCAAAGCCGAAGAAATTGTTGAGCGTCAGAAATGCCTTCACGGGCGTTCGTAAGTGGCGTAAACGCAAACACCCATGAGAAAAGAGTGGTTAACGCAATATTTCGAGGCTTATAAGAAAGAAGATTAGCGATTTCTCGGGGAATTTGATTAATTTTCGCTAATTATTATTCATGTCTTATTAATCCCTTTTCCTGATTTGCCTTGGAATCACTCGGTTTTTGAGATAGGAATAAGGTTTTACTACCTCATAAGCAAGTTCTCTAGTCATATGTAATTCGGCTGCTGCCTCAGCTTATGGTCTTATCTTGGAGAGTTCAAAGGTAGTAATCGCTGCTCTAAATAGAGACCATCTCAATTTTTAATGGGTGTATGTGTGTTGTCATTTGATTTGTTGGTAAACAACCTCAGAGGAGGCCTTTTCCTCGCGAGATCGTATTGGGTTTTTCTGAGATCAACCCAGGTTTCCTCCGAGAGCCCTGAACTCCTACTGCTTCTGCAAGAATACGAAGCTCTCGCAATTTGTGGAAAGTTCATTAATGCTCAATATTAACGTAGTGAATGTAGAGAAGATCAAGTAGAGAACTATGTACTCTGGACTTCTTGATTACCCTTGTGTCCTTCTCCAGTGGCGTTCTGAATGTTTTGGTGTCTAGAAGGACAGCTCGAGAACTGTGGACAAATTGTTGGGTCAGGGTCATGTTGTTAGGATCTCTCAGCACAGCCAATTTAATCATTTCAAAAAGAAAGGTGAAGGTCGTATTTAATGTTTGGAATCCCAGATCGGACACTTTAGATACGACAGCAGCCCTTTCATGGTTCACTAGGTACTTTTCTTTCTCGAGGAATGTTATTCATGGGCACGGGAGGTGCGGTTAATAACTGTTTTTCAGTTTTCCAAGTGTACCAAAATAGTCGAAGAATCCTAAAAATGGGTAGTTTTCCCACCGTTCTCCCAGTCAAGAGCGGACATTTGGAGCGGGCATAGCACCCCTTTCCATGGGTCCTGGATTCAGGATTGAGAACCGTTCAGAGAGGTCGAGTCCTGCAATAGTCAGCAAGCCTTCAATCAGTATTTAAATCGTCCTAAAGAAGGAGAACACGGATGTTCTCTCAGACTGCTCATCACCCAGACCTCCCTGTGCAGTACGTACCTTCAAATACCCCGGCCATCCTGAATAGAATTTAGATGCTCAATCCTAAACTGAATTAGCCCGAACAAAACGATTTCATTACCATTTTTATGGAGGTCACTTGTCACAAGTTTTAAAAATAATTGTTACTACGAAAGGACGTTTTTTCCGCTCCAATAAACTGACGTTGATTGTGTTGACCTGGAAGCCCGTCGATGAGCGATACTGTAACCAGTTCCATTATAACCTCATCATAGCGGCACTTTGCGGGAGAAAAAACTTTCCACTCACTAGGCCACCTCAGTCAGATCAGATCAGACAGTGCAGTCCCTCAATCGCTGGCATTTCAATGAAATTTCCACAATCAAAACTTATTCATTCAAACTACAGCTATAAGAATCGTGCTTTCTTGGTGGGGGCGAGTGGGGCTGAAGGATGTATAGGTGATTTTGTAGAAAAAAAGAAAAATAATGAAAAAGTGCAGGCAGCCAAGAAAAAGTCTTTCGGCTGTTTCCTACGAGACATATGGGATGATTTCCTACAAAGTGAAAAACACAACGGAGGGAGAGTTTGTTAGGATTGCTATTGCAAGAAGCTCGGTTAATTACCATTTCCAGAGTGCGCCATGCATTCAACACCACATCGTAATGACCTTTTGCCTACCATTCCTTCTAATGCTAACTGGCAGCAAATTTCTTGAGTGAGCGGGAGGCGTTTTTACATACTCTTCGTGAGAAAATGATTATGCTCACAGTTATTGTCAATCTCTTACTTTTTTGGGAAGCGCCGGGCATTTGACTAACGCTCAGAACATCATGGCAACTGATTCTTCAGTAATCCTATTAGCATTTTACATAAAAATGATTTTTTGACTGAAGACCGTATCACGTTCTTCTGTCTGCCTATTATTCCCATCTGTTCTCAAATTGTTAATGGTTAATCCAACCTTTTTTGCTTTAACAACTCAATGGAAATCGGTTACTGTAAGTACTATTCGATGAACACGAAGAAAAATGTGATGGAGGAGATCGAAGATGAAGGAAGATATTGTATGCGGAGCGCGCCGTGCATTCAACACCACTCCGAATGGTAATGACCTGTTCAGAGGCTAAGGAAGCTCACCGATATTCGGTTGAAATTTAGACTTTTCTCTTGAACGAACTTTCTATTAACTTTCTATTCTCTACACCTAAAAGGTGTGCAATATTGCTGAGAACAATTGAATCTGGAGAATGAGTATGTCGCTCTTCAGTACTTATTTTTTGCTCCTTTCCCTTGACTCCCCATCAGTAAGCAAACTTTCCTTCTGACTATGGCCTTATCCGGAATCCTTCAATCGGAAAAAATTCGAGTTGTAGCATAACGGATAGACACATCTCCCCTGGCTTCCCCGAGGTTTTTATGAGGATGATTTTCGGGTTTCGGATGCAAACAGTGAAAACCTTGTCTGGGTAGCTCTAGGCTGATGTAGTCTTGAAAGTGGCTGAGAAGGATTAGGACATAGATCCCCTCGTTCCCCTATGATACCCAGGGAAAAACAGGAGCTATTCCTTTTCTGCGCAACAGTTTACTTAAGATCTACGTTCGTTGGCTAGCGACGGAGCACCACCGACCGAAACGCTAAGCCGGTCCTCCTACGGCATGTTTGTTTGTGTTCGTCTTGTCGAGCGCACCACTTGTAAAACACACGTAAGGCACAGAGATATGGCCAAGGTTCTGGCACCGTAATCGAAAATGAACCTGTGTTCGAGTACCGTAACCCCGATTGAGATACTGTGAAGAGATATTAAACTGTATTATGAACCTCACTAGGTACTTTATCCAGTTGGATTTCAGGTTTTTGGCTGTGGCTACGGCTATCCCACCTGTCAATCTGTATTTCCAACTCTCAGGCTGCTCTGTTCGCTTTTCACTGACTTCTGCGAACCGTGAACGGCTTACTTTTTGCCTAAGGGGGATCCGATCCTGCATCATCGGCAAATTTTTTTCCATGGCAGACCTACCTATTTGAAGGCACTCTGTCACTAATCGTTTCTGAGGAACTCGGTCGAAGGACGAGCGTAGCAGTCTGTTCACTATCGAGTCTTTTTCCATGGGCCTGAGTGCATTCGACGGGTTCCGCTTCCTCTTAATAACTTCTCATCGAATTCCTAGACCCCTTCAGCGTGTCCACATTCCATCAGAGGGAAAGGGAAGGAAAGTGTACGTGATGATGAGATTGGTTATTCGACGGCACGGGTCGATTTCTTCTAGGAATCGATCAGTGAGAGGCAGGCATAGGCTCCATCATGAACTCAAATACCGTAATTGGGACAAATTCGATCCCAGATTGAGAGGATCTAAAAAATCAGATTTCAGAAAATTCTGGCGAAGATCTTCACCAGTTCGGAGAATGGCCCTAGTAATAGGGATCTTGACGAGCTTTCCCATAGCGCTCTCGTTCCGCAGGGGAGAAAAAAACGACAACGAGCTCCCGATCGTCGCTGTAGTCAAAAATGGGGTAGGCACACATTGTGGGGTGACTGGGGCGGGAGTTTGCTAAACGATTTACGCATTGACCGCAACAATCCGATCAGCAGCTCGTCGAACAAATGATCGTCCAAGGAGCTCTTGATGATGTCCACTGATGAGTGGTCTCCTCTTGTTACAAATATTATTATTTTTTAATTTTTAAGATATAAACGTTTCTAAAGTCGCCCTACAGTAATCTTCGATACTGATCTAACTCACTGAGCGTTAATGTTCCTGCTCTGGCTTCCTTTCGTCTCATTCCATCACCTTTTTCCTCCCTGACTGCTTGCCTGTTCAGTTTCCTTTCAATCTTTTCACTTTCTTGCAACAACATACAGGTCGTTGCCAGAGGGACCTGACACTTTGACGAGATCTGGGTGTCATCTGGAGTGACAGACCTTTTTCAAAGAGCTGTTCGTTAACGAGGTACCCTGCTCCAAGGTAGCAAAGTTTCAGTTTTTGGGTTTTTCCTCGGCCCAATCCAGTCCGTGGAGCTCTTTTTCACTTGGATTGTAACCGGTCTCTGTCCAAGACGGCACCATGTCGCCTCCTTAAGCAACATACATCATAAATTACTTCTCCACTGCTTCGATTCTTCTCACATCGTCATTCGTTTCTGGGCGTTTTTTGGAAGTACAGTAACAGAAAATCGCTTTACTCGTCTCAGTTTTACTCTTCCAGATCTGATTTTTTTTTAATTTCGATGCAATCGATGTGGATGTTATTCAGAAGCCGTTGGGTCAGCAGTTCTGGGACGCACTTTTCCACAGCGCCTTCAGCAAATCCTACATGAGAAGCCCCCAAACCAAGGGTAGCGGTAGAGTAGAGCCAAAAGGCGCCACAGTGTCCCTGGATCAAGTTATAGATTGAACCCCGCTCATATTAATTGAGGTTTTGATGGCATTTGGGTCGATCTGTTCGTCCATACTACTGGTCGCATGTCCAACGACAAACTCCAACGTTCAACAGTGGTCACTATCCTTCTGTGGGGCTGGCTTTTACATTTATTAGCTCTTTATTGGTTTATATGGGATTACATTTATATCTGTTAGCAGCTGTTTGGCTTACGTTAAGAGGATCGCTACGTTAACTCGAGTTAATCATTTATCTTTTTGAATTTCAATATTCATTCCTCGAAAATAGGTCTCTGTTCAAAAAAAGGCACATTTTGTTTCCGTTTTGAATTCTCAAATAACGGAAGTGGCATGCATTCCCCTCTTGTACGAACTGGCCACTCATCCTGGTCGAGTGTCCATCGACGACAAACTCTAACGTTCAACGGTGGCCGGCTGGTCGACCACATCGCACATTCGCCAGCCAGACGGGAGATTTTCATGCAATCCAGGCCCTCTTCAGAAAGATTTTTCAGAAGAGTTTCCTGGTCCTCCAGGGTTGTAAGATGAGGGGAGATGGCGGGTTGAAATCGATCGATCCTACCGTTCAGGTCTAAATCGTTGATTCTCTGTTCAGTTGTCTATGTCGATTGCCTCGTTTACCACCCTTCCTTGCCCTTACCAGTTGGTCTTCTAAAAAGGAGGGAGTTACTACTCATTAGAGGCTTCCTGTTCAGACTGTCTGTCTAGTTCGATACAGCGACGAGCGACACAGGCTCAGCATTCCGTCAGAACGAATCAAGCTGTGTCTATGGCGCCCTTTGCTACATCGAATAATTTATCCCAATTATTTTGTTTAAATTTTTCACCACAAGGATGCATTTCTGTAAAGGACCAGTCGAACACCTATCTTTTTCACTCGTAGTTCATGTTTTCATTAGATTTATTCATAGGACTAACGGCCGATCGGGTAAAAGGTTTCCCATGAGGGGCGATTATTTATTCACCTTGTTTAGTTTATTTACTTACAAAATTATTCGATTTCTCAACTGAAACCACAACTTACCAGTTCACGTGGCAATTATATTATGTGAAACTCTGTGATGATATAGATTCCACTCATTTATTCTTGGTTTCACATTCATCCACGAAGATTCTCAAATCTCCCTAATGGTTTTTCATGAGAGAAGTGGTTTTGTTGGCGAAACATTTTTTCATTTCGCTAATTTTCGCCTAAAAGGACTCTCATATGTATGCTCTCTTACAGCTTATTCAATCTACAACTAATTGAATAAATATAGCCTTTGAACTCTCCAACTCTACATGAACTTTTGAAACGAAACTCCGCATGCTTTTTTGACGAAATCGAGTCTAAGGGGGTTTACATCCTTTACGCCATACTTACACAACCGTCAGTATAGGGGGTTATTAGTCCGGTTAGTAATCAATCTTGTTACCTAGGGAAATCAAGTATTAATTCCAAAATCCGTTCAACACTGTACTATGTAGCTAATCAAACTGCATTCTCCTGCAATATTTTTTTCTTTTTGGTGCTACTACACCCTACCACAAGTTTTGCCCCGATTATTAAGGATTTCCGAACATTTTATAGCCAAATAGAGGCATTTGCTATTTGAGGATGCATCTGACTGAATACGCTATAGAGTTTTTGGTTTTTGGGCGTTAAACAACCCTATCTGAGGGATGCGCCCTGCGTTCGACTTCCAGTCAAAGTCGTACTGGAGTATTGAACGCGAATGTGGCCTATGCCATGTACAAGTCCGTGCTTTTATCCTCCTGAACGAGTCTGGTACCAAGCAACCGACCCCGGAGGGATGAAGAGCTTTGCTGGGCTAAACGTGTATTGATCTGGGATTGAACCGGTGACCATGTGTTCGAACAAGCGCGCCACTTGCCACTACACCAATCCGCCCTAACTGTGCTATGAAAGTTAGAAGTCCCCTACCAAGATTCAGAATTGCTCAATTTATCAATATGGCATTCTTTTTAAAGCACCTTTTTGAAGTATTTTTAAGTGTGTACAAATCGAGACGTGCCGGCTATCAGCCAGTGTTAGTTCTTATTCCATTTTTTTACTCCAATGACTTCCTCTGTTTCATTTCTGATCCTTTGTCGTGATTATGGTTGAACGTTTGGTTTTTCCTCTTCTATCCGGTTCATTAATGGCACTTTCTAGGAGATGATGAATGCCCTCATTTTTCATGTACTTTCAGGCGGAACACACCATCATCAGACAATAATTCATTTTGCCACCTCGGACAAACGGCATCCACTCTGAAGTGAGATCGGTTCGGCGGCGAGTTTTTGCTTTGTCAAAAATCACGGGCCATATGTTCCGGATTCTTGGATTTCTACGGATATCTCAACCCTCCGAACATTGACCGTATAATCGAATAGCATCGCCATATCCAACCGGAACTATCTCGACCTCGTTGTCACCATGGAATAGCTTCTCAATAGAGCTCCCCAGGTCCGGGAAAATCGGAAAAGACCGGACCCTAGTGGCTTCTAGGAGACTACAGCAGTGATTCATTCATCGCTTAATTCTTTTTATTTTCCATTTTCTCTACCCAAATGAGTTTTATTTGCTTATTATTTTATTCTTATTTTATTAATTATTATTACTAAATTGTTGTTTTATTTTATTAAAATTTTATTTTATTTTTATCATTTAAGGCTCCAATATGTATCGCTATCAACAGACTCCCAGAGATTATACAAGCCCCAAAAAATTTATTGGCTCTCCTCTAATGATCCGATTGGTGGATATGTAATTGTAATTTGGGAAGGAGGCATCCCCCTTCCCCCTCCCTTCCCCCGCCTCCAGGAGTATGCGCTAGAGTACGGATGAACCGAGCCGTCTTCCGAGCCCGTCATGATATTCTCCAAACACGCCTACCAAGCTACGGCTAACAATTTTATTAAAGAGTGGATCAGTTGTGTTCAATTTCCCTCCTTCCCCAACCCCCCCCCCCCTCCCACCTCTTCCCACTTCAGCCTCAAGAGGTAATCAGCTCACTAACCCCAGCGTCAATTTTCGATAACATCCCTCCACCTATTCCTTAGGGCTCCTAAAGATTCTGATTTGGATTTTCTGAGCCTCGATTTCCATTCCGTTGCATTCCTTGACGGGTGGTCCGGTAGTTTTCTTCTTGAACTCGTTTCGAACTCTTCAATACCTTTTGAAGGTCTTTTTGATACCTTTGCATAAGTGATTTTTTGGGTTATGAATGAAAAATCATAACTACGAATATTCCGCTCCAGTATGTGCATACTTCAGCTATGGTTACATTCAAGTCGCTCAAAAATCAATATATTCAATCGATAACAGATATGTCTTTGAAAATCAGACTTTCATAGCCATACTTACTCATTGTTGTGACCTAAAAACCGTCATCGGGCTCTTAGGGATCAATCAAAACGATGGGGGAAGGTAACGGCTAATGGCGCCCACCTCCCATTAGAACTTCAATTTCTCCGATTTCGATTACATAATACTGTTATTCCGTTTCCGATGCCCATAATTTCGACCAATATCGATTGATAGACAAAAGGTAGTTGGATATTTAAACGCGCACGCATCTGAAAATACTTACGGATTGTTGAACACGTATGTAGGGATAGGTCGTCATTGAAAATAGGGCTGGGGACAATTTTTACGAATAGTTCTTTTCTCGTTGTTCTCTGTTTGATCCGTGTACAGCCTAGACAAAACCATTAAGTCTGAAAAACATTATAGATTGACCCAATTAGACTGGATTTCAAGTGGCTGCAATCATCACTGCAACATGCAAACTTTTCTTTCTCAAGCACAATTTACCATTTAGCCATCAGTTCCTATGAGCAGTTCGTTCCACAGCTTGGACAACTCCTTCGAGTAACCAGTGAGCAATCTGAAGTTTTTTAGAAAAATTGCGTCACCACAGAGCAGGCCAGTAAGAAGTTGCAACTTTTTCTTCTCCCTAGCTCTAAACCCCGAGCCGTCGCAGAGTCCTCTGTTCTTGTCAACCGCCTCCACTTCCTTCATCTGCAGTATCTTCAAGCATTACTTTGGCCTCGACAATGTTCTTCTAGATCACGTCTTGCCATCTCTTCTCAGGGACTCCTCGTGGTCGCCTTCATTGAAGATCGGATTCCAACTGTTTCCCATGTGGGATTTTGTGGCCTTCCATGGCACACGCTGCCTCTCACATTCATTTGGACAGCATGTGTTTGCATGACCGACCTGACATCTTCGTTTTTGATCCGGTCGAGTCAACCACAGGCCTATCGAGCATTCTCTTCTCTGAGTGTGAAGCAGCCTTTCATGACTTTTAGGAATCTGGGTCCACTACTGCCTGATACACCTTTCCTTCGAGCAAGCTGGATCACCATGGTCACATAGGATACCACTGGACTTGCTCCATTTCAAGCACAGCGTCTAATCGAGTTTCTGCAGCCTAATCCATCGTTAGCACCTAAATCAGTTCCCAAGTAGCAGAATTCGAGCTCAACGATTGATTCTTTGCAATCCTTGGAGCTGTGAAACTTGATTTTTTCCCAATAAGCAGTGGCGCTTTTCTGTCGGTACCTTCTACCATGTCTGCAGCTAGCCTCCTTTGCCTTCTGCTACCTGAGCGATTTCATCACCATAGAGGATGGTCTTCAGTGGTTCATTAATGGGTTCCATCCATGAGTGCCACATCCATTGTTAGCAGAAAAAGGAACTGGTTTAAAGCTGATCTTTCGTGTACCTCAACCGTAACGTTTACGGCTTTTGTTAAGCCGTGACGGGTGTGTAAGAGCGCCATGGATGTGCCAACGAGCGCCGACTTCAAGCTGTTCATCGTCTTTCCACTGGATCTCACTTCTCTGGACATCAAGTTGAATATTGTCTTACTCTTTTGGATACCTTAATATCAATAGGTTGAGCTCATTCTTGATTTTTGGATTTCCATGTCTACCCATTTGCTAAAGAACATAATGAAAACCACACAATTCCAGCTTTCGATGATGTGTTCGTTAAACTACGAATTTAGAGTCTGTGAAGGTTTTTTACGTTCTCGTACTTTTAAACAAAGCATCCTACCGATCGCCCGGCCGAGAAACCAGCTGGGCTATCGGCTATGAAAAAAGTCGAGCACTCATTGTTGAAACGAAACTAATTCCACTGTCCTTGCCTCCGTTAAGAACGTCTATTCCTTGAATTTTGTTGGGCAAAGCTTTCAACGCCAACTGATTCCTTTGTAGGGAATTTCCATCAGAACTGTCATGGCTTCCACCTTCCACCTGAGTATTCGACTCAGAATGAGTAAATATGATCTGTCAGACGGTGAAGTAGGGAAGTATGAAAACCTCGCTGTCCCGGGCGGGTTTAGATCTAAGAATTTATTTTTTCAACCTTGCCTGAAGGTGCCAAGGATACATCTTGGTGCCAATTTATCATCATACTTGTAGCTGAATTCGCTTGAAGCTTAAACTGGAAAGTGTAGTGTTCTTGAGCAGCGCTACTGACGCAACCACATTTGGAAAATGGAACGGTACCTGCTAATGGCAATCCACTCTTTCATTTTCTCGCCTTTGGTCCATTTGCTACCAAACTTACCTAGGAAAGTGAAAAGTCTGACTGACCCATCGACGCCTACTTTGAGCCACGGTAGTGCCCATTAAAACACCTCAGTGGTCCTGAGTGGCAATTAGACGCTGGGTGTAACCTAAAAAGGGGCTGATCACGGCCAATTTTTGTTATTCTGCCTCTTTATTATATTTTCAATAACGACTTACTGATTTTTATATCCAAAGGAAACTTATGGAATCTATAAATCAGAATCGCCATGGAATGGAATCTGTACTGTGGACGCGAACAACAAACACTGAAGGCAAGAATTGCCATAAAAAGTAGTATTTGATTCCTCCGTTTTCATCTAGTTAGAAATTTTATGATGACAATTCCTCTGACAATTTGTCAACATCAATCCGGGTAGGCCGTCTTCAGGCACTTTAGGAGGGGTTTTGCAACGAATTGGGCGAATTCGCAATTATTTGGGCAATAAAAATTGAAATAGTTCATACCCAGCAAATAACAAACTACAATGGCTAATCAGAGATAGAAATCACATTGAGTGGTAAGTATAAACGAGTTTTTAAGCGTCAGATGGTCGTTTTTCACTGCCTTTTTAAGGACACGCCATGGCTTTTGTTTTCATTGGGGTCGTCACTGCAGTATATGTAGTTGAGATTTTTGGCGACAGACCGATTTAAAAAACCGTGCAAAAACCTTCGCTTTTCTCCTCTCAGACATGAAGCTTCATTATTATTATTATTATTATTATTATTATTATTATTATTATTATTATTAGTATTATTATTATTATTTATTATTATTATTTATTTATTATTATTATTATTATTATTATTATATTATTTATTATTATTATTATTATTATTATTATTATTATTATATTATTATTATTATTTATTATTATTTTATTATTATTATTATTATTATTATTATATTTATTATTATTATTATTATTATTATTATTATTATTATTATTATTATTATTATTATTATTATTATTTATATTATTATTATTATTATTATTATATTATTATTATTATTATTATTATTATTATTATTATTATTATTATTATATTATTATTTATTATTATTATTATTATTTATTATTATTATTATTATTATTATTATATTATTATTATTATTATTATTATTATTATCATTATTATTATTAATTATTATTATTATTATTATTATTATTATTATTATTATTATTTATTATTATTATTATTATTATTATTATTATTATATTATTATTATTATTATTATTATTATTATTATTATTATTATTATTATATTATTATTATTATTATTATTATTATTATTATTATTATTATTATTATTATTATTATTATTATTATTATTATTATTATTATTATTATTATTATTATTATTATTTATTATTATTATGAAGAAATCAGTAAAGTAGGGTCAGTGTTGATCAATCCTGTTTTCCGGGATGCGCTCCGTATTCGACTCCCATTCAGGATCGCAGTAACATTGTAAGTCCCATGTGGCCTATACAATGAATTGCGATGGTCAACCGATGTACAGGCTCTGTTTGAACCTTACAAACGAGACTGCTACCAATTGACTGACGTCGTAGGAATGGAAGGATGGGAGCCCCGATCGGCTTAGATGACCATGTCTCCGGGATTCAAGTCTTGGACCATGTGCCTGTGATAATGCGATACTTGCCTCTAGACCACCACCGCTTCATTGCCATTGATAGATTTTTTTGTTTGTTTTGCTTACTAGCTTTAAACCCACACAGATAAGGTGTTTTAAGTGAGACTTGATTCACTTTCTGGGTCATCCCAAGCCATCAATGCAGGAGTTCTGTGCCCGTACCCTCTTTTCTCGAAATTGTACCTAGGGCATTCTCTTCCGACGCCATTTTTCTGGTTGTTCATTCCCTCAATAGAATCGTAGGATGACAATTCTGGTGAATCTCGTTTTCGTAGAGTTTTTTTGCTATTATTAATTGAACATGAAGTGAAACTCTCGAAGGAATTCACTTCAAAACGTCGTTTCACTTAGCTGGAAAGAAGCTGTAAAGTCAATTGACTACTTTTACCTTTTATGCACGTAATCGTTTCCTGGATGCTTACGCAGTTGAAAATTGGAAGAACTCAAGAAGGACAGCCGTTCGCATTCTCTTCAACTCGTGAATCGAGAGTTCCTTCTGTGAGCCATCGTGGTCCTTCCTCCTTTTACAGTTGTAAACTGATATTGTCAAGAGAGTACCCTGACTATCCCCTGTTATGTTTTGTAGCCTATACGCGCATTCAGGAGACTCTAAAAACCCCTAACAGGGATATCCATCGCTCAATCTGGGAGCGAATGATCGTAACAAGTTATTGTCAGTATATACCATGCCATTAGTTCTGCAGTTTTAACCAGTTTTTTACATCGCTCTCAAACGCCGATTATCTTGTCATATTGTTTCTATTTATTACCGTACCCCCGAGAGTCAGGTTCTGGAATGGTTTATTTGATCTCAAGAGGAAAGACCGGATTCCCTTCCCTTCTTTCCTGCTTCTTTTTCCCCCAACCAAAGCGCATTACCTAAACACAATGTAACAAGCGAATAGCTCTTTTTTCCTACGTCGACGATTCGTCCTGGGTGGTCCAAGCATTCGTTCGACGTCTTACTGCCGGCTACGTTCGGACAGGGTTTGCAGTAGTAAATTTCGCCCATAATTAGGGGTAAGAGGTGAGGCTATTCTAGCTTTAGTTGACTCTCAGAATATCGTCTCTTCTCCCAAGTACGTAACTAGTAATTTAATAAAAAATCTTTTTCGTCCAAGTGGTTCTGGAGATTCTCAGCCACGAATTTCTCCCGAAGAGCATTCCGTTCTAGCTCATTCTAGCCCCTATTTCCGTTATTCAAGCGATTTTCTAGGGGGTTATCTGGGCAAATCATATTTTTCAGGAACTTTTTCTATCAGAGAACTTCCATGATCACAACGACAATGCTTAAAAATATAAAGTGATGTCCCAAATAAATTTATATTTATTGTACAAGAGTTAGTGAATGAAAATTGGAAATATTCAAAGAAAAAAATTAAAAATCACTGTCGAGCTCCAAAATTGAATGCTTTTGATGTAGGTCAACCCGTAACCTGGACGAGATATAAGTATGTTCCATGAGGTCAGAACTCGACCCGGATTTGATCTAGGAATCAAACTAGTGACTGGGGCACGACCTCATTTACACCTACACGCGTTAACGCTCCTTCTCCCTCTCTTTATATCCTCAGTAACCATTATTTGCTTGTTTATTTGCTTGTTTAGTTTTGACGTTGTTCTTAAGGATTGTGGTGTTTGAGCCGTAGGGTTCTTAAGGAAAGGAATTTCCTTTGCAAAGCTTTTCTCGACTGTCTTCGTACTTGATTTATTTCCAGTTCTGCTTTGTCTCTATTGAGACTTTCACTTGTTTTTTAGGAGGCTTCGCTTCTGATAAATAGGCTTTCATTGTGAGAAACTATTCAAGCCCATTGCTATAATTCATTTATAATTGCATTTTTCCATGTGGAATGTGGCTGAATTTCGCCCCGTCAAACTGTAAACGATCGGCCAAAAAAGGATTTCGCTGTCACACCTCAGCTTCTATGACACTTTTATCGAGTCATTCGGGTCACACTTTAAGGTGTAAAGTAAGCGCTATTCATCTGTGACTTAAATTGAAGCGATCATATCGAAAACTCGGGAACAGAATGATGATAAACATCGACGCGTTTTCAACTTCCACCCTACTACTGAAACAATGATAACACAAAACTTGTTCGAAGGACACTTCTTTGGCAGTCAGTTCCCTTCTCGTCATTTCTATTCATGAAAGTTTAAACCTTCTAATTGGTCTCGTCCTTTTCATACTTACCAAATGCTTGGCTTGAATAACCAGAAATTTGGACGAGTTTTTGACATTCTCCTCCCTGTACTGCCTTACTTTAGGGTAGTAACATGAGTATGGTCGTTTTTTTTCGAACTAAAGTTTTATTTATGAGGTAATTTGATTTTATAAGTTGTCGTATACCTTTTAAAAATAATTAAAATTAAATCATTTGGATCTGCACTACCAAATGTTATAATTTACTTCATAAGTGCTTGTGATTCAAGATGAATTTCATGCCATAGAAGTAAAGGTACCGGTAAAAATAAGCCAAGCCGCTTATTCTTGTCTACCTCTAGCTTAACCTCAATTTTTAAGGAATCGGCCTTTGCTTGGTCATAACGTTTTCGGTATTTTACTAGCTGGGTTGTCCAACAAAACCAGCATTTATCGAAATTTCTTGAAGTTGGTCCGGTCTTCTGAGTTGATTCTTGAAAAACATCCAAAGAAATAGGTTGTGGATGATGGGAAGGTGGTTGAAGGAAGTGAATTTAGTTCAAATTTAAGTGCTACAGTAAAAAAAAGAAAACTCGTACACTAGTCTTGTTTCTGGAGGCCGTTCGTTCATTTTTTCAGAAAGAACTTCTTTTCGGTTGAGGGCACTTTGTTTTTGCATTCAAAGTACTCTAGATTGACAAGTATGTAAGAGTTCGTGTATTGTTTGTTTTCGTGCTGATTTTCGTCAAGCAAATTGCTAAATAAATAGATAAACAGAAAACTAATTACGGTGCTTTCCACCCCTCCCAATTGCCACCACACGATTTTCCTGCTAATCGCAATTAGTTGATTTGCATTAGCGTCAGCGGGGTGGTTGTAGTCTCATGACTACCGTGTCGATAACGATCAGCTCGACAATCGGGTAGTGTGTAGTGCATGGCTGGTTCGAAGCATCAAGGGGGCTAGCGCCCGGCATCAACACCCACCATCCCAGATACTATCCAAGGACCACATTCCTTTGAACACGTTTCTCTTTGCTGTGTCGACCTTGAATTGCCATAAAATTTTGTCCTTCGATAAGAGAAGGGGAATTAGCAACAAGGGCCGTTTTTTAAGTCATAAATTGTGCAAAAGTCCGAATCCTGGTCTCAAATCACTCGGGTTCAAGTTTGTTTTTCCCATTTTCGAAGTCGCACTTCAAAAACTTTACCCACAAGTACCAATAAGTGGTGAAAGTTGTGTGCATGGCGCATTCCGAAGGAAGAACAGCATAAATGGCATCTTTATCCTTTTTGGCTCCCCAATACACCTCACTCACAATAAATTTTGAATATACTAGGAAAATAAGGATATGATTTACTATGAAGGTATCTGGCGGCTCCTCACTGTTTTTGGTCTGCAACCTTCCACATAGGCATATAGATTTGTGGGCGGGCATTCCTGTGGAGGCGTTCCTGTCTTTCGAGGTACACTACGTCATCTCAGCAATGCTTCCTTTTTTGCCGCAATTTCGTCCCTTGTAACTGCTACGCTAGCTTCCTAATTAGTAGCGGTCTGTGTTCATTTGGAATAAATTTTCAAGAGTTCATAGATTAGGTTGTACCCGACTGGTAAGGTTAGTTGTTGGTTGAATGATTACTGTAGAGATCAGGTTCACGATTCATAAGTATGTAGTCGGTCGCTATCAACTAGATGCGCAGAACTTTCCACTTGACTGGACTAATTATCGCACTAAATCGTTGCTATGACCGCGGTCAGTCATTGAATAACGCGAATCCAACCAGTTACATAATTATCGGCTGTCAACTGCCATGTTATGTGAATAAGTAATGCTTGTAAAAACCTCCATTTAGGCTTAGCACACCTAAAATTTATTTTATGACTATTTACATTCGCTGTAATGAACCCCAGAAACAAGAGGCATGTTTTTCTGTAGAAGTCGATCTATCGAATCTGATTATTTGTTTACTTATTTTTCGCATTTTCGACTTCCCATTCATTAAGTCATCGACTGCCATTCTTATTTATTTGATGTTATACCCTCACCCTGTACAATAGTAACAAATAAATAAATAAATAAATAGACAAATAAATAAATGTGAAGTTCGATATCTGTCAAATCTGTTTGATTGTATAGTAATTGTTTGTATATTCAGTTACTTTTATATTATTCGAGAATTCGATTAGGTAAGCTTGTTTACTTGTTTACCCGTTCAATGATCTATTCGTTTCTACTTGGTTAATTCCTTCCAAATTCTAGAACCTTTTTCTCTGAATCTCCTCAGCTCGGTCTCACCTAGCTTCGTTCCTCTCTTTGTTCGTAGTTTCTATGCAAATATGGAGATACCAGATACCGCCCTTGCTAGAAGGAGCCTCGCTACTGCTTGGGAGCCTACTGCCACCAAGAGACCGGCCACTTCTCACGCTCCTTGGTTGCAAACAGTACTGACGATCTCATCAGAAGGTCTCGCTAGTTAAGGCCTAATTCTCTCAGGTCTTTAGGTGCCCGTATGTGTCTGGCGCTGATTGTTTCTTTTCTTTATTTTTGCTCAGCTTACGTTTTGATGCTTTTTTTTCCTTTTTGTACACTTATAGAACGGTCATATCATTAGTGCAAATATGGCTATAATTATTTTGGCCACAAATTTCTAATGTTTTTAGAATCGGATTCGACCCACGTTCCCTTCCTAAGCGACTCCTTTCACATGGACTAGCCTATCCTTCCAGTCAGTGTAATCATTTTGGCGAGGTGGGAAATCTTTCATGTACTCCAGGTTTGTTACAGATTTGAGGGCTTTTCCCCAGGCTCCTACTGCCTCCCCAGTTTCGAATTGGTTACTATTCCCATAGAATAAGATGAAACTTGTTGTTTTATTCTTGAACGCTACCAAAACAAACGGACATACATCTGGGCGACTTCCTGCAATTTGTCTATTCTGTGTTCGTTTGCCCTTTGCCTACATACCCCTACTTCGATCCTTCCTCAGCCCTTCGATTCCATTTCTTTTTAGTGGCTGCCCCATCAAGATAGAAAGCATCGTAATCTTTCCGACAGATCAGAATTATGAATCTTGCTATGGCCATTTATTTATTCACGCACTCTTTTAGACCTAGGCTAATGGGAAAGCACTAAAATGCAGGATAAAAATGGCGTTGATCAACCTCGTTTTTGGGATGGCCCTCGCGCTTGGCCTCGTTGTATCACGCTGTTACTGTTTACTTGTTTACAATTGTTTTCCTGTAGTTGCTTAAGTGAAGCTAATCCACATGTTTTCAACTGCAATATATCGTGTGGTATCCCACTGACATCGACTATATAAACCCCCTGCACAATCGCTAATTGCTTCCCTCACACCTCCAAATGCTTGGGTTAGGCAACTACCTAGGTAATGTTCTACCATGTCATATCACATCATATCATTTTTACCAAATATCGTAATTGGATATCCTTTCTTAGACAATACATAACACGACGAGATGAGCCATGCTTTTCACCAATTCGATATATCATGACCCTGAGACTATTCCCACTAGTAGGTGATTGCATAGGATATAGAAGAAAGGATCAGCAAGATCTCTTAGTGAACATTGGCTGTTTGAAGTAAATCTACAGGACCTCAGCCAGTTTACCTTATAGGTATGTGCATAAGATCCCTGGAATGTAATGGTGCGGTTTGAATCCTATGCTAGTCAATTCTGGGCCAGATATTTGAGGTCAGACTTGTCTCGTATAATAAAAAATGATAATGTACTTTCATAATTCAGGGCCAGTGTCGGGTTTGGATTGCCGTATTTGCACCTTTCTGGGATGTCGAAGACGCTTATAAACATCTCTGACATATTTCGAAAGGGGAGAAAATAAATGATGCATCGGAATGCGGCTATATTTATTTGGCTCGCTTCAAAATTTTGAGAAATATTTCTTGTATCGGTCTGCTGGATCTTTGATACCTGCCATCGCTCCTTACCATCGGTATTCTATGTATATACTACCAACTCCTCTAACTGCTGTAATCCACTGGTGATGTAGTTTCTTGGCCCTGTTATTAGGTCTTTCTAGGCTTTCGCTCTGATATTAGGCCCGGGCTGGTTGACATGTGGGGCCCTCTCTTTGCTCCTCACCGTAATTACCCTCTTGAAAATCTCATTCTGATATAACTGGGAGAAAATTTTGCCATCACGTATGGGTGTTTATGGGTGTTGATCTTCCAATACGATGCTTAAGTCCTCTGTCGGTACAGTTGTACCGATGGAAGTACCTTCAAAGGATATAGGTGGAGCCTCTTGTGCTAATCAGTCTCGTTTAGGGAACAATTCCCCCTTATTGGACTTTCAATCAGGGTAGTGACGCTTAGATGCGTTCATACGATGCGATGAGCTGAGGCTACTGGCCGATGTACAAGTCAGTGCTTTTTGTCGCCTCGGACAAGTCTGGTACCAATTACCCGACCACGGAGAAGTAGAAAGCTTGATTGGCGTAGACCAGTATCGATCTGACATTCGATCCTCAGACCGTGCTTGCGTCCATTGATCTCAATATCTATTGATTTAGTATTTTCGAATGCGATTTTTTGATGCGCTATGGTTTTACTTCTACTTTACCGTAGTCGACAATCGTTACCGTAGTCGTGAATATCGTAATCTCAAGATAAAGTGAAAATAATTGCGAGATGATCTTCTGTTTAGATAGCTTCCTTATTCTATCTGAGATTTTGTAAATTTTCAACCTAAATTTGAATATGTATAGGATTATTTATTTTCCTCTTGAATCTGATCAAATTCCAACTTCTGTCAGCGGATTTTATTTGACACCCTCAGAACCATATTTTACTGTCCGGACTTTGCACTCCAAATGACTTTCGAGGGTAATTTTTCATTCCGACCGGTCATACTTTATGGCTAACTGGCTGACTAATGAGCTCGAAACCGAATCCGGTTGTTTTTTCTACATTGGTTACGACGTTAATATTACCGAATATGGTTGAATAAAATAAAAAATGTGTAGTCTCCGATACCGTGCTGGAATACGCCGCGAATCCGACTCCCTTTCGAAATCGTTGCATCCGATACCTATCTAAACCATGCAATGGTGTGCATGGCCATTGATGTATAGGTTGCCATTACAATATTCCGGGATCACGGATTAGAAGGGGAGAGGTGGAGAGAGAGCAAGAGAAAAAGAATCAAAGAGAGAAAGATAAAAAAGAGAGAGAAAGAGAAAGGGAAAAAAGAAAGAGAAAGAGAGAGAAGGCAAGCAGGGGAAGAGGAAGAGGTGATCGTTATTTCGACTAGGTAGTATCAAACCAAATTTTTCCAATCCTTCATCCACGATATACCTAACACTACCCTTTCTCTATGCTAAATTTTTAGTATAAGGCCTACATTGATGGATTAAAAAAATAAAATAAATATACAAAAATAAATAAATGTCGATATAGTAATAATCTGAGCCATTAATACTGGTCCACCATCTTCCTAAACACATCAATTACGATTTTGTTTTTCTTGTTGTTTTAAATGTCTACTGCCACTTGGTAATTCTATTATTCGCATTATCGTTTTCTGACGCAGAAAAACAATTTCTGAAGTTTGTCACAACTACCGTATCTAACTTTTTCTTGGTTTAGAAAGCAGTCAGCGCAATTCCTTCTTTCAAACTTAATTATTTCTTTTTAAGCTTGTATCGGAATCGAAATCTCTACTTTCCTGGGTAGCTTAGCGTAGCCACTGAAGAATATAAATAGATGTACAAGTAAATAAAGTCTTTTAACCAATATAGTGATCAAAAGGCATTGTGTCACACTTTCAACAATAACTTCTGGATCCATCCCTCTTTTTATAGTCCTCCTCTCCTACCAGTCAAAAATATGTTGAGGAGGGTAACTTCGATAAGAGACAGTCAGGAATCTTTGTACAGAGGGGAAAGCCTTCAAATACCTCTGCCATTTAAGGTAGAAGTGGAAAGTACACGGCTTTTTCTTCTAAAGATCTGATAAACGATATGGATTATGTTTTTCTGACCTTTGCCTCCAATCTTTTGCGATCATCGGGCACTTCACTTCTTTGGATACTTTTTAAACCGAACACCTAGAAAATTCCCTTAGGTTTAAGTATTGCATTAGTCATTTGTGCTGTTTGGATTTGCTTATCATAAATATGTTCTTCTCCCTTTTTTTCTACTACATTATTCCCTTGAAGTCTATAGCCCTCTTCATCTGTGGGCTTTCCCTCAATCTTAATTGTACTTTTCTGGGACATTGGTTCCAACATGGGCCTATCCTTTTAGACTCGTTCATTCCCTCTTACTGAAGTTCTCCCAAGAGTCGTAGAGTGAGTAGGCAGTCTGTCCGGGCCATCATATGCTGACGTTTCCTCACTAAGTAAAATCTCTATTTGCCGGTAATATTACCTTGGTGCTGTTTCGAAGCATCCTACTCCCTTTGCTTCCGTACCTGTGAACCCACCGTAATTCTAAATTTCGCTTTTTCCGGACGAGTTGCTCTGTTTCGTGTATCGCCTCTGTTCCATTTTTAGAGCTTATTTCACCAGTCAATTTTGATGATTTCAGGGAAGCCTAGCACCACCAATCGCCTTCGTTCCCCATGGCTTCGGATGGCCGACAAACTTTTCTTCACTTCCGGTAATCCATCAAACAAAGATGTGCTAACTAGCTGTGGGTGTTTGTTTGAACGAACTGGTTCCCACCAGACCGACTCAATAGCTGATCGTCGTCGTCATCGTTTTCCAAGCAAATCCTGCAACCAGCATTACAACTGTTTGCGCTACGCCCAACTGCCAATGATGGACAGCTTCGGAAATCTTTTCAGAGCTTTTTTCCTATAATTACCTTCCATTTTTTCTGATTTCAGAAACGAAATTACCGTACTCCTTACGGCATGGGTTGCCGTTGTCTGGACTTTGAAAGTAAACGTTAGCGCTGAAGGTCGATTCCGGGAGGAGCCGATCTGAAAAAAACTGAGGACACTCGGCCGGCTGAAGGACGTCGGCAGTTTGGACTTTGCCGGGATGTTACATTCATTGCCTTTGTATAGGTGCCCACCTGTTTGTCAGGAATATCCGAAAATCGTTTCCCGGGATCGACAAAATGTGCCCACCTCCCGATATATAAGGTCTTTTCTAATAAAAACAACCCAAGTCTGGAGTGCGCCACGTTCTTGATTTACGTTAAATTTTGTTTGTTCCATCCCATTCCCCTTACAACAACTTGATGCCACCATACGTCGAAGTATTCAGAATTTCAATCCTCCCAGATGGCTCTGCTACCTTTTTTGCGGTCTATGGGGGCCTGAAGAGGCCCCAAAAGGGATGGTTCTGATGGTTTTGGTCGTCGGTGGTGGCATCGGTTGTTGGTGCAGCAACGCCAACTCTCACCACTGCCACTATTTCTACCCGGGTCTTTACCGAGGTATCCTCCCAGTCAGGTCATTACCGAATCCTAATGCCTTTAGTCGAAGGAAGAAAAAAGTGCTATGGGTAAGATATGGTCCCATAGGAAGAGGTAGGAGAAATACGGGGTAGTTTGGCGCTGCGCCAAGTTTAGTTTGGACCAAATGATTGTTGTAGCCGCAAATCGGAATTAATAAGTACGATGACCATCCCTCGTTGTCAAGCGCCGCTCAGGAAATTCTAGCAGACAGTTTACGCGGCCATGCCCCGAAGGTGGACTGGAATCCCATGGGATTACGGTAGATCTGTTTTTCCAACATTTTTTACATTTGTTTATGTTCCTCATTTTTTTTCTTGCACTTTTCTAAATCCCAAGATGGCAATCTACGGGCGGAACACCCATTTCCTTCCTTTTTTCCCTCCAAAGTCTAGTCTACATCTGGGGGTCCCAGGCCTATGATCAGGATCGGTTGCAAAGTCTGGTTTTTTCGACGACCATCCCTCATTCACATTTAAATGAAACACTAGCCGCTTGCTTACAGTAGTCGGGCAACTAGCAGCAGCAGCAGCATCGATAACAATCTGAGCGAGTTCGATCGTCCGACGTCGGACCACGAACGAGCGACACGCACTTGGACGATGCTACACGACGATTCCCCCGAAAAACCAGCTATTTAGTGTTTTGCTAGAGACTTTGATGGGACTTTGCGCATACGCAAGACAGCCATTTCGTCTGACAAACTTGGCTATCAATCCTAACTTCCTGGCTTCTCTTTCCGGACCCTGAGTTGGAGCTGAGTTTCCTGTCCTTTTACCTCATCTTGGCCTTTTTCGAGGGCTGAGTATCCTGGCTTCTAGGCTTCCTAGTGGTTAGTTTTTTTTCTCAACAGAAAAATTATTCATCTATCAGAATGGCATTGAAAAAGTTAGTTGGCTAGCGCTCATAACAACTGTCTCGGGACGCGCCACGCATTCGAGTTATCAGATTTTTTGCGGGAGTGATCGCTTGTGGGAGGTATCACACTACCCATGTACGAGCTAATATTTCATTTGAATGAGTGAAAGGAACACTTGAGGATTATAAGGTCCGTTTGGCCTTCACGAGACCTAATCCTGGCCTTGGTACCCTGACCATGTAAGAAGCGGTAGTACGTTCTACTTAAACCTCCTACACGAACCACCCCTGCAGGTTGCTTCAAGGAGTTTTTAGAAGATCTTCCTATAATTAAAATCTTGTTTGTAGGGTTACCTATAGTACCAATTAAACTTCTGTAGTAGCCAAAACTTCCCCCAAACGTGGGTTACCCAATTCGCTAGTTACCCCAGACGATTTGTTTCAGATTTTTGAAATTCCGTAACGGATGAAAGTGTGATTTAAATGACCTTCGGCGAATACGCTGTCGCCGTTTGTGTCGTTTGACCCTGGCCCCTGCTGCCGATGAATTGCCACAGTGGTCGATTTCGATTTGAATCACCACCTGGTTGAAAACCTCCATCGATGCCTCCTGTAACGATGAGGTCGAATACGGTAATTATCTAGCCAAATCATCATTCTAATCGCCCATATCCGGATTCTAAATTGGCATACAAAACTGTTCTTATGTGGTTTGAACCTAGGGATAAACGGGGCTAAATCGACTGGGTGCTCTCTTGATGAATCCCTCTGTGATTATCGTTCAATTTCATTTTCTGTTTTTTTTTCTCATTTCCGAACTGAAGAAGGTGCAATCCATAACGTCGCTTATGACGCCGCTCTACTATGGCTATAAACTTCGACAAACTTGTTCTTTTGAGTGTAAGCCGGCTTGATAGACTACGGCCATCGACCAAGTGTAAGATTTCTTCTAAAGGGATAGAGAAATACGGGTCTAGGCCCTCACTATAACCTTTAGGAGACTCATTTTTGTAGAATTTTCCTTTTGGTATGCTTCAAAGATGCTTCAAAGACTACATCTCTTCGCAAGATTTCTCCTTTCTGCATTCATGAAGACCTGAAAAGAAGGTAATTAGGTTCAATGCTGCCAGTTTTTGCAGAATAATTGAAATTAATCTTTTTAAAAAATCATCATTCACCGCTCGAGATCTTCCTTTTACACTCATTTCTCTGATTGTCAAGGTTGCAAGGTCGGCGTTTTGCATTCCTTTAGCGCTACTCTCATTGAATTGCCTTGACCAGTATTTGTTACTATCACTAAGTGGTATACTCTCGTAGAAACTCGTCTAATTACCCGAGTAACTCATCACCTATCCGTACCATTCTTCTTACAATAATATTGTGTAATATATTGCCAAACTCAGGAGGTTTCCTGTGAAACAAAATTAAAAAAAAACTGAAAAACTTAAAATGGCTTGCTTGATTTCCTAAAAAAAATTGGTTAAAAATCGAAAAAGGGTCTTGAAGTCGCTCTAGCAACATCTAGGTAGTTTTATATGGATATTTTTCAAGAAATCAGTAAAATATTGTAGAAATTCTGAGATTTTACGCAGTTTCTGGGGTTGGTGGGGTTATGATTTTTTAGTACGTCTGATACTGCGAAAGACTGGGGTGGGCCCTTTCGGTATGCAACCGCATTCAAAATTTCAAGGATCATTCAAAATTTTGGCTCAATAGAGCAGAAGGTCTTTGTCGGATTTTTCGATTTATGGTTTATTCAGAGTTTTTAAAAGATTTTCCGGGTCAATTCTCTATTTATTTCGTTATTTACCGAATTGTTTACTTGTTTACTCAACTGTCTAAATTAATTAAAGTTGTAATCATCTTTTAGGTGAGAAAAATTGAATAGAAGTCTGAAAAATTCGAGCATTTTACGCAAACTAGCCTTGAATCCTTAATCGCCGGAGGAATTAAAATGTGTGGCGTATTCTCATGATCCTGATTGACAAGTGGCAACGTTTCAGTACCTATTTCTAATTTCCCTATGCAAAGACTTCCACGGCAGTTGCACCGAGGAGTGACGTGGGTGTGACGAGGTCATTCCTGCAAGTTGCAGCCAGAACGTTCAGCTCAGACGGCTTGTCGTGTTCCGAGTTCATGCCTGTATTGTTTGTGTTCGGCTCTGTACACTCACTTCACACTCTTCACACCTCCTCCAGCTCCAAGGTCTCACTACTTGGACGGATTACCCTTTGCGACGACGAAGAGTAAGCAGCACGTTTGCCGTCGTCGTCGTCGTCGTCCTCGTCCTCGTCGACAATCGCGTCGCTTTCACAAATAGCAGCAGCAGCTGTAGCAGGTACTCTTAGTTTCGGTATTGGGCGAACCGGTTTCAGTTTTGTGAACGGCTTACCTAGAAGAGACTCCTAGGATTCTACTGCACTTCTGCAGCCTCAGAAAGCGATGTTCACTATTATTTCTTTGGCTTGGGAGGGGGGGGGGGATGCGCCATGCTCTTGACTCCTTTCTGGGATAGATAATCGAAGTAAATGAATGCTTAATCTATACTGGGACTATCACGGGAACTGTTTCAAGAACCAGAACTGTATCCATTCAAATTGGAGGTCTAGCACCAATCAGTTCGGCTCAGTAGGTGACGGCACGGTTCGCCCGGGAGGGATTCCATTTCGGGAACTAATCTTCTGGGATGCACGCAAGAACAACATTACTTGCCTTTGCCTCACCTTTCTTTCTGCTTACTTTACCTCTCTACTATTCTGTGGAAATCTTCTTTTGAATTCTCAGACACTTCTCTGCTCCAGGGCTATTTATGTGTTTGTCTTGATTCGGTAACTTGATTGGAGGTTCCCAATGACAGCTGAAGTAGTCAGAGCTTAAGGGCGTCCCTGGCATCAACCATCGACTAGATTGATCTGACTTTTGAGAACTTCTAATCTCCCTAGTTGCTGATAGTCAGACTTTGTCCGATCAGTAACAATTTCTCTGGTTCAGACATCAAGTTCTCATGCTCAGATCTGCAACATGGTATCGGTCAGGATCGCTGCAAAAGACGGATACGGGGCTCACTCTGACGGAATAAAATGGTCGCCCCTCCTATTTACCCGCTAGGCCACATGGCCAATGCTTGTTCAAGTAGCCATTACTTTTATTTATTATTCAAGAATACCGCAAAGCTACTCGTACGTTCCCGACTGATCTGATCTTCTTGGCTATGCATGACAAGCAGTAACAAATGACAACCATCTGTTGCTGTGGTAATCGCGTGCGCATGGGTGTGAATTCGTGAGGGTCGCTGGTCGTTTCGGGTTTCATAGGCTATGATTTTCCTCACGATTACCTAAGTCGACAGGTCGTTCGGGTGCTCACTGACAGCAGCTGCCTTTTGAACCCACATCGGGTTCTTCCTGTTTCGGTGCTGTCCTGGGTAGAGACCCAGACCGGAAAGGATAGCGATCAGGGGCAAGATTTTGTCGCACTTCTGGTATTCGTTTGCGTTTGATGCCGTTGTGCTGACATGATTTCCAGTCCTTCCAATCTTTCAATGAAGGGCAACAGACTAATTGGTGAGGTTCCCTGTGAATCCGGTTTCCCTGTGGGCGTAATGGATCACCGGTTTACTAAATGGTACTCGATGAACATCTTGTTCGGGATTTGGCCAGTTCAAGATTTCACGGCTTTTTTCTACCCTTCAACCAACTCTTCCAGCTTACTGAGCGACAACCGATCTTTGGAGTGCATAAGGCGTAGGTGACTGAAGTGATGATCTTATCTTGGGTCATCTAGCCCTTGCACCGCACTTACCAGTGCTTTTGCACCTGGCGAGTTATTTTCACCAAGGTCAATTTTTGTTCATGTTCCAAAGGAATTCTTATTGTGGCACAATTTCGCAGCGGAGAAACAACCTTCGGGCGGTTTCTGATCACCCGATTCCTCCACATTCCATGAGCGACAGTGGAAAGTCTCGGCGTCTTTTAATGCACCCGGTTGCCCAACCGCTCCTGAATTTGCCCATCCACGGTCTACACATGGGATGCCCTCTCGAGATTGTGCGCTTTTCCATTCCTAAAGTAATCTAGGTGAAGAATTCGGGAAGCAGGGAACCGGAACGAGACCTTATGACACTCATTCTACTGTTCACAGTAGACCTTTCACAAAAGAGGAACCTGCTCTACTAAGTTCGCCTCAATGCCTTAGCCCTCAGTCAATGGTTGACCTATGAGTTGCTGCATTTATATACTAGCAACAATTCTCAGGGCGTATCAGATGCATGGCGTGCTCCTGGGAACTTTGTTTTTTCTCTAAACAGCCTCATTTACTCCGCTCCATCGAAATGTCTTCACTATCACTCGGTTTCCTAGTAGTGAGGTGTTCTGGTTAAATGACGCCGGCATCTTGGACTGGATGGATCGATCAGCGGTAGGAGCAGAAGTCCCCTTGCTTTTTTTGTTTGGTCAAATTGGTTCGAGTTGGATTGCCTCTTGAATAAGGCCGTTACCAAAATTGTGAACTCTGCTCTGTCGAGCTCATTACCTCCCAGTTCCTCTCCAGGAACTGTAATTCATGAAACTGTCAGTGAAAGTCATCGTCCTTGTCAGTTTCTACATAGATGTCTCCCTCACTTATTCGTCGACAAAAAGCACCGTTTTTCCTATCGTACTGTCCATCAAACTTCAAGGTGAACTCCCCAGCTGTCTCTCTACCTGAGTCATTTTCAAAGGGCGGAGTCAGAACGAGCTAAGGCACCGCTTACGTCTCCTGCCCTCACAGAGGCTCTGGCTAGGGTTTTGATCAGCTCCTCCTCCTCCTGTGCTTACCGTCGAATTAACCTCTTCCGATTAATTTTTATCTTTTACCCATACAAGCCTCGAAAAACACCATGAATTAGTTTGAAGAAATCAAGCGAGAATCTCGATCTCACACTTCCGTCGATGCCATTATTCAAGATTTTGTTTTCCAGAATTTTTAGCATTTTATATTTGCATCGTTGATCAAATCGGAAGTTTCATCGGTTGTTTATATTAGTTGATCAGTAGCCGGAGGAATTACCTCTACCTATGAACGGTGTGGAGAAATGATCGGAATCTGGGTAACTTTTCAAATGGATTTCGTAAATGAAACGTTAACTTGGGAAAGTAAAGTGGAAAGGTGAATGCTTTCTCTCCCATTCATCCCAGCAAACTTAGCGAACTCTCCTGAACCCTCGAATCTTCAACTTTTTTCCTTTAAGTTACAACTTACGTATTTTCTGGAGATTCTCGAAAAACAAGTGAGGGAGGGGGAGTCTGTGGCAGAAACTCACCGAAAACCTTACACTCGATCGTAAAGCGCGTTTTTTCTACTGGCCTTAAGTGCAGCTTCGACGCAAATTGGTTCAGTAGTAGTTCGACGGCAAGTTCACCTTTTCGATCAGCTTTCGCTTCACTCGTTTTCGCCTTTTCTCGATCTGCCAGCAACCACCCACCACCCAACGACAACATTTTTTTCACTTTCACTAATGCCATTGCCTAACCTATCCCCGTCTTTCTTCCTCCATTCCTCCCATTTTTTCTGAAATTTCAAAATTTTGAATGGTTTCATCAGCGCCATTCTTTTGGACTGAATCTGCTGAAATTATTGGACTTTGAATAACGAACTTTTTGGTATATAGTCTTAATAGTTATGTATTGATGACATATCAAAAATAAGTTCCGTTCAGGTATCCTAGTTCAGTTGGTACTGAGTTGTTACTACTTCGTTATTGAAATGAAGAAAAAACTGATTCATACAATTCCTGGAACTAGTTTTTCATAATAGTTCAATTTTTCGAAGAAAAATGTCCTAAAAAGTTCACAAGAGACAGCGCAGGGGTGTGGTCCCCCATTGCTTTGGACAGAGCGTGTTCAGACAGCCAACGGTTATACATTGCACGTGATCTAGGGAGATGGGCAGTAGGAATGGTCTTGTGTAATCGATTTGCCGCGGATTCAGCATCCTGCTATATTCCTTCGCGCGCGGCGTCCCTCTCACCGGGGCGCGACAATTTTGTTCCTACTGCGCCACACCCCAGATAGGAACAAATGCCTGTAATGGCAGCTCTGGATTTCCTTTTTTCCCGAAATCATTTCTAGCTGTATCATATAACGGTCAATATTATGCAATTGCGTAAGAAATAGGATACGGTGCATACAAAACCACCGGCTGGAACTTCTGACTAAACTTTTACTGTAATTCGTTAGGCAGTCTCGCTTCAATTTGGGGTTTTGCCTGTATTTCACACTTTTTACTTTTATAGCTGCTCAACTAGTGTCTAATCAGTGGCAATAAATTGGTAACTGGTTTAAATCTTGCAATTAGGCCTATCGATGTCGTTAATATTCGACATCGTACCAGGGTTTTACTACAAATTGCCCATTCCTTTTTTCAACAATGGAGTGCCTTAGGTTTCTATTATTGTAGGTGCGTGAACCAGCCATTACCCACCCACCTTACCTTCTTAACTTGATGAGAATTCCATCGGGTTACTTTGTCGACAGACTACGCATTGAGTAATATGATAGTCATTTAAATGACTCCCGTAGAACCGTATCCAGTTAAGTTGTATGGTTTCTTAGGGTGGAAATAGAGAGACTGGGTTATACCTTTGTAGGAGTATTCGCCTTGCACTCGACTCTTACCTAGAATCGCAATAGCGTTTGATTGTGTGTGTGACCTATACAATGACTTGTGATTACCAGCTGATGTCACTCCCTACCAGGGAAGCCTGGTACCATTTGACGAGCTCCAAGGACTTATGAACTCTCTGGCCTGGGCGAGTATCGACCGAAGATTCGATTCTCAGAGCGCGCTTATAATAGTGCCTCCCTTAGCACCCCCGCTATTTGGCTGGTTAGGGAATCTGGGCTGTGTCTCAATATGATCTCACGACCCCAAGTCCAATTTGATGTTCAATCATCCTGAAACAAAGTTCGTTTAGGAATGCCTTCAATGAATGCACAGTTCGCGACAAAAATGATTCCTGAAATTCTTCTACAGGATGAATTTGAGGCCCCGCGTGTACCATATCTGGCACTATTAGGTGGGAAAACGGCCTAGTTAAGGATTCATAAAGGCTTAAAGATTGGCCCGTGTGTATCCTCGGACGACTTTCACCGGCAACGTAGAGGCTGCACCGATCACAAGGAGACCCACGTAGGAAGTTCGAACAACTTGTCGTGACCCATTACGACAGTGAAAGGCAGTTTTGTACAATTATGGCTCGATGTGGTCAGCTCTTTGCGCTGTTGCAAAAACTGAAATCTCGTCCGAATACCCCTTCCATGTTAATTCCGTCATGGCAATCTCGTCCAACCTCTATTTCCCTACTATTGAAGAGCCATATTTCTCTAGAAATTGGCGACTTTCCTCGCTTTCTTCACTACCGATGAACCATTCCTTTTCTATACATCCGCTTTTCGAACAAAAACGGGTACCTCGAAGTTATCGTGAACTGTACCTTCGAGCCAGAGAGAAGGTGAATTTAATTTGAGAATTTGTTCAAAACCTGTTTTCTTGCTCACTGCAAAGAGCTCATACCAATACATACATTATATTAATAGGTATTGGTTCGGTCTGCTCTGGAATACACTACGATATTGAAAGGTATATCACTACCTCGCAATAGCGAAATTCGGACTTATAAGAAGACTTCCACTTCTTCAAAAACACCTAACTTTGGAGTAAGGGCGGAGGTGGTGTAGTGGCAAGTGGCGCACTGTATCACACGCACGGTCAGGGGTTCGAATCCCGGATCGATGCCCGCCTAGGCCAACCAAGTCTTTCATCCCTCCGGAGTCGGTGAATTGGTACCAGACTCGTCTGGGAGGATAAAAGCACTGACTTGTACATCGGCTGGCCACCGCAAGTCATTGTATGGGCCACATACGCACTCATTACGCCACTACGATTCTGAATGGAAGTCGAGTGCGTGGGAGCATCTCTCAGACGGGATTGATTGACGCCGAGAACTTTATCCTTTTTTAACTTTGGAGTAGACTTCCTCTTGCCTTTTGTAACACTCCCTTTCGATATGGTGCTTTTACAACAATGGTCGGTCGGTTCCAACAGCCTGTTCATTTCTTCAAAAACCGTATTCTCTTTCAAAGTTAATCATCGGAGGTCGTCGCGTCTTGTGAATCGGAACAGGCTTTGAAGCTGATTGAATATAGAAAAATTCTATTCGTGAATACGTAATTGTGTCGGCATTGAATATCTTGACTTTTTGATAACTCGAACAGGTGAAAATGAAAGGAACGATCTAATAGAATGCAAAATTTAGAGCCCATTCCGTAGAAAACTGGTTCTGACTTTCTCCATTGGAAATGAATCCCATTAACTGTTCGGAGTATGTCCCGTTAACAACCTTGTGGAATGAGGTAAGGCAGTTCTGAGTAACGTCACTAGCCGTGACATCGTAGATCTCAATGTCGACAAAGGAACACGCTCAAGCCAATTAGGCCCTTCTACCCCTGTGTGCTTGGATGCTGCTATTAAAGTATAACCTGATTTTTTCGCACATTTGGCTTCGAATTGGTTTGTTTTTGTTTATTGTCACTCCACAGTCATCGTTATTTATCCCCAGCCATTACTAGACCTTTTACTCAAACGCGTCTGTTGACCCACAGTAAGCAAATCAACAAAAGTCCAAGCAACTAGCTCCAGATTCTTATCTTGGAGGGCGAACACTCTTGAGTGATACCGAATAGGCACTACATAAGTCTCTGTATCTTTGAGGTACTCTTCCAAATAATGTAGCCACTTTGCGTAGAAGCCGCATACCTGGCGCATCCCGAGATCGAATGGATCAGTTCTGGCTCTGTCATCCCGTTTTCGTATGACTTAAATGCTATTCTGGCTCCCAGATGGCCAAAAGTTATATACAGATTAATGTCTGGGCTCCCAAATGCACATTTGGGATCATAATTTGTTTTCAGCTAATAATTGATCCGAATGCTTAACGTTTTTCCGACTTTGATCAGTTTCTTTTCAAGGGTCGCCCCGCATTCGACATCCGTTCAGGATCGTCACGACGTTATTGAATGCGTATGTGGCCTATACAATGACTTGAGTGTATAAGTCAGTGATGTTCTCTCCCCAGACGAGTCTCAACAGCTTATCCCGACCGCGATGAAAGGAGATGGAAGGCTTGGTTAGCCTTGGCGGGTTTCAGTCCTGATTCGATCCTTTAGCCATGTTTGTGTAACAGCGCGACACTTGGCACTACATCACCTCCATTTTCGAAATGATGCTAAAATAAAAAGTAAAGTAGGGATCTATATGACCTCAAAAGTTCAGCCACAGCTTCTCCAGCTATGCCGTCACCTTTTCCCTAGGATATGGTCCCCAGGCCTGATTGTACTCCTAGATAGCTCAGACCGAGAAGTTCCAGTGATTTCACGGTATAACGCAACCCCCTCTGTTCCCATTTGCTCCTTTCTTTTGCCTGTAATGCCGCTTTGTTCTACTTTGCCGATCTCTATAAATTCTTATGAGTTACAGTAGTAGACTTTTGTTATGTTGTTGAAAACATTCATAAGTGTCAGTCGGAATCGTACGAGTGAATTCCATTGGAAAACCGGAAGACGGCCAGAAACAATGAGCGTGTGTGTCGTGTGTCATTCATAAAACGCCCATCGTACGGGGTAAGACAAGCTTTCATCGCAGTTGACAGTTGGCCGGCTACTTTCTGCTTGTTAATATATCTATGGTGCAACTGGTTTACGCTGTTATGACGGCTACATTGAGCTGACCAACACTGACCGTCACCACCAGCTGCTTGCCATCCACCAGGCATTTGATCGGTGAAGTGCTTTTGCCAGTTTTCCGCTTCGAGATTTGCTTATTTTGACTGTGAATAGCTCCATAGTTTGTCAGTTCCATAGAAGTGGTTAGATGCATGGCGCATTCCGATTGTCTGGAAAGCAGAAGAACCTTTTATTTTCAGCCCTTTGAATTTCTTCCGTGCCCCTTTGTAATTCGACTTTGTCGGCCTTTCTCTACCCAAATGTTTCGCCTATGTACTTTACTCTGCTCTCGTCTCTTACGCATTACCATATAGCCCAGTGGCTAGAAGGCTAGGAGATCGTCTTCGACACCCAGGGGATGGGAATTGGCCATTGTCAATCAGGTAATGCGCTAATATCGACTTCTACCGAAAGCATGGCTTCTACTGAAGAGATGTCTGTCGACACCGATTCTCACGCTCTTTTGAGACTTGACTCGAAGCTTATGCTGCCATGGGAGTCCTGTAATCAGCCAGCTGGGTCGACTGGCTTGATTTCCGACTACGGCTAACGAGCCGCATACTCAAGGACCCGCTAAATTGATCCTTGACTTGTTGGGGATACAGAGGTAATTGCAAATCAGCTGCGGTGGCATCCGACCTGGGTATTTTCACTATTCATCTTCCTAGAACCCTCCATGCCCTTTCGTGATACCTGGTCTGCACTAAGGACTAGTCCGAAAACTGGACAGAAAATTAAATAGTAAATGTAAACGCTGATTTCTAGTTTTAGGTATTTTTTAAGCGCTGGAACTGTTCATTGATTTGTAGTCCATACTTTATTCTGGATAGATATTAAGTTCTGGCACGTGCTATGGACCTATAGCAGTGTTTCATATTTGCTTTATGTTGTAGGCCAGAACAATGTCAATTGATATCCGAATATTTAATTTTTTAGTCCTCAATAACTCGGTACCTGAATGAATTTGATCTTCTTTACTTCCTTCACTCTCATCTGACATGAACTTACACTTTTTTTTGCCTAACAAGTTATTGAAATACGCTTTGAGCTCCTTTTCGAATCCATTTCCACCTTGAACCTTGAATTGTTGTTCTACCGCTGCTTCCTTTTGGAGTGCGCCATGCATTTCGCTTCTCTAAAGTGGTTTTGAGGACGAATGAATGTCTAAAGGCAACAAATGAAGGCTGAATGATTACAAATGAAGGCTCACAAACGCGAAGAATGGAGACACTTGGGGACAATTGGAGAGGTTTGCTTTGTACTTGGGAATCAGGCATGTATACCTAGGTCCCGAGGATATCGCGAGAATGTAACAAATTAACGGATCTCTAACAGGAGGTAGCGTACGACTGATATTATAGAAGCCAGCCATAACGACATTCGGAGATTCATAAAAGACATTCTCATAAAGCCAATTACATGGCGTTTTCGATTGTTTTCTTTTTGTTGGATTTCACTGTAACGACTTTCTCTCTCTCTCTCGTTATTAACCAGTTCGTGCTCCAAACTACTGGATTTCTATCGAATCGCAAGTTATTCGATGTGTATCATTCCCCTACAACCACGCTACAGTATAACTCTTGGCATTGTTCGGTTATACTTGTGTTTGTGTTTATTTCTACGACGTGAATGGCCAGCCTAGTCTAGAGAGCTTCTGTAGTCTCCACTACCGCCATGGCCACCCTCGGTCACGTCTGCTGTAATCCAATACCATCGTTATAATCACATAGCGAGTAATGTCATAACATTCACTTTTAATGAGAATCATATCTGAAGCAGTCAAGTCCAGCCTAGAAATCGTGCTGGGGCTCAGAATGGGGCCAACCGTGGCAGTGCGAAAGCGAAGTCTCTTACCTATCGTTTTCAGCCCGGGAGGCTTCATCAGTCAAAGAGGGAAAGGAAGTAGTTGGCTTCTAATCCTGTTCAGGAAGGCAGACAGGCAAACTTCCAGACAAGCACTTCGACAGGAGTCCGAGCTGGCCCAAGAGAAAGGTCAAAGTGGGGATGTTCCGAAGGTTTCCAACAGATTCCATGAACTGCAGCCGGATGGTAATGGTGGTGGACGTTTCGTAAAATGTCTTTTCGGTACTCTCGCTACCTTTAGTCATCGAGAAAGGCTTCCAGATAGATGACAGGGTTCTCTAGTCATTGCTGAACGGTTATCTCTAGCAACGTATTCACCTATCTTAATCTCAGACTCATCCATAAGAGACGGTAATCCTCCAAGGACTACATAACTGTTAGTCTCTGGGCGGGTCTCTATGCAAACGACGAACTTTTAGGTTTGAAGACCTTGATTATGGCCCCTCTCGTTGAGCACTTAGAGGAGAGCCATGGAGTCTGATGTCCTCGGCATTTCCTAGGTGACTCCCTAGGTTCTGTTGGGGAGCTATCTACCATGGTCAGATGAGCAACAGAGCTTACAACTAATTTTCGAACAACTCACCGAATCTTCTGAGCCCTTATACCTCTCCAAGCCTCCCGGTGCCAATTTCATTGACTCTCCCCATTTCCAAGAAGAGGTTACTGTGTCACTTTTTCGTCCGCTATTTTGTCGCTATCGACGCAGAAATATGGTCCCACTTGACCTCAATGAGACACTGCGAGTCAATTATAACTAGAAAACGAGATCGCAATGTTCACTCGTACTCGTTGTGACTTAATAATCATTCCCACATCCCTAACGTCCCCTTACCGCCTTTCCTCGCCAACTTCCAGCCAGTAGTTCAAGGGATATGACGAGTTGGAAGTTACGTTGAAAAGATGCAGGACATTATTCCTTTTTGTACTATTACCAATCAAAAAAATGTAATCTTGCTGAGAAAATGCCCTAATCAATCGAACGATTACGATGGGAGTATTGCTATCCTAGTATTTGGCCGAATACCTCTAGCCATACATTGAGCAGCAATTTTAGGCTGAGCCTGTCATTGACTTTATTGAGAGGGCACCCACCGTTTGGTGGAACTGGTAGAATAAAGGTTTTCTACTAGATTCCTGTCCAATTTATTGGAATTAGTACACAATCGTTCTGAATTTTCAGTTGGATTTCGCTTCACTAGCGAAGCCCGTTTTGGAGAAATCCCCATTGTAAAAATCCCCTGTTGAATTTTCTCGGTCTCTACCTTTTGATATTAGCATGGTTGTCCTCATACTTCAGCGAATAGAAACAGCTAAGTGACCACTCTGTAGGAATGCTTCCATTATTCCGGAGAATACTCGCTATTCCTCTTTATTTTTTCGGAGATTGTCCAATTGTCAGATCTACTTTCTTGCTCATTGCCTTCCCATCGTCACGATTTGTTTTGCTTTTGATGTCATTACCCTGTTTATATTTCATGTTCTCTGCTTATATTATGTTGGTACTTTCGTTTCCTTCCAGTTTTTTGCCTTTCTCGAAGGCACTGCTTTCACCTGAGAGCGATTGAGTTTCGTCGTGTAACAGAAGGGTTCATACTACGCGCTAGGCGCTGATGCGGCAGATTCAGAGCGCGTCGCAGAGGCGACGCGGCACGGAAGTAAAAGATGCGGGTCTTGGATTGTGGTGTTCGCCCGGTGGGCGCTTGAGAGGCCCTTGGTTAATGTGCTGCTCTTGGGTCTAAAAATTCACGTTTGTGGTTTTCCTGTTCGCCTACTTCCTCGAATGGGAGTTTCATCGAACCCATAAGGGGACAAAAATACTATCTGAAAAAAATAGACGAACTTGCTCTTGCCGAATCTCGAATAAGCACCACTAATGAGTTTGATGATTCCGTTTAAAAAGCCCTTGTGATATGGGGAGGGGGATAAGTAAAACGAAGACAAAACTTTCGACCGACTCCAACCAGGTATGTAGCCGCGGGCGTTGGTGCCAGCACTTGACACCTACCTCCTGTTCTGTTCTTTGCCTTCAATTTTTGCTCAATATCGCTCTTGTGCGCGTGGGAAATCAAAACCGGGCTTGAAACAAACCTAGGCCACTGCCGCTCAGGCCTATCCAGTCCATGAATTATCGATTGGTTCGATTGGCGATGCTAAACTTTGGACCATCTGAACTCGCTAAGCGCTCTCTCCGAGTTTCCCCGGCTACGCTCACCACAGGCTGTATTTTGTTCCTGGGCCTCGCTCTCCAGCGCTGGTTCTGATAGGTGGGTGAAAATGCGTAGGAAGAGTACCTTCCCAAAAGATTGCATCGTAAATAATAGTTCACACCTAAGGTGATTGTTAGTGTTGGGTGTGGCTGTGAAATGACAGCACTTGAAAAAGGAGAAATGACAGCAATATACCATACTTCTTTCACGTTTTCCTGAGATACCAGTATGGGAAGGTCTCGAACAGGCCAGGGCGGCTCCCTGTGTTCTTTTCACTTCAAGTTTTGTTTCTCCTTCCTCTCACTTGTCATTCTCGTACCGTAATCCGACCGTAATGTTGTAAAAATCGTCGATTTTGTGCCGCTCATGAATCTTCTGTGTGATTTCCATAGGTAGCACTCACACAGAATCTTTTCAGTGGTCTAGTGGAGAAGGCAATGAGGATACTACGCAATATATTACTCCCGTTTATCGTCCATTTCTTAGGTGAGTCTTTAGGTTCGGTCTGAGGTATGTAGAGAGACAATGATATTTCCTAGCATTCACCCACGAAAATATGATTATTTGGTCCTTTTAGTCGTCTATGGTCATGATGAAACCGTATCCGATGTATTCGACACGCCTTCGGCATCCGTCGAAACTCGCGACGTCGTCGGACCAACTGATTTTCTTGGCCAAACCGAAGAAATCAATGAAGGGTTGGTTGGATTCGTTCCACACTGGAACCGTTTTCTAGCTCTTTAATATTTGACCCTTGAAGTGCCAGAGGGAGTAGCTGGCGACTGACCTCATTCCAAACGCTTACAAAGTTACTGATTTAAGAGCCAGAGGATCAGTAATTTCAGAGCTACATGCTCAGTAGGTGGAGTGGGAGGTGGAAGACGTGGGGGGGGGGGGGGGAGCCTGCTCAAGCAAAGAGGAGAAACATGACAATTTTCAGTAGTCAAACATGAATGTTCCGTCAAGATAACGTAAGTGAACGAAGCGATTGAGCCCATCAAAGGTTACAGCAGTGATGGGCCGCTAAAATACCATTTTTGACACCCCATACATCTTCGTGATAGCAGGCGGGAGTCCTCAACCCTCCAATAGTTTTGGTTCTGTAGGCTAGACACTGGAATGAAACTCCGACTTCTGGGAAGTCTGGATATGGAATTGACTGGAAAAAACTTGGTCTGTATATTGGGCGTTAATGAATTCCGCCTGTAGGATGCGCCACTGCAGTCGACATCCACTCAGAATCGTGGTGGCGTACTGAATGCGTATTTGGCCAATACATTTAGTTGTGGTGGTTAGCCAATGTACGAGCCAGTGCTTTTACACTCCCACTCTTGTCTGGTACCAATTAACCGACTCTGGAGGATTGGCTTAGGTGGATATCGTGCCAGGATTCGAACTTGTGAGTGATGGTGCGCGTATGATAAAGCAAACTTGCCACTGAACCTTTGCCTTTTTCCAACCATTTTGACCCTTACAACGCCACATTTTAACTTACTAAAATTCTATAAGTATTTCTCAAGTGTCTTCAGATCCAAACTGATCGTATCTTGTGTCATCGAAATCTTCCTTTTTCAGCTCCGATAGCTTTGCGATCAGTACGGCTATGGTAGAACCGTTTACGGAAACGACGGTAGCAATCACAACGGCGAAGCTTGATGTAAGAACTGTTTTACTTAAGAAGTTCATCATCCATATGGAGTTACTTCTACTTCTGCCACTAACGGCGTCCTCGCAAAAAATAGTGTTGACCTGAATCTATGTTGTTTTTCGTTGCTCAGTATAACAATGGCCTAGCACTTGGCATCAACGTTTTCTCATGATGTATGGAGACTTCAGGACATGCTCCCATTTTTCGCTCGGGCCAATTTTCCACTGTTAGAGGGATGGCTTTTGTGAAAAATCTATGAGGGGCCGCCTTGGCTTATCTTGTCAGGGCTTCGCTTCAGAACTATGGGCAGGGACAAAATTTTCTGAAGAAGATCAATCAACTGAGTGGGGATCGTCTAAAGGCGACTCCGCGCTTTGGTCTGACGGTCATCCGGTGTCGTCTGCGATCTATTATAGTGCCGTCGATTTTTCAGGGTCAATGGCACAACAGTAACCTCAGCAGTAACTTTTTTGTAGAGTTTAGCTTTAAACTGAAATCACAGAGTCGGAGTAGTCCAAGTCTGCTACACCTTCGAGTAAAGAGAAGGTAGTGTAACAGTCCGTCATGGGCCATCATCCACTATCTTGTTCTGTAGACCCCATTCCTCTCGTTAATCATGATCTTCTCTACTGTGAAGTAGCCACTCTTGAAAAAGATTTTCCTCCAGACCTCACAATAATTCTTGCGGAGCTGCAGGAGAACACAATGTAAACGTGTAGCCAGCCATTTTCCGTGACACCTGATTTTGAACTTTGATAGCGGCACCCAGGTAGGTTGCTTGACGGTATGGTAGCCTATCTCCTCTCAAGTAGATCAAAGTCCATCCTGAAATTGATGAATGGAAGACATAGCTTCACTTTACACAACAAAGGCACACTAGGTCACATGAAGAAAGAATATTCTGGCGTTGATCTTACCCCGTTTGAAATTTGCCCATGTACATGACTTCCACTTGGAATTGCAGGGGTTTTTGTACATAGATTTGACCCCAATCTGATGCCCAAGTCAGAGCTTGAATCCTCCTTGGTGATGGTTCTGCTCCAATTCGGTAGTTTTGATATCAGCAACCGACATACAGATGGATGTAGTACTCCTGGACACCTCTTGCAAGGATATAATCGGTTGCAGTGAAACATTTTCTGTTCGGGTTTTCCTCCTCGAACTTATCTATAGGAGGCTCGGGTAGAATGCTGTGGAATGCTCGATTACATATAGATTGAATGTCGAGTAATAGGTTGTGTAAAACCGTCGATAATATGCAGATGTCCTTTGTTTTGCAGCCCAGTTCTGCTGGTTTTCTACCGAGCCCATCTTCAGCATTGCGCAAGGCCTATAAAGGTTCAAGGAGGGAATTTAAACTGTCAGAAAACTCCCCCAAATGTTCTGACGGTATTGAATGTTGCCACAGTTTCCATTTTCAAGCGAAAATAGTTGGCCGATCTTAGCAAAGAAAACTGAAGAGGTCAGGTACCGGTCGATTCTGACGACACAGAAAGGGGAGGGGGAGGGCAGCCATCTTGAAGGATTGCACTAAGAAAAGTGGGTGGCCCTCTCAATTCAACACTGCTATATCCAGGTCCAAATGGTTGGTCATGGGGGTTAGAGGGTCCTGAACGGAGAAAACGGACGTAGTCTCAACTGGATCGCAAATGTTTCTTCAAATTTCTCAGTCACTGACCCGAAGACGACTTCTTTATTAATTGATGTTCTCCTTTCTGGTCTCTTAGAGTCCTCTGTACTTTTGTGGTTGAATGTTCTTGATAGGGTTCCAATTGACTGATCATGAAACTCTAGAACTCCCCGAAAAAAAATGTTTTCGCCGTCAGGGATCCCCTTTGACATCTTTCCATCAATTTCCTTATAAACTCTGCTCATCTTCTTTTACGGTAGCGATCGCTCTAGTTGGTTCATTGTTCTACATGTTTACAAATTCCAGCGGCTCATTTTTTTTATGTTGATTACCTTTTATGACAAGTAACCAGTAGACGACGGTGATTGTTCACCAAGACGGGTTCCGACGTTGTGAAAGAAAATCGAACTGAACGTCCCTCATTCTTTGTCGGAACGACGGAGAATTTCCCGATCGAGAGGGGAGGTTTAAAGTGAGACAATTACCATGAAAAGTTTTCTTCTTGGAGAAGCGGTACGAGTCGGGAACCAACCAGTAGCTTAACTAGTAGTCTTCTTCAAGCGCGTCTCTTACCCAGTACTACCCGTCCAACATCATCAATCCGGAGAAAACATTATTGGGTTTTGAGCTTGCTCTCATTCGTAAAGGAATAAGGTCCGACCTCAGCCCTGATTCAAAAAGCCGTTATGAATTATCTATGGCTATTTTCAGGTCCGAACAGAAGAACCACTTGTGCTGACGACCCGTCTCAATAAAAATTCCAGTAAGTTCGCCATTCTTCAATTAATAGTCAGCTGTAGGCCTTGAAAAGGATACCAGTAGTGCGGTACATCAACTAAATAATCAATAATAGTAAAGGGTTAAGGATGACACGGGAGAGAACCGCTTGGCAATATCAACATCCCCCCAGACGTGGGTCTTAGCATTTCCACGAACATTCCGAAGGAATGGGTACCAGGGCGGAACTTCCCCACACACCTCACCCTCTTCCCTTCTTGGTTTTGCTTTTTCAGCTTTTCTCTATTCTAACAAAGACGATAAAGAGAGGAAGGGTGATCGAATCGAGAGAGAGAGAGACATACCCTAGACGCCCTAGACGCCCTAGACGCCGTAGACCTATGCTTGCCAAGCGTTCTTGAAGGACGTGCGCTTGGCCTTAAGTATATTTCTTTCCGATTCTAGGGAACCATTGGGAATAAGAACCACACGCCGATTGCCAGAAGAGAACTTGTAAATGGGGACGTTGAATAAGTCACGTCGAGAATGCCAAGGCATCTAGGTGACTCTGAAAACAGAATTACTAGAATTGGCGGCCTAGACGTGACCTTGAATATGTAGCCTGCTACTTTTTCCGTCGAGTTGTGTAGGTTCTGTCTCTTTGAGAGGGAAAATCAGGTTTAGTGATTGCGTGTGTCGTAGACCAGGGAACGTTAACATCTATATTCCCTCGCAAGGCCTGTTTTATCTTCAATAACCTCAATAATAATTCTTTTGCCCGGAGCGGAGGAGCGTTGGAGACACTCCTCAGATCTGGCTCCCACGAAGTTTGTGTCCATTAATATAGCCATATGTAAACTACTCAATAAGCTTATACGCTGAAGCAATTGCGAGGTGAGGCTACTAAGGGTGAGCAAGGCATGGGTGGGAATATCCTTCGTAGGCGGAGTTTCTTCTGAGGCTTCTACGCGCAGAGCAGTATAGCCCAACATTTAAGATCAGGTTCTGGGTGCAGTATTCTAGATGGCCGATAAGAGCCAAAGTGGTCAAAGGGGAACATCTTAGTAGGGTACACCAGCGTTTTCGCTACTTCTTTTCTTACTGTGTGCCAGAAGAATTTTGGTTTGGAACTTTCGAAGTATCGCTTCTTTTTTCTCTGACCCTACTTTCATCGTGGTTTTTTCAGGTATCATTCCAACTGCAAATGTCCCATCAAGCCATGAAAAGTCAGAACCATTGCCTGAGGAGGTAAACATTACTCGAAAATCGTAATATTGGAGAATCTTTTTCGTAACTTTTCTAAAAACTTTTCAAATGTTCCTCAGAATTGCCTGAAGTATTGCCTAGAACAGGAATATAAAATCATAAATAGAATCCCCTTGAATTTCCGAAGAATTTCTAGAGATAAAACAGTCTGGGCTTTGATTGGTTGAGCTCTTAATGCGCCCCATCTAGGCCGTTTTCGCAACACAGCCCAGTTCCATCATTGAGGTTTGTACATCTTCTCCGTAGGAAATTTCAGATACCATTTTGATTGATGGCTGGGCCTTTACTTGAAGATTACCCGAATTTCTTCAAAAAAAATTCTTCATACAAGCGATCACGTTCAATGTTACGTGCTCATGCGTCGCTACGTTCACTCCTACACAGTGGTATGACCTGCATTGCCCCCCCTCCCACAGTAATAAGTAGCGTAAACTACAGTACCAATAAATTCTAAATTTCAAGAATGAAAGAATTATTTCTGCGTCTCACTGTAAAATGAATGGTCTACTGTATTGGGCACTTTCAGGCAATGGCTGAAGACCCGTTCAGTATGGAGGAGAACAAGTCAACAGAGCAACCTTCAGAAATGCCTGTGGTAAGGACCTGGGTTGCTATCAATAGTGTTCTTGCTTATAACTCAATTTAACTCTAGTGTTTTCGAATTCTTGCCACTTAACAAAATGCACCTCTAGAAAAAACCGTGAGGTCAGGTGCCGATCAATATGCTTTGTATAGTTTGCAGTGGAAACTCCTCCCAATCGGAGGCGAGCTCCGCCCTCTCCTAGCGCGATTTATTTTAAAATGCCTCAAGCCATTGTGTGGGATCACTTCCCTTGTTTACAAAATAATACGATGGTCCCTCTATAGAACTACTTGAACTTTTGAGACACGAAGAATCTACTGGGTGACCTTTTTAGGTTGTCCCAGTGGTGCCGGTCATTTCACCGCCTAATGACACCGTGATGCCACTGCTACAGGAGCTACAGAATGACTCATCGACGACGGTAGACGAAGTAGAGATGACGACGACAATTGGTCTACAGGTGCCTGTTGTCCAGACAGCGCTTGAAGGACGAGTGCTGAAGGAGAAAGAAGAGGTAAAAGCGGCATTGTTTTTTTTTAGTAGGGAAGCGTGCTCTGCTGAAGCTGGACATCGTGACCGTAATTAGACGTCGTTGTGCAACGTGTATCGTTACATTCGGTTTCCACTGCGGTAGTACTCCATCGTGACCTTGTACAACTCCTTGAAATGTGGCTTCAGTACCGTTGCTGCCTGGAAAACACTTGGAGATTCCTTGGAGATTTATTTTTCATTTGGATTTTCCCATGCTTCCTGTAGGTGGTAAATCTGAATCTCTGAAAACTGAATTTAGGAGTAATTTCCACCACGGTACATAAGATATTGTTTAGAGATAGAATAACGGGATTTCTCTGAATGTCTTGGCCTACCTGCTCTGGATTCACGAGAATCCTTTCTTTGCCCATAGGATTTTCAAGCAAATGAAAGCAATTGAATTTGATATGTTGAGAAACTGAAACAGTTCTTAGAAATCCTCTTGGAAGCGCTACAATCCCTACCTTACATTCCGCTAGTGACCTTATTTCCTCTGATGCTCCTTGGTTAATACCGGGAGATCCCATCGAAAATCGGGTTTTATTTGACCCCCTATCCACTATCAGGCTCCCGGTAGCAAAAATGTGGCCGAGTTTTCTATTACTAGGACAGAAAGATCGTTATATTCGTTAGCTGAACTGCCTTTGGATGCGTCTCGCCCTCGATATCCATTTGAAATTGAATCAACGTTTGCATGCGTTTTCGACCAATGCAATGATTCACAGTGGCCAGAAGTTCCGCTAGACAAGGTTTTGTGGTCTCTCTGTTTCTCCAATCATAGCAGTTTTCTGACAGAACCGTTCTCGACTGTACTTTGTTGTTTCATGTGCTTTTTTAATGACCACAGATGCTCCGTGGTCATTAAAAATCATAAAAAAGTAAAAAAAAAATAAAAAAATCCAATCGACAGCGTGAAAACAACTATGAAGATTACTACCCTTAAGGAGTATTCTCACCTATTTCATTGCAAAGTTAGCTTCTGAGGAACCCTGCCTGCATTACTAAGTTGCGTTCCTTTAGATGATTGAAATTGCTGTCTGCCCGGGCAAGATGGTTGGGAATCAATACCTAATCCTAAGCCAATCTTTAATAGTCATTAGGCAATCCGTACTGAAGTAATTAGAAACGCTTAGTTATGCCTACAAATGTGATCGACTGTGCTTGATGAAAGAACGCTGATGTATAATTAGGATCCGGGAGGGTAGACCCATAGAAACCTGCACGGGAAAATAGCCTAGCTATCATTAGGGACGTCTAGAAGAAAGGCATAGGGAAAGAAATCTCTAGCGGAGCTCTAGTTCACAGCTTGCCTTCGTTTATCAGATGATTTTCGTTGATTAAAAGAATCTGATCTTCCGAGGAAGGGAATACGCCATTCGCTCACATTCGAGTGGGAATGGAGCTACTCCTGAAGGTGTACATATGTGACCATTCAAGCGATGAATTAGGGGCTAAAGAGCAGTTTGAGCCATGCAGGTGAGGTCAATATCCTCACACGGGCCCCGAAGAAAAACTTCTACATAGCAGTAGGAAAATGTATAAAAAAAACTCATAATCATCCTCATCATCATCATCACTCCCATGTAACTCCATCGATCCTTTTCAGGCCCATTCCACAACCGATAGTGACACTCATACTGATGCAGCAGTTAGGACTACTGAACTTCCATTCCTGACAGAAAAACTCGCCGAAGAAGAATTGGCTTCAGAAAGCACATCAATGGCCGGACCCGAGGAGACCTCACCCGATCGAAGTGAATCGCCGTTCGATGTTTCAACTGCTGGTTTGTTGTTTCCTGTTCGATACTCACTTGGGGACAAATATAAGTATTTCCAGAGGGTGGAAAAATCACCTGGGTACAGGTTTCTCGGTTCAAGAACCATAATTAATGAGCATGAATTGATAATATTACTTTTCAGAAAGCAATCTTTCCCCACAGACAGAATCATCGCCCACCGAAGAGCCAACCGAGTTAAGCCCGAGTGTCTCTCGAGTGTTCACCGATACGTCCTCGACAACCACTACCTCTTCGACCACTTCTTCGACCTCCCCCACGACAGCCTTCGATGATGATGGTATGTCATTTGAAAAACAATAGGCTGATGGTATATCTGTAAGCTTATGCAGTAAATTCCTTGGCGGTTGCGGTTGGAGCCGTCCGTAGCTCGTTTTATAACTAGTGGCCCAGTTCCAAAAAGAGTGTAGAAGTGATGTAGTAATCCTTCCTCCCGTTTCACTGGACCTTGCACGGGTATGGGATATCCTTGGAAATGTTCAGAGAGGGAAGGAGAGGGATTGGTAGCGTCGCATTAGAGGGTTCATTCCTTTACAATGCCCTTAATAGTAGATTAATGTTCAGCATTTAGCTCTGCCATTTGACCAAGACAAGCTTTCTGGACTGTTCGAACAAGACGGATCGTTCATACCAGATCATCTCATTAATCAGGTATGATTCAATTATTCCTCGATCCCTTCAGATCCACCATATTTCTTCCTAGAGTTATTAAAATACGAAAATTCGACTTGTACCCCGCCTAATTGAGGGCCTGCAGTAGATGTCGAGACCACCCTTTGCGTTTGATTGAATTCAATTTTCTCACAAGAGAAGATAGATCGGTTTGGGCTTTCTTACATAGAAAAGACTCGAAACAGTGAATGGGTAGTATGCTAGATTCATGTTCGTAAGGTCATCCTCATCCATCACTCGTGGGTAAGGTAGCGATTAACAGCACCCCCTGTTTGTTTGAAGGGTCGTCATGGATAATTTCTTTATTTGGGTGCGCTTCGTTGCGCGTGTCCGTCGGAACTAGGTCATACCGCAGCCGTCGCACGCGCTTTGTCTGGCCGCGATACTTGACTGACGTCGCAGTTGTCAGTGGAGCATACGTTTTGTGCTTGGTCCACGGTGGTCAGCCAAAGAGAGGATAACACGGACAAATGCAAATCATTCGCTGCACTGGCACTTGGTGATACGGTAATGTCATCTAGAGACCTCAGTGGGGTGGGCCGCGCGCGAAGTGGGCGGCGTGACCTACTTCCGACGGACGCGCGCGACGGACGTTCTCCACTTAGCAGCTATGTGGCATCAGCAACTGCAAAAACTCGTCCGAACACTTATTTTCCCGCCTAGTCCTCATCTAAAAGCCTGAAAATCGAACGAAACCTTATTCATTCTTGATGGATCATGGTCCGTTGATAATGAATTCCATAATATATGGCTCTTACTATGCGGCAACGACAGCAGCCTTCCTCCTGTCCACGTTTAGATTTCATAGTAGTAAGGAAGTATAAATATTTTTCGAAAAATTGACCAAAAACTACAGCATTTGGATGGCTTTAAAGTTCTCCGAAATAAAGAATAACAACTCAAAAAAAAATTACTGGCTTGAGCAAAGCGATGGAAACATCTTGCTCGATCCAACGTTCGCTACACATTGGCTTTTACTCGCATTGCGATCCTTGCCTACCTTCTAAGGAGAAAAGCATTTGAAAGTAACTTTCTTTTTTTCAGCCACACTCAGAGCCTGTTTTTTCCACGGGTAGAATTGCCAGAAGAAAGTGCAGAGATAATCAACGAGAAAAAGAAACCAGTGAGTCTTTGTGTTATAATCGAAATTTTGCTAATTTTTGCCAAAGCAAAATGTCTAGGAACGGAAAAAAGATTGATTCTTTATTCATTTAGTCTACTGAAAGCACAGTTTACGACAATTTTGGGTCTGAGATCTAAATTTGAGCGCGAATAATATTAGTGGTATGTCAGAAAAGTGCACAAGGGGCGAAGAAAACGCAAAAATCGGCATATTTTGAAAAATGTGAGACTTCAAAACAGTGATTAAATTAGGGGTGGTTGAACGGTAATAGTTGCATGGAAGGGGTACTTGGACGAGCCTGTCTAAATGTGGGTACCATTGCGTACAAATGAATACGGTGAGCTGCCTGCGTGCGACGTGTTCGGCCGGGTGCGAAGGCTGGAACATTCAAAGCCTACACAACGCCGTGGGAACTCGTCCGCATTGGGTGTGAACGTCGGCCAAGCCGATTTTGGGACCCTTATTAAGCCCTATCTACAACGACAGCGTCCCTTTGCCATCCTTGGGGGTCGCAGGTTCATCCAAGAAAGAAATCTCAAAAGCCATTTCTATCGTGAACTGTGTCTTTGATTTATTGGCTTGATGATCCGCTAGCTCAAAAAATCTGAAGGTCCGATAGAGGGCAGGGAATAGAGGTACGATACTAATCACCTACTCGTCTGTCTAGCCCACAAATCGAGAATTTGATTTATTTTTGTTTGAGATTAGTGATTCCTCAAAGGAAAACTGGAAGCTCAAATGCAAAGAAATAATTTGGCAAAATTCAATAACTCAATGATCTATTTATCAACAAAATATTTTCATTTTGAAGCCTGTGCCATGAAGATTTATTTAATTTCTTAAGACCACTGGTGGATCCTTTATGATCGACTCCAAGCCTTCTACCGTAGTCGCAAATATCCATGATACGACACGTGAGTTATGAAGTTTTCTTATAAAAATGGTAACCGTATACTCATCGAAATCTGTAATTCCAGCGCCCGCTACTGGCATGGCTACGACCTCACACCCTCGGCCATCGATTGTTATTCAGCCAATTGTTACAAAGACGACAATCAACGAGTTCCACGTTTTGGGACGACATCCTGACTTGGACGGCGTGGAAGCCCCCCATCATATCATGCCTACGGAGCAAACGGGTACTGAAGCAATGCCGTCTTCATCAGCCGTCACCGTTGGTACTCCTTCTGCTGTTCCTGAGCATACACCTGAAGGGACGGCTCATCATGTGCACGAAGTGACTGAGGAACATACTCCAGAATCGGCGCCAAAGCCGGCTCCAGAACCGCTTCCGGAACCAACTGCAACTAGCGACCACTCTGAACATGAAGCAATGCCCAAACCTCAGCCCGAGCCTCAACCTGAGCCCCAACCGGAGCCCCAACCGGAGCCAAAGGCTGAACCGCAGCCAGAGCCTCATCCTGAACCACAACCGGAACCTCAGCCTGAACCTTCGCCAGAAGCTACTCCTGAACCAACACCACGATCGGAATCCGATGCTGAACCACATCCGCATCCAGAGCCAGAACCGGTACCCAAACCCGAGCCAGAACCAGTGCCAAATGCTCGGCCACCACCACCACTACCCGAACCAGCCCCACAACCTACACCGAGCTACCTCAAGAAGTCATCGTTCACAATGCGGATCACTTCTATCGAATTTATGGAGGAATTCGAGGACAAAGACAGTGGAAAGTTCAAGAAGCTTAGCGATCAGGTCGTGCCACAGGTAAGTTCTCTTCGAAAGAGGGCTCTGACCATTACTCTATTGTCTTCGTTTAGATGAGTGAAATATTGAAGACGATTCTCGGTGATAACTTCGCCGGCTTTGAAATCTCATCACTTGCTAAAGGTTCAGTCATCGTCAATGGAGTAATTCTGACTCAAGAGGATATTCAGGATGCCGAAGAATTGGCCACCAAGTAAGAGCCTTCAAGAAAACCATATTTGTATCAATTTCAGATACTTCCTCTCAGAGAGCTCCATAAGTCTTCCCTTGCCTTCGTCGACCTTCTTAGTTTCGAAAACCAATCTTTACTCTCTTTAATACATCAAAACCTGCAGTTTGAGGGAGAAAGAGCGTTTTGAGGGAAAAGTTAGGTGAAGAATGACTCTCCTTAATTACTGGTAAGATTGTAATTTTGGTCTCGTAGGCGCTTACTACGCCTTTGGTAACAAATAAATGGTTTCGGTCGGTTGTTCGAAAGCTAACGAGGTTTACCGTGTGGTAGAAAATAGAGAGGAGGGATAGATTTCATATTGCAGACCCGTGGCTCAGTACTGTAATGGTGTGGAGATGAGTTGTTGGCAGAAGGATGTTGCTTCCCATCAATCCAGAGGAAAGGGAAACTTGATGCCATCATTAAAACACCTGACCATATCCTGTCATCGTTTGTCATAATGCCAATTTAGATCTATCTAGGGTACCATAATGAAGGTGCAGGTCCCTTTTCCCAGGGTGGTAGAGTAGTTGCTTCTCTAATGCAGTTTATTCCCCGCGGCTTGCCGGAGTGATCCATGAAACTGGGCTTCTATAACGATTGACAGCCCCAAATTTCACCTTTCTGCATAGTTGACTAATTCTCTTCCATTATGAATTAGCTCGTCGCCAACTATCATCAGGTGTTCTTGCAGAGCCAGCATTCGAGCTTTTGAATGTAACCGCTGACAGTGCGAGCTCATGTAATCTCAAGAGTGACCGACCACGAGCACCTTTAGCCTTTGTATCGGGCGACCTACTTTCAATGCCTCTCCAAGCCCTTTCCTGTTAGGTGCGCACCTTCTTGACCAATGCATTAGTCAAGAACGTAAGCTGCGCTTTCTTACGAAAGAAAAAGTGGTAATTGTGCACTGTGCTGCAAGCCATATGGGAATAGCATCCATTTTCACCCTCGGAAATCATTCGAATTTAGGATCGAAACTGCCATATCATCAAATGGTTCACTGATTGGCCAAAATGAAGTCGATTTGAGGAGTATCACAGTAAATGGTAAGTACAGCAAATTTAAAAGCAGTCTTATTTCGCACCAGTAATGAATGACTTACCGATGTATTCCCTCGCGACATTGCCTCAAAAAGCAAATTTGGACACCCTCCACTTCCTTCTCTGCCTCCTTCCCTCTTGGGTAGTGCGGCTTACTGCCATGGTACAGGGAAGGGGACGGTCAAGTCGTGCGTCCGAGAGTGCGCGCGGCAAATTGCGCGGCGAAACCCATAGCTATTCTGACGACTTTATTATTTGGGCCCAATTTCGAAGTACAGTTGCATAGAAGGATCAGCTGACCTTACTAATCTACCTTACTTCAGATTTGGGCCCCAATGATAGGTGCCGGAGTCGCCCAAGTTCGCCACGAACTTCGCCGCGCAATTTGCCGCGCGCACCTTCGGACGCACGACTTGACACCCACCCGTACAGGGATAACCTTAGTGTGAGCTGTAGTGGTTACCATTCCAAAAGAGCCAATCTCCCACTGGCTTTGTGGAGATCACACCTGTAGTTAATCTATACTAAAAGAAGAACAGCGCAGCATCAAGATGATACTGTAGTTGTCGTCAATATTTGGAGATTTCCAAAATTCCAAAGTATTTGTTTTACTTCACCAATTCAATGTGTTGGTAAGCTCTCGCTATTAAGGTATTCCATCACGAGCATACATCGAACGAGTACATTCTGCCTATCCACAGAGTGCCTCACCGTCAGCCCTGTTGATCGGTTCGATCATCGCTGTCGGTGTACTTGTTATACTCATCGTTGCATTTGTTGTTATCGCGGTAAGGCTTCAAATTTTCGATTATATGTAAATTGGTTCGTAGTATCACAAATGAGAATCAGGAGACTTTCAAATTTTCAATGGCCAAGAAACTCGTAGGTTGTTTAAAATGGTTGATAGGTTTGCATAAAATTATCACATGAGCAAATTTTTATGAAAATCAGCGAGGGAGTAGCTGGCAACTTATCCGCCAGCTGAATATAGAGTTGTATAATAAATCAGACCTAGTCGTAGTGGTAGAGGCTGTGGACACTGAGGATAGGAGCAGGCAGCCCATCAGTTGGTTTCACGGGGTTTGTTCATGGCCAGCTTATGGGCAGAGACAAAATTGTCAACGCAGTTCTCTCATTGGTACATAGACCCCTACTTCTGCTGTGGAAGTCCCGTTCCCTTCCGTTCCCTTTGATAGTTGTCTTGCTAAGGGTTAACTCATTTGGCTGTCTTACTTACAAGGGAAGGATACTTGGTCGCAGTGGCCATTCAAGATAAGATGTACACCCCCGTAGGTGGTTTCGAACGCTGATCTCAAATCTGTTTTCCAAATCTGCGAAACGATTCTGGGAACAAAGTTACGGGACCGGGGCCTCCCTGTGTTATACCACTGCGCTGAACGGATCACCAAGCCGAGCGAAGGTCTTAACGACATTGTGTGTCGTTGTTGTTCATGTGGTCATCGGTGGCCTAGGGGATAGTGCGGTGGACTGGTAGACATGACATCAAGGTTCGATTCCTCGATGCATGGCGTCGTTTTGCTTTTTTCCATAAAATGCGTCCTAAACGCTTGCAAAACGTTTTTGGGCTCAATGTTGGGCATCCACAGGGCTCCCTTACAATTTAGGACTACTGGAGAGGTATTATAAGGCAAGTTTTTTTTGCCTCTCACCGGCCGAGTAAGGGTGGAGCTCCATACGAGCGAAGGAGGAATTCTTAATATTTGCTTAAAATGAGCCTCAAAGGCTTCAAGGAGGAAGATTTCAAATGATTCAAACGCTCTTCAACACGTTAAAAGCGAATCTTCCGAAAGAATGTGGGGTCATCATATTTGATGGAGGAATTTCTTTCTTGTAGCATGAAGTAGACACCAACACTATCCAAGAGGCGGTAATGATGGGGTTTCGATTCGTACTTATCGATATCATGAAAACAAGCCCGTTATCCTTCGCGAAGAAATCGAATCTGTGAAAGACGATCACAATGATCCTCTCCGGTCGCCTGATGAGGAAAGCGACGATGAACCCGTTCGCAAATGAAACTTCCTACGTTTTTGGGATATAGAGGCGCCGAAGTGAAACGTAGCCCTCAAGTTTGTGATCTGGCCCATGAGCTCCAATTTCATGGCACTGGTAGAAAAGTCTATAGTCTTCTATAGCTCGAGTTTTAAAAGAAGCCGCACCTTCTCAAGCATGAGAAACACGTTTTGTATCATCACGACAGAGTGCCGTCCACGGAAATTGAGAGAGCATGACTTTCGAATTAATCTATTATTGACAACTTACGATGTATTATGTGGTCGAATGTCAGGAGCAAAACAAGCGAGTCGGTTTGCCTACTTATGAAGATTAGCGGATAAGTTGGAAGGATAAGTTATCTTAACATTCATAAAGGAGTCTCATTGCACTACAGTCATTTACACTGGATACCGCTTCAAATCAACAATGAAGGCTCATAGGGGGAAAATTAAAAGCGATCCATAGGTGAATTCAGGGTTTTGAGGACAGCCGTGGTACCATGCCCCACCGCGTCACCATGTTTAACCCGTGAGAGAGCTCCTTGAAAGGATGTTTACTTCAAGAATGAGCGGATAATCATATGGCACACAAAGAGATAAACTATTAATTTACAGTATTTTTCAACAATACCAATTAAATTGTACAACCGCTTCGAAAGCGTGGGCACTATTCCTAGAATCTGTGGACCGTATCTCTCCCAAGGAGGGCTTCGGTTGGATGAGTCATTCGACCGCTGCCGTGAGTACGTGGAGCTGCGAACATTTCGAAACACCATCTTGACTGTTCAGGGTAGAGGCGTATGTACATATTCGGCCAGAAGCGGGAAGAAAAAATTTTATTGGATTACTCTTCCCGGAGTCCTAAATTGTGAGGGGACCCTGTAGATGCCCAACAGTGCGCCCAAAAACGTTTTGCCAGCGTTTAGGACGCATTTTATGGAAAATGCAAAACGAGGCCATGCATCAAGGAACCAAACCATGATGTCATGCCTATCAGTCCACTGCACTATCTCCTAGACCACCGTTGCACGGGTGCGCTTCGATGCGCGCGTCCGTCGAAACTGGGTCACGCCGCAGCCGTCGCATGCATCGGGTCAGCCCGCGATACTTGACAGACGTCGCAGTTGTCAGTGGGGCATACGATTTGCGCTTGGTCCATGGCAGCCAGCCCAAGAGAAGAGGAGACGGACAAATGCAAATCGTTCGTTCCACTGACACTTGATGGTACTGTATTGTAATATTGGGACCTCATTGGGGTGCTCCGCGCGCGACGTAGGCGGAGTGACCTACTTTCGACGGAAGCGCGCAACGGAAGTTCTCCCCGTTACACAGGTAAGGAATTCGCTCGGCTCGGTGATCTCTTCAGCGCAATGGTATAACACAGGGAGGCTCGGTCCCGTAACTTTGTTCTCAGAATCGTTTCGCAGATTTGGAACACAGATTTGAGATCAGCGTTCGAAACCACCTACGGTGATATACATCTCATCTTGAATGGCCACAGCGTTCAAGTATCCTTCCCTTGTTAGTAGTTCCTGGCAAATCACGCTCTTTCGAGTAAAAATTTTTCTCGAATTGCTCACCCCATTGATGTTTTCAATACTCATAATCTCCTCGTTCTCCATTCCCATGAAAAAAGAATTTGGACGCGAAAATTGAGTGAAAGAATGGGTTTGTAGGTTGAGTAGTGAGTAAGGAGATTTATTTGCTCGTCTGACTCTGAACTTTTCACGAAGGGAGATCCCGAAAGAAACTTTCTTAGCTTAAGTACCACCTAGAATTACTCAAAATAGAATATTAACAAAGAAGATGAAAAAATTGCATTTAGTAGTCGCTAAATGAAATGAGTGTAAATGTGCTTACAGAGATGCAGATCAAGCGCCGATGATGTCTCCTTTGTTACCACATTTGTAGGTGGAGGCATGATTGCTTTGGTTGTGTTCATACTCGGTGCGCGCTGTCAGCTCTTTCCGCGCGCGCGATCGCGGGTCTGAATGAATCTTGGCGAGATAGTGTTTATCCGGTGAAAATTGGGGATACAGTACTGGTCAGTGAAGTATGCGTTTTCAATTTTTTAAACATAACTTCCGCAAATTTCAACCTTTCGGTGGGAAACTTAAACAGCATGTAACTTTAACACTTAGTAACATTATACTTGTGCAGCAGCCTAGCAGCACACTTCCAACCGAAATTTGCGCTTAATTTTCAAACAGCCCCCCTACGCACATTTTTGCCTTCGATAACTCGTGGGTTTTTACGTTAGGAAATTCGAGGTAATTCTCGCTCCTTTGTGTCACGTCATGCACCTAGTACATCAATAAGACTTTTCCAATGCACTCGGGAATCTGTAAGTCACGGCAAAATCAATTTGACGCCGTCATTCGAGGCTTCCAGGAAGCCTTAACATCCAGGCGAGTTTCTGAAGTTCAAGACGTGCCAGTTATGTGCATACAAGCGATTCGGAAGGATTACAAGGTCACAAGGTCAGCCGAAGCTAAAATTCACCCAGAGGTAGCGAGGTTGACCCTATGTCTTGTCGATAGGTAAATTGTGCACCGTGCAACAAATGCCTCGCGTCAAAATTTTTCGCGAAATCTCGCCGCCCGAGAGACCAATCCTTTCGTAAACACTGTTCTACGTCTTCTGAAAGAGGTCGGTCTGTTTGGACATCGTCCAGCGAAGAAGCCGCTGACTACTGCCAAGAATCGCAAAGTGCTTCTCGATTGGGCTCATACCCACAAAAACTGGGTAGTCCAGCAGTGGCATAAGGCCATCAAAAGCGAGAAACCCAAGTTTTCGCTGTCCAGCAAGGACGAAATCATGTTTGTGTGACGTCCAATCGGTACCTGATGCCATGCAAGTTACCATCTGCTAACCGTGAAATATGGCGGGGGTACAGTGATGATTTACGGTAGCTTCTGTGGCAAAGGAGTGTGCCCCCTCTGAAGTATCGAGGGTAAGATGGATTCCAAAATGTGCACCAACATTACGAAAGCTGTTATCTATCCGTTCATTCGCAGTATTGGCCCAGGTCACTTAATTTTCCAGCAAGACTATGACCCGGAGCACAAATCGAAGCTGCTCACCAAATGATTCCGTTCCTCTCCTACCGTGGCCGTTGCCATCCCCAAATCTGAGTCCTATTGAACATCTGTAGGATTGCCTTTAGTGTCAAGTTAAAAACCTTTGAGCCTACAGCAAGCACGAAAAGCTCCTCAACTTAAGACCATATTGGAGAACACCCCTCAGGAGGGGATCGACAAACTCATCAAGTCCATGCCACGCCGATCTAAGCCATCATTGGCTCTAAAGGTTATGCTACGAAGCATTCATGTCTTACTTGTTATATTTGCTCTTATGCACGTTGCTGCGCTGAGAAATGGAAAATTAAGGCAGATCGAAGTTTCACTGGAATTATGGGGCTTGACCCCTTCTTTGACTAAAATCTTTCTAAATATTCCACAATTAACTTAGGCTACTAAAAACGCGCTCTCTGTTCACATGCAGTGATGGGAACTCACAGTGAAAAAACCAGATGTAAAGATGCTGTTTTAAAGAAGCTACGTTTGAAAAAGTGAAAACGCATACTTCACTGACCGGTACTGTATCAACAAAAGGGACAAGAGAGTTGCACATTGAACCCTTCTTAGATGCATTTTCTCTAGCATCCTGCGTCTCTGTGTACTGAACACTGTCTCTTCATGTAGTGCCTCAAGAAGTCGGCAGCTGTTCGCCGAGTATGAATGCAGCCTTCGTTATTACTGTCGTCGCGTGATTTTCTTGATTTCACTATCCAATCTATCGAATACAACGTGACGCTATATTCCGGCATTACATGGTTGTCAAGGAGCTTTATTTATCTATGCTTTCTTCGGGTGTTTGATGGTCTCGTAAAGCCTATAAAAAATGTGCAGCTGTAGGGCTTTCTGACGTCGTATTCACAGAGCAAGTACTATAAACATCGAGGATATCGTTGACAAACGGAAGAATCTCCTGTGAATACGGCTCACACACCACTGGCATGCGAATTTCTTTGCTATTGTTGATTTTCTATAATTTTCCCATTTATATAATGTAGTCTTTTACAGCTGAATAACCGACGGACAAATGGTTCAATGAAATTGAAGGCCGATGAAATGCCACGGTTGGAATCAGGGAAAGCAGCCTATGCCAATCCTCAGGCGGTTACTGTAAACTTGTAAGTAATCCTTCATAAATCAAGCATTTGAAGCAGATTCAAGACGAGAGAAATTTATTTTCTGAGTAATGATATTGCCTCTCAACATTTGTGGTCCTGAGTAGAAATTTCGAACTCGGCCTCAGCTTGTAAAATCGAAAGCTTCCATCCAAAGAAAGGAGAGAAAATAAAAAAGAAAATAGAGGAAATAAATTTCTATCAATCCATCTAATCTCTAGAAATTGGCATTTCTGATTTCAGAATGTCTTATGGTAATGGTACGACGGCCACGCCTCCTCAACAAGGACAAGTGGTAACGATTTCATCGCAGTTTCCCGACTCAACCCCGACATGCCATTTTTGAGCATTCATCATCTATTTACAACTAGTTACAATTGATATTTCGGTGAGCTCAAACTGTATCATCCTCTTGCTCTCTCTCTCGATTCACTGACTGATTGACTGACTGAAGCTTGCCTGGTTCAGTTTTATAACCACTCACTTTGGTTATAATTTGCAGGGCTGATGGTTTAGTTTTTTCTCATCGGAATGATCGATGGTTCAGGTTGGAATGAGCGCTATTGCCTGCTTTTCTGTTTGCATAACTCTAACGTTACTGACTATGTGGACACTGGAGGCAGTGTGAGTAGGCTGATTGTAAGCGAACTGCGAAACTGGTGGCGGCCTAAAAGACAGATAACATTGGGATTGGATATACAGGTTTTGGATAGGACGAGCCTTCTGGAGGCCTAGGATGTGATGTTACCTTGCCAGAAATGCGACCGAATGTAACGCAAAAAGTGCTTGGTTACCACTTCAATTTCTCGTACCCTGCAGGAATTCCTTCCCCTCCTCTCTCTTTCCCCTTTCCCCCCCCCCCCCCCTCTGTGCCCTCACCTTTTTCTCCTACACCTCGAGCAAAGACCTTACGCCATCGGGACTCAGCTCTTGTGTTCTCTTCACTGAGTAGATAGAGTCCGACGGCATTTTATGTTGAGGCTAGAATGGATCTCTCAAAAATACGCCAATAGATTTAGTTGGTCTCTTTGGGGTTTTTCCTATACTACTTCAAATTAGAAGGCGGAGGTGGTGTAGTGGCAAGTGGCGCACTATATCACACGCACGGTCAGGGGTTCGAATCTCGGGTGGATGCCCCCCCAGGCCAACCAAGCCTTCCATCCCTCCGGGGTCGGCAAATTGGTACAACTCTCGTCTGGGTGGTAAATACACTGAATTGTACATCGGCTGGCCACCGCAAGTCATTGTATCGGCCCCATACGACGCACTCATTACGCCACTACGATTCTGAATGGAAGTCGGGTGCGGGGGCGCATCCCTCAGACGAGATTGATTGACGTCAAAAACTTTGTCCTATTTATCCTTCATTTCAAATTACCTTGAAATCTCGGTTCCAATCAAAGGCCACAGCTAAAGGAATGCAGGAAAGAAAGGATAAGTGTGGCCTTGTTCTAACTTCCGTCTCTATCCCCAGAACACCAGAAATGGTGTGGTATAGGAGATCCCGCTCTTTGAGTTGTCCTTGTGTTGCGGTACCTTTTTATCAGTACTGGGGCACCATTCGCTTAATTCCACCAATTATACATAGTATTGCAATGTATAATTCTAAGAAATCTTGGCAATTTCCTCAGTGACTAATTAGCGCTAACTTTACTAATACAATAAAATGTGTCGAGAGCCTGAGAGGTCGCCTAGCAACTTACAGTATGCCAAGCTTAACTCCTGCTCATAAATCTAGGACGAACTCGGCTCGGTTTCAACCTGGGAGTAGCTTTTTTATGAAGCTCCATCCATCTACTTGTTAAAGGGTAATTTTACCCAGCTTCAGGCTAGTTCTTATGTGAAATCCTTGTTTTCACTTACACGGCCCTTTCCGAGCTACTTACTCCTGAGATGGTACTGAGCCGGGTGAACTTTGTGACTTACTAACTGGAATTCACTTATCCGACCTAATCCTTTTGGCCAGGGAACCATGCCTTGGTTGAATTCCTACTCATTCTGATTGTACGTCTATAACTAATAACAAGTTCGAAAACAGCCTATGTCGATTTGCTCTGACCTCACGGCTGGTCTACCCAACCCAATACATTGAATATCTACCGGAGAGTGCTGCTTTGGCCAGGTGCATATTCTAACCTGGTAGTAATTCCTAGTGGGAAACAAATGCATGGCCCATTACACAGATGAATTATTAAAGGTATATCCTGCATCAAGACTCTGTTTGACGGACAACTTTCGGAGGAAATGGCTGGGCATTAGGAAAGTCGAGTAGCGTTTTCAAGGGAAAAACTTCTTTTGGTGTAGTACCCTACAAATACGAGAACAAGCTCGCCTCGACGAAGATTCTTGCCCGTGAGCCGAGTATGAAAAAGGAGAGAAGGGTGTGGTGTGGTGCAGTAGGAAAGAAATTGCCGCGCCGCTGCGAGAGAGACGCTGTGCGCGAAGGAATTTAGCAGAATGCAGCAGCAAGTAAGAAATTCAGGAACAAAAGAACTAACAGTAGAAACATGCCACAAAAAATTATCGCATAGCGATTGAGCTGTATGAAGAACTCTAGAGCTACAATAACGGCGAAGGAACGGTCCGCGACAGCCGCGTGCGGCGAATCGATTACACAAAACTGTTCCTACTGCTCGTCTCCCCGGGTTAGGTACTGAGCTTTGATCACACTGGGACATGTGATCGATATTCTAGAACTTTACCAGCAGCGAGTGGGAGACGAAATTTAGCAGAAATATGATTCTGTTGGTTAGATTATGTTTACGTTTGTTCATGTTCAGGTGAAGATTCATCTAAACCACCATAGTAGTGCACATTCACTAGGAACGTCTAAGCTAGAGGATGATCAGTTGAGCAAGCCATCACCATTGTTTTACTAACATTTTTTTTCAAATGCTGTTTTTCAATTTCAAGTTATTTCTATCGCATGATAGCTTAAGATTTCTGAGTCTGCAATTTGCTTCCAATTCAAAACGATGCTGAATGACCTGCATGCGTATGCCATTAGGTCCGGTTTATGCCGTATCAGTTTTTTCACAGGGAGCACTATCAGTTTGGCATCGTTCAACTCCGTTTCCTTAGGATTGCTAGTTCTGCTTGGTCTCATTCTTCGACCGGCTCAGGTCTATCTATCGGTACTGAGCAAACCATCGCATCAAGGTTCTCACCTAGAAGACGGTCTGAATAAAGCTAGCCGGTGTCATAATGCTGAGGCTCCCCAGTGGCTGTTTGTCCATTTTTCCTGAAAAATAAGGATGGAATCTTTGATATGTGAAAGGGCGCTATGTTCTACTTCCCTTATACGGTGGGCGTCATTCCCGCGCAGCCGCAAGTGCTGTTGTCGATCAGTTGTTTTGGCAGTTTCTGCCACCTCCTCCTCCATATGGCATCTTCGGATGTGAACTTGGTTCCGGAAATTTCCTTCCTTATCTGATCTCCCCAGCTCTTCTTTGGTAGTCCAAGTGGTCTCTTTTCCCAGGCTTCTGCGCTTCTTATCAGATGATCCTTTAAGTTTCCCAGAACATTTTCATATTAGCGCAAACACATTCTCAGCTGGACAAAGGCTGTTCTCTTGATAGAATCCGTGACTCCTTTTAAACCGGGCTGCAGGTCCATCTGAGCGTCCTAGATTCTGCGGTATCAGATGCTTTTCATGCTTCTTGCTGTTGGACCACTATTCACTATCTAGTGCAGAAAAATTTTGGTCCTCACTATCCCCTGATAATCCTGCCCACTGAAGCCTTCATAGCCTCTAATGCATGTGAACGATCCTTTGTGGATACAGGATCAAGTGAGATGACTCGAGTGAAATGACGTACTGCCCTGGATGCTTCCCATTGAATCCCACTACTCGGTTCCACCAAGTTCCACCAAGTCGCCGGATGTGATGCGTTAGGAACGAAAAGGTCGGTTCGCGGTGAGAGGGGCGTCGCGCGCGAAGGAATGTAGGAGGATGCAGCAGTAGGTAAGAAATACAAGAACAGAAGTACTAATAGTAGAATTATGCATAAAATGATGATCGCATATCGATTGAGCTGTATGAAGAACGCTAGAGCTGTAATAACGGCGAATGAGTGGTCCGCGACAGCCGCGTGCGGCAAATCGATTACCCAAAATCGTTACTAACGCCCGTCTCCCCCAAGTCGCCTACCACCTTGAACTGACGACGTATCTCCGCTCACTCGATCCTGGCATTACAAAAAAACATCGACCTGTCCGAAGAATAACCACTGGCTAGTGATGTCTTGGCCAGATGCACATTCGAATCTCACAGCCACCCATCATGGAAGACGAGTGCATGGCTCATTCCTTAGCTTGGTATTAATCGCATGCTATTTGTACGTTACTTTCTCTGTTACCTACTGGACTCTACACGCAATATTTTTACGCTTCCATTCCTCCAACCTAATTTTTCCTAGCCTGTATTTCACCTATACGATTATTTTCTTTATTTTATGACTAGGATATCTTTTTTATATGATATAGTTTACTGTAGGTACGGTAGGTAGTAATTATGACCACAAACTATATGGTGGAGGCTCTTACTGACTTACTCAAGTGATTTTCAGATGACATCTTTATCAGTGAGTGCGAACGAACGAGAAGTCTGCTAGCAATCGTGCCATTCAATCAGCCATTCCATCGTCATCAGAATCGCCACGATAGCCGACCGTCTTCTCTTCACGAAATCTCAACTAGACCTCATCACACCCACACCTATACACACACATTTTCTTCTTTTCCTTGTTATCTCGCAATGCACGTATACATTATATGTCGTGCTGCGAACTCGTCCATGTCCGTTTTCCGCGCTGTACGTTGTGGTTATACTTCGCCGCCCGATTGCATTAATTGATTTTTACGCGCCACATACGTACGCATGCATGCATCACGCACGCACGCACGCCGTCGTCGCCGCCGCCGCCGCCGCCTTTTGCCATGGTTTTGCTGCGCTTTCATACTTTCGTCGTCGCTAACCGGTTATTGTTTAACCATCCCGTTCCCTCACACATTTTGTAAAAACGTTAAACGTTTATTAAATCAAAAGTATGAAGGTTATTTTAAATATGTGAATGTGGTTATACGGACCATCAATGTATTATAACTTCCGCTGATCGTTGAGCTCAATCATAGTTGTTTCCATTAAATAATTATAAAAATAAATTATATTTCTCATAATGAGTTTTTGAGTTTTGCTTGATGTTCGGGAACTCATACACCATACCTGAAGGTACAGACACTCGGAAACCCAGAAACTCCCACAGATTTTTGGTTTTTCCCAAGTTCGGTTCAAACTTTCTTCGACCTGAGCTGACCCACTGTACACAACTAGATAGGGATCAACGACACCCGAGCGTACAATTCGCCGCGCGCGATCCTTTCGCGCGACGAGCTGACGCGATGCCGCGTGCCAGCTGACCTAAAGGCTATTGTGATGGAATGACTCGAAGCATTGATTCATGGCCATCGAGACTCTTATAAAATGCCGTCTTCTAGTTAGTATTACCTTTATTACAAATCGGAACAATTTTTGGAAATTTGTAGAAAATCACCTGAAAAGGCGAGAACTTAGGTGAACGCGAAATTTGGTTTTTCCAAATATTATTTAGATAAGACAATAATTCCTTTCGTTCAAATAAAACAACAGGTTACCGTACTTTGATAGATGTAATTCAACGAGTCAGTAAATAGCGGTTATGTCCGAGACTAAACAACCTCGTGAAAATCAACACTCGAAGAAATTAATAGTGATGGGATATCCTAGAGTAATAATTGTTACAAAGCAATTTTGCAAGAAGTGAACAAATAAACTCAGTGGTTCACCAGTAGCGTGGAATAGTTATTTACAAAAAAGCAATTTATGATCTTCGTATCTCATCTTCGTATCTGCTAGGGCGTCGTCTTCGTTTATGATGATAGGCTTCTCTTTGGGAATAGTAATTCTGATAAGGTGAAGGATTTGATGCCCGGATGCAATAGAAGAGATCGTGAAGGCATGTAGGCAGATATGTTTGTTGTAGACCGATGTTAATGATGTTATCAGCTCTGAAATATACAAGAATTTAAGTCAGAATAGGTCCCACTCGACAGATTTTCTGTTGATCTTCGAGTAAGACCAGTTTGAGTTGGATGAACCCTTATGACGGTGCATCTGGGTCACCAGGAAAACTCAGAAAATCAGAAAAAAAATTCTGGCTTTCACCACAGAGCTGGCCCCTATTACGTTCCCAGATACCTTCAACCAGGACCCTTCTAAAGTCCCAGTGGGATGGAGTGTAGCAAATATCTAACCTCGATAGTAGGTACACAGGTAGTTTGGGAAGAGGTCAGAACACCTTGATCTGTTTATTGACTCCGCCTCCCTTGAACCCCAAGTGTGGCGGCCAGTTTCGTCGTTCTTGAAGAATATTCCTTATTTTGACTTGATGTTTTGTTTACTGCTGTTTTATCGCCGCAGTACGCTTTGCGAAACTCTCCCAAGGTTGGCGATTTGTGGGCAAAACTCCAGTCTCGGACGGGACTCGAACCCGTCAGAAAGGACAAGTACGGGTTCGAGTCCCGTCCGAGACTGGAGTTTTGCCCACAAATCGCCAACCTTGTGAGAATATTCCTTATATTTCTATAACGACGTTTCCTAGTTTTTGGTACTGCCGAGTAATTTCCTGGTCAGATGCTGACCGAATGGTTCCTGAAGTGCCTTTTGCCTTGTCTGCTCGAAGCCGACTTTTTCAGGCTCTAAAGAAGATGATTCAAAAGCGAATCGCATATGGGCACGACTCGGGAGTCAAACAGGTGATTGTTTGGGATTTTGAAAGAATCAAAACGTCAGGTTCAGGGTTGGGAGGTAATCAGCTTTTTTCCAGAACAAGAAGAAGCCTCAATGACTTGTTTGAGATGAATGGACTCGGTTAACACTTCCCAACGATCTCCAACAAGGATATCTGACCGACCCCAACTAGAACGATCGGCGCAGTTTCCAGTCCGATCTTGACTGTAACAGCTGCTCTTCTGGCTCCTCATGGATTTGGTCCCATTGGCTGAGCAGGTACTCGAGATTCCCCTGCTCCAACCTTTATGTCTATCTCTATTTGATCAATTTCTACCCGCGGAAAATTAATTAGTAAGCTTGCTTTTTGAAAAAAATGTTTAATTCGTTCACTCGTTTAGTTCATATTAATCCATTATTTCCCATAAAATAATTCCTGAATGAGAAATTACACAGTTGTCAAAGTGAGCAGAAATTTCGGTGATACCTATGGTCCGGCGAACTTACTTACTGCTGAGCCCCCAATGCACCAAAGCTGAACCTTTTTCCCCTCTTTCCTTCAAGATGTGAATAAAAATTCGGAATGAAAAATCGAAGATTAATCTAATACTGATAAATAACTGGGTTCCCTCACCTGTTGTACGGATAATGGCCTCCCTTGGCAAATTTGTAATCGTTTTCCAATTGAGCTAAACTTTCTGGCCGACCGTCGTAATAACCGAGGTATGTTGGTGGGTAATAGTTTGGGTAATACCTAAAAGGCGAGAAAAATCAGATTCAACTGAAATAGTTGCTGTAAGCATGTGTTATGCGAAGTTAAGGAAATTTGGTTACCAGTTTCCAAACTGTCCATAATCGGAAGCAGTTGCTGCATTGTAATAGATGTATTTGCCGAGTACTTTGGGATAATTACCATAGGTTCTCTGAAAATTCCCTCATTTAATGGATCTGAGTCTGATCGGTTCGCCCAAAATGACAATCTGTAGGTGAGTGGGGTGGGTAGAGAGTATAGATAAGGGGACCTGACAGCACTACCGACCCATTTAGTGGTTTCCCGTTTTTCGCCCTTTCGTCATTTACGGAAAAGGGATTACAATGCTTGATCGATGCTTCTGAGGAGTAAGCCCTTGATGAAGCTATTCGACCAAAGTGGTCTATTATAACTGTAACGTTTTTTGTCTAAAAGTTGACAAGCGGAAGCCGGACAATGGCAAGTAGAGTTACCATTCATACGTATGAGCCAAGAAAATTGTGTGTGGGTACTTCTCCTCAGAAATCGCGTCGCGCTCTCCTCGCTCAATCACGCACGAAGGGAGAGGTTTCAGTCTCCAGAGAAACGATATGGAAGCCGCCGCGGATATGCCGCCTCTTGCCGTGGGTATTCCGGAGAAGCACCGCCACCCATTTTCAATGATACCATTTAGCTACCGAGTTTTCCAGGAAAGGCGAAGAGGTGCTACCTTGATCAGGGAAACGGAATCCATGCAGCTCATTAACTGGTACTGTAATTCAGCACTAACCCAATTAAGCATGCTTAGTGCAGCTAAGATTTCGCGTGCAAGTTGCACGCATCGCGTATCCCGTACTGATCAGAGCTAGAGGACTTCCTTGCTAGTTATGATGATATGATGCTTTATGGGCTGGGGTTTTGACTGCACTCGCTCTTCTTGCCATATTTCGTTAAGCCTCCCCCCCCCCTCCGTCCTCCCCCAAAAAATCACTCGCTTTACCCAAGTTGTATTTAGGGATCCCGTAAGGGAAGGGGATTTTCTCAAATACTCGAAGAAAAAAAGAGAAAATATTCGCAAGTAAGACTCACCTGGTAGTAGTTTTCTACGAGATCCCGATTGGATGTTGGGAGCAGTTCGCCTTCAGACCTTTCTGGTCCTCCTTCACCATAGTTACAATCGGCAATGAACTGAACATACATACATGCATACACCAATACATACAGCAACATAAACCAATCTAACCAATCCAATTTGTATTTAATTTGATTGCGATTATCTAAAGTATCCCTATACTAATAAGAAGGCTGAGGATCCTAGTATCGGCCTCGCCAACTCCCGCTTCCTAAACATAATGACTTGCATGGGGGAGAGTAACTAATTTGCATACTGCCCAAAACCAAGTTCTCTACCTACTTGCCCATAAATTCTCCAGGTTTCTGCGGTTTGATGCGCCATCCCCAGATTCCCTTTCCATAATACCCACCCTCCTCTCCCATTGAATAGGTGAATTATAACACTGATCAAATGTAGCGATGGCCTGAGCAGCAGTCTCTTTCCTGGCGCATTCAGAAGGAGCACCCAAAAAAACTTCTGAATACCGTTGACCCGGACTTTATGACCCATTACTTCGCAGAATCGAAGAAGCTTACTCGTTGAATATCCTCGCATGTCATTTCACTGGGTCGTGGCTGAATTTTGTCACAATTCTTTTTCGATTTCGACCAGGAAAGCAGCGTTTCCGGTAGAGGATTCCATTTTTCGACGAATTTTGCGAATGTTGCACACATTCGAGCAGTTGGTACTGCGACTGTTGTTCCAGTGAGGAACAACACTATCCAGAAACGCTTCATCTGGGGAAACCTGCAAAAAAAAAGATTCTTTAGGAATTTTATCATTAGTTCCTAATACGATTTTTATTTTTGTACTATAATATGATCCGCGTTGTAATAAAAAACACTTACATTCAATTTTATATGTGGTACCTTATTCCTATTAGTCCAAATTATTGGAAGCTATGCTACATTATTTTTTGTTTTTCACAATAAGGTACTGTAAGCGATACAAAAGATAGTTTTTCTCACCGCTAGACGATTAGTTTTTCGTTATTGATGAGAACTCTGCCATTTGATTACCAAACGTCTGGAAAAATCCGACCTCCCTCCTCCTCCCCTTCTTGCTCCTGCTTTTGGGACAACTATCAAGTATTGTGTCATGATTCATCGCACACTGCCCTCAATGACGAACATTTTCAAGGAATTGAATAGAAGCTGTTATGGAACTGCGTGATTATTCGCATGTACCCTTTGCTACAATCATTCATTCATGATCTTGGAATCAATTGGTAGCCCGCTCCGAAATCAACCAGCCACCCCAACCCATTGATTGGAACTAGACTTTGCACTGGTGAGACCTTCCTTCGGAATTTGTCAATCGTACTCCAAATCAAATAAACCTCTGAGTCGGCAACCAAAGCGTATAGTAACCGAGATGTGTCAGTGGGAGTGCCTTGGGTAGTACCTGACTTGAAGCTGGTTAACTAACGCGAATTTTACGTGGGTATGCTAATGTATAAGTGTACTATTAGCATGGCCGGTTGGAAATGCCCACTGGGTGTATCTGCCCATTATAGTGCGAGACTTATGATGCTGAAGCAGTTCGACAAATGTTCGAAGAATCGGGCTGTAGCCTATCCGCTTCTTCTGCCATAAACCTCCGATACTTGTGCCTCGGATTGCTATCCGCTTCATGCACTGCAGTACATCTTGGCGGGGATCGAATCCGAACATCCTAGTCAAGTCAAAATTCGAGTTTAGAACTACTTCGAAACGCCCTCAGCTGAGTTGTTCGAAGACGGCATCCGATCATGAAGTTTATTTTGTTCTAAATATCCGTGAAAATAGACAATTTCAGCTGGCTAACCTAACGTAATGCCGGATGGATTCTTTCTATATTCCACAGACCATCCATGGCCGGAGGATATGTCTCCATTCTAGAGGATATATGTGCCAACTACATTAGAATAATCACCGTAATCTAATGAATAATTACCGAGAATCTATTGGTCCGATGGATGGGTGGAATTCTGTCTAAGAGTAGTGTCGTCTGAAGTGCCAATCTGACCGGCTCTCCTACTTGTTTGGCCCTAGCTCATCACTATGCCGACATACTCATTGAGACTACCACGACTGCGTAAGGGGACAGAATGCGTGGCGTATCCCTGAACGGATTGGCCAGTTGCGCGGAACTTCATCTTTCTACTGTCTAACGAATGTCTGCAATCAGTTTCAATGATGATCGGGATCGATTATTGAGTTATCATCGGGTCGACGGAAATTGTGGCGAACAAGGTCAATCGCTGTGGTTTTTATAGGCACGCACAGACTTGTTGCATAGCTAGACAGACTAAAAGTCAGGTGATCATAGGTGGTCGTCAGGATCTGAGTCTACATGTACCGTCAAAATGTATTTGAATAAGTTTCTTTCGAAATCCAATAGGTTCAGCATTAAAATCAGTTTTATTATCTCATACTGCATACATCAGACAAAAAGTACTGAAACTTCTCCATAAGGTTCCTAGGTGGTTTGAGACATTTCTGGGGAAAGAAATTCAAAAAACATCCAAAGACGAGCAACCGTAAGGAACCATTCCTTGCAGTACTGGCAAGTTACTACCAGACTGAAACGAAGCCAGAGCACTGAAAGTAATCGGTAGGACTCACTGAAGACTACTCACTCAGCCCCTTAGGAATTCTACACAACGGGAAAGGTGTGTGGAACGATGATCCAAGAAGGAGGAGAGGAAGTAAGCTTCAGCAACATCCACGAGGCTGAATAACTCATCATCCACATTAGCTGGAGGAGAAAATTGCAAAAAATAAAGAGTTCCGTTAAATTAAATTGGTAAAAAAAAGTGTGAACATCGATAAAAATGATGATGCGAGACTATCACTTGACGGCTGGCCGATGGGTGGCAGTGTTAGGTGAATTGTAACCCGTTTTCCATGAGAAAACGCTATTACAATGATGAGTTGCCAAGCTTGTTTTTGAATACGAGAGAAATGACTCCTAGCAAGGCAGTTTTGATTAATTTATCGAACAAAAAACATTTTCTGATAGTATGAAGAAAATGTTTTGAAGTAAAGGGGTGTGAATTAAGTAACGGAATGATTCAATTCAACTGTTTCAATGTCTTTAGTCAGAGGTGGAGCAAGAAGGACAAGAAGGAGAGCTTATTTCCAAGCACTTCGGCATTATTGAATTGTTCCTCTTGATCACCACATTTCATTGGAATTATATTGAGCTCATTAGCTTCCGATTTAAACAGTGTAACTACTGCTGAACCTTTCAATCGCTTCGGCAATGTTCGAAGAAGACGGATGCTGGCTCAATCACGATCTTTTCGAATACCCCACAGTGGCATTATTAAACTGTTCCTCTTGATGAGCTCACTAGCTTTCGATTCCTTTTAGCAGACATTGACGCTCGATCATGCAGTAACCAAGACACTGCGTGAGGCATCTAAATGTCGTCCGTTGTTAAGAAAGGAGCGGGTATACACTAATGAGAGCACATGTACTAGTGTATGGTAAGCTTGCGGTCATATCTGTTCTTGTTCACTTAATTGTTCTGTTATAGGTGCTGTTACAGTTGGAAAAAAATCCGTGATCGTAATTTCGTCTGAGAACAGCCTCTTGTTGAAGGCATTCTATTCTCACCGAATTTGAAGAAAGACCTTCTCCTTCGAAGTGTTCTTCCTCGGGAAATTTCTTCTTCTAAAAAAAGGTTGGGGTGATCCTACAACGTAGTTTCAAAATGTGATAACATGGACAGCTCACTATCCAATGAGATTCGAAAAACTGACAGTCTTCAACAGAATCGTTTTGTCAACTCTTTTACCCACTTGGACATTTGAAAGCACGCTCGGACGGACGCACGTTGACTGACACATGTTTGTTCGCATTCCCAATTTTCCCAAATATCGCACAATGGCGAAGATGCTGTAGTGGCAAGTGGCGCACTATATCACATGCACGGTCAGGAGTTCGAATCCCGGATCGATGTCCGCCTGGGCCAACCAAGCCTTCCATCCCTTCGGGGTTGTTGAATTGGTACCAGACTATTCTGGGAGGTTTGAAGCACTGACTTGTTCATCGGCTGGCCACCGCAAGTCATTGTATAGGCCACATAAGCACTCATTACGCCACTACGATTCTAAATGGAAGTCGAGTGCTGGGGCGCATTCCTCAGACGGGATCGTTTGAAGCCAAAAGCTTTATCCTTTGTCCTTATTATCTCACAGTGGCATTATCAAATTAATTCACTTGTTGAGTACATTTCAATGGGAATATTTTGAGCTTTGAGCTTTCGATATAAACAATGTAAATGCTGCTGCACCTTCCAATCACTACTGCAATTTCCGAAGAAAACGGATGCATGGCGCAACTCCGATTTTCACAAATACCCCACAATGGCGTTATCAAATTGTTCCTCGTGATGAGTGCATTTCAATGGGGATATTTTGAGCTCACTAGCTTTCGATTTGAACTATGTAAATACTGTTGCACCTTCCAATCACTACGGCCAATTTTCGAAGAAAACGGGTGCATGGCGCCACCCCGATTTTCACAAATACCCCTCAATGGCATTACCAAATTGTTCCCCCTGATGAGTGCATCTCATTGGGAATATTTTGAGCTCACTAGCTTTCGATTTAAACAATGTAAATACTGTTGCACCTTCCAATCACTACGGGCAATTTTCGAAGAAAACGGGTGCATGGCGCAACCCCGATTTTCACAAAATACCCCACAATGGCATTATCAAGTTGTTCCTCCTGATGAGTACATTTCATTGGGAATATTTTGAGCTCACTAGCTTTCGATTTAAACAATGTGAATATTACTGCACCTTCCAATCACTACGGCAATTTTCGAAGAAAACGGGTGCATGGCGCAACCCCGATTTTCACGAATACCCCACAATGGCATTGTCAAATTGTTCCTCCTGATTCCTGATGAGTACATTTCATTGGGAATATTTTGAGCTCACTAGCTTTCGATTTAAAACAATGTAAATACTTTGAATTCTTTGCTTGAACTCGGACGAGGTTGGTAAGAAAACAACTTTACTTTCGCTGTGGAGAGGAATACATCGGCGAAACATCAAGACCGCTATACGTACGCATCAAGGAGCACGTAGAAGGCAAGGTCAGGTCACGCGTGTCATCTGCCTTGGGCGCCCACAGGGTGGAAAGTCATTATGGAGCCGATTTCGAGATCACGGCCGCGGTCTTGGCACGAGAATCGCAAACATCCGCACGAAAAACCTCGAAGCATTGTGGATTCAGGTCGCTAGACCAAAAATGAACCGGAAGGAAGAGGGTATCACAATCACGCGGGAGCTGAGGCCGTATATAAGGTTGGCCTTCCACCAGTGAGTCTGAATCACATCTAGTCCGAGAGCTTACTGGACCGTTGCTGGTTTCTGGGTGGTCGCGGGGATCGGACTGATCGACGGTGAGTGGCCCAACTTACAATTGCGTGATGACCTCTGAGGTTTCGAATTCCTGTAGGGTAATTGATGGGTTTGGTCGGGTAATCATGAATTGCTTCGATTGTTCCAGGCTCTGAAGAAGGCGATCCGCGCCGAAACGTTAGCCGGAATAAAGTTGTTTCCTTACCAACCTCGTCCGAGTTCAAGCAAAGAAAATCAAAGTTTGCACTATGCCGAGGTTTAGAGATAGCCGTACATGGCGATTATTGCGCAACGTGCCAACTCAATTCCAACGGCTCGTCAAAGAAGTCCTGTCTTTGAGACAGAAAATTGTCTCAGTACGACAGTCAATCTACTTCCTCCGTCGCTGTCTAGATCACCGTATAGTTCCTAATTTCATTTCGAAGAAACGATTACGTGATCTTTTGGGCAGCTCAAAGAGCGACCGCAAGATATTTGAGATTGAAATGCAATTACTTCGTTTAGCACTACGAACTAGGCGTGATCATATGTTTTCGATGTTGAAGAAGTGTGTGTCAAAAGAACAGTGCTGTGCTCGATATCTGGAGGATCGCCTTTGGAAGAGGATAGTGGGTGAGTCGAAGTCGATATGTGATTCTATCCGATCCAAAGTCAAGACTACCTTACAAAAGAAATTCGATAACCTTTGCAGTACATCACGCAATTTCAAAGATGGGTCATCTCCTACCATGACTGGTCGGGTTCCCGCAGAACACACAACCAGTATGACAGGGCAATCGGATATGAGGGGATCCAGAGTCACAGTGCTGGGAGGCTTCCCTTTACCGGACTGCGCACGCTCTTTGTTGGAATTGGGCCCCAGTTTCTCACCATATCAGTCCATTTCCACCTTTGTTCTGCGCAGAATAATATGCAACTTACATGACCTCCAAGACCGGCTCCGGTACAAGGCTAAGATCGACAGCGGTTCCCTAATACCCGGCCCTAATACAAACGCCCTTAACGTGCCATTTCCTCGCACGTACTTCAAACAACAGGAGCCCAACGTTTGTTCCGATGTCAGCTTCAGAATATTCGCTGATGAAGTATTTAAAGTGCTCGGTACATACCAAAAACAACGCATGCCATCGAACATCAGCCGAGAGCAAGCTTATGGTCTGAAGCTGCTTCAAGATTTAATCAAATCCCGGACCATCAGATTATCCGTTAGTGACAAAGGAGGAGAATTTGTGGTGATCCCCCGTCAACTTGACGTTATCATAACAAAACACCATCTGGGAGATACCTCAATTTACCGACCATCCTCAGCCAAGGACTTTCAAACGCAGTGTCGCAGACTGAACCGAGTGTGGATGACTACGGCCAAATCAGCGGGTTTGGATCATTCCTTGATAACACAGCTCAAAATCGAGTCACCGTGTTGCTCCGTGCTATACTTGCTGATAAAAACACATAAGTTCGCAGCAACGGACGATTCGGCATCAATTGCCCCCACCTCGATCAAAGTTCGGCCCATTGTCAGCTGCGTTGGTGGTCCCACTGATCGGATAGGATGGTTCCTCAATGTAATCTTGGTGCAGCTTCTCAAATACATACCATCCCACCTGACGAACATCCAGATGTTCCTGAACAAGCTTCAGGCACTTCAACCCAACAGTGCCTGCGTCATGGAATCATTTGATGTAGAGAGTCTCTACACTAACGTGAGTAATGTTTCCGCCATGGAAGCAGTACTAGAACTGCTAAATCAGTATCAAAGCATGATCAACATGCATGGATTCTCTATTGATCAAGTGATGTCATTGTTGAAAGAATGTCTCAGTTGCAACATCTTCAGGTGGTCAGGAGAGTATTTCGAGCAGATCAGAGGCTTAGCTATGGGGCAACGTCTGGCACCTATTCTGGCCATAGCCTTTATGTCCAAAATTGAAGCGCCAGTTTTGGAACACCGCCCCATGCTCTACTGCCGCTATATTGATGACTGCTTCATAGTTTGCTCGACGCAAGAACAGATGGACATGTATTTTGACCTACTTAACACTCAATCCGAGCACATCCGACTGACACGAGAACGACCCTCTGGAAGCTGGCTCCCATTTTTGAATGTACAAGTGAGGCGGCACAGCGGGATGCTTTCAACGAAATGGTACAGGAAGCCCAGCAACCAAAGAATATCATCGTGCATTGCCACTCGGCTCATCCTTTTCAGACTAAGCGGGCCGTTGTAAGGAATATGTTCCGTACAGCAGCCAGCGTCTGCAGTGGAGAAAATGAGCGAAGAGAATCAGTGAAGATGGCACACGAAATAGCTGCGCTCAATGGCTACGTACATTCTTCGACCTCCCACAGGGGACGAAATGCGGTCACTAACAACAGACCGCGTGGTACCCTCACTGAACGGCAAAATTCCGTTCATAGAACCATTCGTCTCTGATGAGGTTAGCACTTCCATAAGGAAATGCCTGAGGAGGTCGGGTCTGGAAAATCTAATTGCCATTATAGATGTACCCCCCTACAACCTAAAGCACCGACTGGTTCGCAATCGACTCTACGATCGCTCATGTACTACCCCTAACTGTGTGGTCTGCCCAAACGGCAAGGAAGGCGATTGTACAATCGCAGGGGTGGTCTACAAGATCACATGTTGCAGTTGCGGAGAGGAATACATCGGCGAAACATCAAGACCGCTATACGTACGCATCAAGGAGCACGTAGAAGGCAAGGTCAGGTCACGCGTGTCATCTGCCTTGGGCGCCCACAGGGTGGAAAGTCATTATGGAGCCGATTTCGAGATCACGGCCGCGGTCTTGGCACGAGAATCGCAAACACCCGCACGAAAAACCCTCGAAGCATTGTGGATTTAGGTCGCTAGACCAAAAATGAACCGGAAGGAAGAGGGTATCACGGAGCTGAGGCCGTATATAAGGTTGGCCTTTCACCAGTGAGTCTGAATCACATCTAGTCCGAGAGCTTACTGGACCGTTGCTGGTTTCTGGGTGGTCGCGGGGATCGGACTGATCGACGGTGAGTGGCCCAACTTACAATTGCGTGATGACCTCTGAGGTTTCGAATTCCTGTAGGGTAATTGATGGGTTTGGTCGGGTAATCATGAATTGCTTCGATTGTTCCAGGCTCTGAAGAAGGCGATCCGCGCCGAAACGTTAGCCGGGATAAAGTTGTTTTCTTACCAACCTCGTCCGAGTTCATCCCAAGAAATCAACGTTTGCACTATGCCGAGGTTTAGAGATAGCCGTACATGGCAATGTAAATACTGTTGCACCTTCCAATCACAACGGCAATTTTCGAAGAAAACGGATGCATGGCGCAACCCCGATTTTCACAAATACCCCACAATGGCATTATCAAATTGTTCCTCGTGATGAGTGCATTTCATTGGGAATATTTTGAGCTCACTAGCTTTCGATTTAAACAATGTAAATATTGCTGCACCTTCCAATCACTACTGCAATTTTCAAAGAAAGCGGGTGCATGGCGCAACCCCGATTTTCACAAATACTCCACAATGGCGTTATCAAGTTGTTCCTCCTGATGAGTATATTTCATTGGGAATATTTTGAGCTCACTAGCTTTCGATTTAAACAATGTAAATATTACCTACTTTTAGTGTTGCAAGCTGATTTGTAGGAAAGCTTTTCTGCACGCAAACGCAACATGAGCAGAACGACCAACTGCCGAGGTCCACATCGCTGGACCGAAGCCAGCTAGCACGGACTGCTTGTTCATTCTAATGTGTGGGGTTTTAAATAACCTCATATGCTTGTAAAAGTTTCACCGTGAGTTAAGCAGGTTCAACATTCATCAGAAATTCTAATAACTCTCTATCATTTCACTCATTTGGCTTACCATTTCACAAGGCGTTGCCCGCACATTTTATATGTACAAGATTTGGATAACTATCAGTAGACAGGACAATCTATCTTTGTGTTGATACCAGAAATGGCTTCCTCTCTAACTTATAAGTAATGCTGAAGTCGCTAGATTGCTTGAATTTCAGTGTAATTCTTGAAAATTAGAAAAGGATGCCTGTATGAGATCTCAAAGTCCCACGTTCATGGTCTTTTGTGAAATATATGGTAATCCAAGTGTTGGTCAGAGAACCAGCTTGAGCTCTGCGGTCTAGATTAGAACAGTAGGTATAACAGGAGCACAGCTAGAAAGAAGGGAAAGCGTTCAAACTAGCCGTGTACGTTCAGCAGCTAAGCTCACTTCGACGGACGTCAGCGACTTTTGTCGGTGGTCAACTAATGTGGAGTTGGGTTGGCGAGTGTCTCTCTTCATAGAAACTTTCCTAACAATGAGTATGTTGCCATGGCGCTCTGATAGACCCTTGCCTCGGCCATAAGCTCAGTGAAGACAGTCACAACATACTCATTGTCTTTATCGGACCTCGGACTTGACTTTTCATACTGAGCGAGCCTTCCGTCCTCGAGAGATCAGTTGGTTGACATCCTCACTACCACAATTGGATGGAGTGGGTGAAGGGTTTAGCTAACAGTGTGTCTGACCCAGCTGTGGTTACTAGCAGCATTTATATGAATTCCAAACAATTGAGACAAAGATTAAACGAAAACAATAACATTTTATCGTCATCGGTTACCCGAAGAAAACAGTAACAATAAACCTTTCTTAGATCATTTTCCGCAACAACTTGTTAATTTGATCCTCACGGTTGCCGAAGTCGCCCCCCTCAACAAAGTGATTTGTCTTCTTCGTCCATCCACCAGTCGGATTGTTGAGTTTGAAGGGCCACAAGAAGTTGGAGGCTGCCTTGAAGTTGGGTCCGACGTTGTAAATTTCGTGAACCAAATCTTCCATACAAATGATGTCGTGTTTGCCTAAATGTTTCCCGTGGAATTTCTTAGCTTAATACATGCTTGACTATTACTATCATTTTGTAAATAAGAAAGTCAACATAACGACAAATTCAATCACAAAAAGGAGGAAAGTATAGAAAATTGACAGACAAGAAGTACAATACGTGTTTCACTCACCAAGGGCCTCCTCAATGATGCTGTTGTCTGTAATCGGGATTCGTCGCTTGTCAACCTTCGCAAATCCGCGTTTGTAGATGAGGTCATGCACAGTTTTTAGATTAGGATATCCCCATGCGACGTACGGCTCAACAATACGGAGAAGTGGCAGCGTGGCTTTATTCAACTTTACAAAAACTCCGTTGTTGATCTGTCGGAGACGGAGAATTTGAAGAGCCTAGAAATTTTACCAGTTATTCAATAAATGCGCTAGGTAAAAAATTTCAAGAGGGAGACTGTTCAGCTATAATATACGACCGACCATGATGCGCCAGTCATGGTATTAAAGCTGACTTCATTTTGCACGATGATAAATGAAATGATTGAGAAATCATTTCAAGAGTGTTCGTGCGTTAAAGAAGTTATGCAAGAAATGACTTGATCGAAAAAAAAAGGAAATAGCAAGTCGAATAAGTTAATTAACAAGAAAGATCATATGTAACCCCTCACCTTGCGAGGACGGGGATGAATCTGGTTGATACCACGGATTCGGACCACGAAGGCGAGCTTAGGTTGATCCGGCACATAGAAATCACCATTCTTTTCGGCATCACGCTTAAGACGGAGTTGATCCCTCTGCGCTTGGCGGTACTCAGCAACATATTTCTCCGCTCTTTTGAAGATCTTTGCCTTCTTTTCCTTGCTCTTCTGAAAGGAACCACAATGCAATCTACAAAGTGTAGAGAACATAAAAGCAAAAAAAACACTGGAGGCCATAAAGCCTCACTCAACCTTTCTAAATTTTAAATTCAAAAAGGAGAGCGACAAAACTCACAGCGGCTAGTTTGACCTTATTTTGTAGGATCTTCGCTCTAATTTCGGCCCTCAACTTTCGCCTTTTCAGGACGGTCTCGGGAACCTGCGGGAGCTTCTTCCTAAATTCAGGATAGTGAGAAATAGTCAGAAACAATACCAAAAAAGTTCACGTCCAATATATAATCAAAAATAAAATAAAATAAAAAAGGTAAAACGACTCACGCGACCATGGTTTAGTCCTGTGATACCCTGAAACAAAACATTAATAGTTGAGAACCCTTCATTGAGTCTTGAGGCCGACTAAATTACAGCACCACGGGAACCGCTAACGTTCAAGAGCCAAAAGAAAATTGCACAAAAAAGAAAATGAATAGATCAAATATATGTCGTAGATTAATCGTGGACGTTTGCTGGCTGGACTGGCAAAAAGCCAGACTATTTAAGTTCAAGTAACTGGTCGTACATGTGCCTGTGGTCCTTGCAACACAATTTAAGAGAAGTTTCATCATGAAATAGGTGAAAAACTCCTAATAACTGACTCATTCAAAGCACAAAGATGTTATAAATCCTGTTTTAGGCCATTTCTCGAAAACTCACTAATGCAGAATGGTCAGAATGCAGCAGGGTGCCGTCTTTTCAGGCAAATCCATGCGGGACTCATTACTGAGCGACGCGGTCAGCGTTGCGGTCGAGCCTCGATTGACGTGGATGACGGTCTCGGTGGGGTTGTGTTCCGAATTGTCACCATTCTGTGTGAAAGTCTTGTCGGGTGGTTTTTGACCATGCCTTATATATCATCTCGTTTGTATTCTTAGAAGTATGTCGAAGAGCTTATGAGTATTGCATCTTGAATTGAACGTTTGAATTTCTTGGGTTCCGATTCCTTGTCCTGATTATTGATTCATTACTTCTTTTGCAGCCGTTTTCAACTTACAATGGGTTCTCGAGATGACGAGTACGACTACCTTTTCAAGGGTAAGTAGCTTTCGTCTAAAATATTCAGAAACCGAACAGGAAATCACCTTAGTTGTAGTTTCTTTTGTTAACCTTTGTCAAGGTTATAGGATAGCCGTCCGTTGTCGCTGTCCTAGCTTAGCCCCTGATTCTTACTCATTAGTTCTGCAATGTTTTTCCATTGCTTCTGATGCCGTCGGTTCCGATGCGGATAACTTGAGCGATTGCACATGGCGAAGTCAAATACGATGCCGCCCGGTTAATGGGTTACTTGATATTATTGTCTGGGTCATATTCTCGAAAAAACTATTATATTAATGATGGTGGTATTGCGAAACGATATTTTGTTGAAGCGTTGAAGATTTGCGCCCTATCGCGGCTCTGATCGCTTGTCGCATCCAATTCGGGACGCTATTTCGCCCTTGTCGTGCTATGAGTCATTGTACGGCGACATACACAGGGAGAGCGAGACAGAGACGGCTGGATAGTATGTGAACTGGACAGTGGGACTGACACACGGGTTGCACCTTATTGATCGCTGATCTTCATGATTCGGAATCGATGAAATAGGACCTGTCTCTCCTGGACCTGGGTTGAAACCATGGGGGGCACATGACTATGAGCGAAGTTAGGCAGTTATTAATAGAGTGATGGATGGTTTCCGAACAATTGTGGGCGCTTGCCATCAGCCCTTAGTAAATTAACGGCTTATTTTTACTGTATATGTAGTTGTAGTGCTACATGTTCCAATATGGGTCAATGATTGCAGTAATTGAAGCAGTTGTCCAAAGCCTGCAGTTGTGAGTGTGTACGCGAATGATTCGCTGTCGGGATGGGAATAACTTTGTGTTAGTCCGTTCATTTATCAAAAAAGTATGAAGCGTCTGCCATCAATTAACAGTCGTTATAAGGCGATCTTTTGAAAGAGCAGAAATATGATTCCAGGCGTGGGTGGGCATGGGTTCTAATAGTGTTTAGTTAAGGGTTATTGGTTGGTTTACCAAAATAACAAGGGAGTTCCGTTTTGCTAGACTGATCTGTTTTTATTAGTTGGGACGAGAAGGGTCAGAAAGCTTGATTTCATCTTAAGCCGCATTTTTAGATTGCAACTGCAGCTGGAGTTTCTCAATAATCTAGTTCAAACCAAATCTAGGGCTAGAGACTTAACGGTCAAACACCTCTACATCTCCAAATATGAATTACGCCTCGACCGTTTTGCGAATGTTGCACAGCCAAGGTTAGGAAATACAGCTAAATGCTCAATGATTCTCGAACTGTCTTGAAATAAAAGTAGCTGGTGCAGTTCTCATTTTGAAGTTGATTTGCTTTTGTCTTCAACGTTAAGGTGTTGACCAGATCAAATCAATGCTTCAGTTCAGAGATTTTGAAACTAGTAGAGTAGGTATAAAGTAGTTTGTAGAATTTAATCAAATTTGTCGTCTTTCTCTATGAAATACTCTCATTCTTAGATCGTAGAACATACAGGGGATCAGCAACAATACGTCTTTAACTTTGTATTATTAACATTATGCGTGAAGAAGTTTTTTGCATAGTCACGGCTTCGTTTCACCTCCAGCATGCATGCTTAGTTCGGCGAAACTGTGCCGTTCATCAGTAGCCATGTATTGTGTGTGGCCTGCCAAGCTAATAATTCTCCCTTGAGAATATGAATAAGAGATACATTTGTTGAGTCATATGTTTGGGGGTGTCAACTATAACGGCCATGATATCGCCGGCATTTGTGACAGCATTTTCATGGTAATATTTTTCAGTTGTGCTGATCGGAGATTCTGGCGTAGGAAAATCTAATCTGTTATCCCGGTTCACTCGTAATGAATTCAATCTCGAGTCAAAATCTACTATTGGAGTTGAATTCGCAACTCGTAGTATTCAGGTGAGTCTTTTGTATCATTCTGAAGGTAGTGGAAGGCTTTTCGCCAAAATTTTCTCATGACAACATCCTGTCGATACTTTTTATTCCTTCCTTTCCAGGTTGAGGGAAAGACTGTGAAAGCGCAAATCTGGGATACTGCGGGCCAGGAGCGGTACAGAGCCATCACATCTGCATACTATCGTGGTGCTGTTGGGGCACTACTAGTTTATGACATTGGTAAGTTTTCACGGTGGAACTTTTCATAGTGTAATTCGTAGCTTCTTAAACTTACACAACACTCACGGGTTCTTGAAAACCGTCCTCTCCGTAATTTTATATTTCATCTTATACTTTTTCAGCGAAACATGTAACATATGAGAATGTTGAGCGTTGGCTTAAAGAGCTTCGTGACCATGCTGATCAAAATATCGTGATCATGTTGGTTGGAAACAAAAGCGACTTACGCCATCTAAGAGCCGTCCCAACTGACGAAGCAAAAATGTATGCTGAAAAGAACCAGCTGTCCTTTATCGGTTAGTTGCTTTCTCAATTCAGGATTCGGGAAACGTTCGTTAAAGGCTCTTGAGTAATTTCATTCGGGTGGATTATTATCGACAAGTTGGTTCATTCTAAAAACAGTACAGCAGGGAAATGGCTCGCTAAAGCCTTAGCTAACTTAGATTTTTGTTGTTCCTATTTTATTATAAATCCATAGGCGGGTAAGGTATACTACCTACTTGACCCAATCGCTGTAATTCTCAGGCATTTCCGTCCTTCTGCTGCTTTCAAGGACACCTTTGTGCTTCCATCCCCCCTGTGCAAAGGGTATTTATCTGTTAGCAACGGTTCCTGCTTGTATTCAGTATGAACTCGGAGTGCTTAAACTGTCTTGATTCCGTTTTTAAATAGTTCGTTCACTTTTGTGGTTGAATAACGTCGTCTTTCAGAAACATCTGCCCTTGATAGCACAAATGTAGAAGCGGCGTTCACGAATATTCTCACGGAAATTTACAAAAGTGTATCGAACAAGCACGTCGGGTCTGATCGTATGGTGCCGTTACCTTCATCTGGTGTCGACATCACGTCATCAACCAACGAAAGCCAGAAGAAGCAGTGTTGTTCGTCGTGATGAATTTAAATCTCTCTCTGTGGCCTTTAGGCTCTGTGTTGATGTGAATCTGCGCGCAACCTTACAGTCGCTTTTACATTTGCCTCATATTCTCGCTATTTTAACACTTGTTGAACTTTCTTATCGTAAAATTTCCAATTTACACAGGGCCCATTGTTTGGTGTTCGAGAGGACGGGAACCAGCAGTTTGTGCATATTACTGTAGTTTTCCTTTCTCGTATTGATTTTTTTTTAAAAATTGCTTCTGTGTTCTTCCTAGGCGAATCGCTTTTCTGCGAAGTGCTTTGTTTCTTCATCTTCGGTGTGTGGTTTTCAGTCTGTATTTCGGTTACTGTCCTGCTGCATCGATAATCACCATGTGTGCTCAGCGAGTGAGCAAGCCACCGCAGTGACATTTCATACATTTCCAATCTTTTAAGCTGTTTTAACGAAAATAAGTTCTGGTTTCGTAATCATAAGGGACGTGCATGTGATAAATTGTGCTCATTGGTGTCAGCCAGTAGTCGAATCGTACGTCCTGATTACCTTTTTATAACAATAATTAAGTGCGCCGTTTGATATTTAATTATAAATATTATTTTGGATAATCCTAAATGTTGCATGGCTAGTTTCGGGACTGATATGGTGGATTTCGCTATATGCGTTCAATTTGAATTGATGTGGGCCTTAGCAGATCTTTTTTTGAAAGGAATCACGTTCATTAGACGTTAGGTATCGATATCTACGATGGAATTCTCGTTTGTAAGTAGAGTGGCAAGGTGCAGTATGATAAACTGATATACGAATTTCTGAAAGGAAGGTCGAAATCCCATAAGGTGGAAATGGGGAAGTATCAAAGTTGTTGTGTCAACTTCACTGGTCGTGATGTCGCCGACATATTTCAATGGTTCAATGGTAGAATATTTCAGTTGTGCTGGTGGGCGATTTTGGCATAGGCAAATCCAGACTTATCGCGGTTCTCCCGTAATGAATTCAGTCTCGAGTCGGATGCTACAGAGTTGAATTCGCCACTCGTAGAAACCAGGTAGATCTTAGCTTTGTTCTATTGATAGGAGAATGCGTTGAAACAAAGCGTGTTGAAAAGCACTCAATCGTTTTGAGCTTAGCTTGATCTGCAATCTTCGCATTCAAACTTTTACATGTCTGTTAAGTAGGTCTAGATGCTGCACCTCTTCCTAGGATCTTCTTCCTGTTATCACGCATGGAGGTGTATAACTGTTGCATCGTTAATTAACGACTTGCTCCTATGAAGCCCAGCAACGTCTTCATCCGACCAGTGTAATTCGGCAGACTCTCCTCGCTCAAAGTACACGGAGCATACTATTCCTTTTATTCGAAGGCTTCGCGGAAAAGTCCCACTGCAGAGCAGCCAATCTGGTGTTTGTTTGACGACGAAAAGGATTTAGTTAGTAACTGCCCTGGTAGAACGACCATCATGAGATCGCAAAACGTATTCCGTAAAACTCATCTTCGATTCATTCATCAGAAAGAAATAGGAGTTCTGAGGCTTAGTCACAATCCAGAGCGTCGTTGCTCTTGATTGTGGATGACCCTCGAAACTCTGGATTCTTCTCTGCTTGCAGGTGATCGTCTTTGGAAGAATCTGTTTCACCCTAGGAATGAGATGGTATGGAATCCAAGGTTTTCATCCTTTCGGTATTGGTTGTTTGGTGGAAATCTTCACACTCTCAGGTCTTCACACTTTCGTCTCATTCAGTGAACACGAAAACCTTCAGCCTGTCACCTTAAATCGCTTATGTCTTGAGCTTTCATTTTTGCTTAGTTCCAAGCCATTTCTGCTTGTTAGTTTCAAGTCATCTGCTAATTTGGTGCGTTTCTCCCCTCCCTCTCCCTTAGGAGCATTAGCTCCAATACGCTCGCAACATGTGCTCTATTGATAGTGCTCTATGCTTCGTCTATCTCAAACTTGACTTGGCATCTCCAGGAGTTTCTTCAGGTAATACCGAATTTCGTGGCAGACAGAGCGGCTTCATGAGAGCTTGTGTTTACTTGATAGATGAAAGAGAAACTTGCTAACCGCCCCGGTCCAACGACAATCTCTTGATCGCAGCACCCCGACCCTGGCATTCTTTAGAATTTATGGCTACGCCCATGATTTTCGCTTATGTATGAAATCTAAGACTTTCGGGACATTCCGGAGGCTGCCGTTCTGTGACGCTCGCTGCAAGCTCATCTGCCTACGTTGAATGCAAGACTCAGAGGCCTTCTTTAAAGAAGGGACAATATCCTGTTCTGTCGTCCGAGTGAATATCCTTGATTGCATACCTCGAGAGGTTGCACTAAAAAATGGTTGCTTATGTCATCCAGCACGGTTCTGCCTGTTCTTCCGAAGTAGATCCCCGAGTTCGGAAAGGTAACGCAAGGAGCTTAGGTAAACTTTGAATGCGACTGACGAAATGGCGAAAACTACGTAGGTATTCTGCTCTAAAACGCATGCTGTACCATATCTCAAATTGAAGTAGAATGTTGGATTACGAATGGGAGAAATGAAAAGAGAACTTATTGCCCTCACCGTAGATGGTTGGTGGGTACAGACATGCTGCTGATAGCTTCAAAGTCCAGCATTTGCAATTTCAGACAGCGCTGCCACTCTTCACTTGTTCAGGTTTTACCTAATCGACTTTTTCTCTGCATAACATTCAAGATGGGACGAAAGTTGGTCATCATCTGATATTTGTCCGGCTCCTTGCGGGCATATAAGCTTGCAGAGGAAACGGACTTCCTCCCAATAGCACGGTTCTGGAGCATCGTTCTTTTACCTACCCACATCGAAAATTACCGAGAAGGCCATACTGGATCATTATGGCGCTGAAGCTGCTGATGCGGACCATTTCTCTAACCATTCCTCGAGATCACTCAAAATATCTCCAGTTCCTACTTGTAGCTGACCTTGAGGGGTTAGTGTTGGTTTTCGAAAGATTGACCGATGCTCGTGGAACAGTTGATGGTGGCCGAGTAATCCCTCTCCCTAATCATTTCTTCAACACGAGAATACAGATTGCCAACTCAATCATTGTTAAATTGGATCACATCTCATGATTATGAAGTTCCAGCACCTCTAACAAGAAGTCTCACCCAAACCCACCCAGGCAGGGCATTCTTAAAATGAGGATTGAGATCGAGAGAGAAGAAGAGGTATCAGAGATTATGAAGCCGTTACTTTCCTTCAGCGTCAAGTTAAATTTATGGCTTTGTCGACGACAGGGACAGCTTTGCCTTTCATCGCTTGTTGGACAAAGATGCGAACGTTCGCCAAGAAGCTAGGAAAACAGTTGTCCCATACGAAATGGAATATTACAACCTTGAAAAATCCCTTCCTACATCAAACAGCTTTTCGAGGGAACATGACCATCCAATGAATCAGTGGTCGCTCCAATTGATAGTGGTAGGCTTCTAAGTTCAGTTATTCTAGTGAAATAACCAAGGAAACCCTGAAAAGAGGTCGAAGTCTGAGCCATGGCGTAACCTGGAAAAGGTTGATTCGATGCTAGCGCGGGTTACGTGACTACTTGAACTTTCTCTACGTCCCTGACGGCAAGAAGCTAGAGCGCAGAGAAAAACACCCCGGCTGAAGCCTACGGTGGTGGTGGTGGGTCCCATTGGACAGGCGAGCACAACAGTCAAAGAACACATCAAACGGGAGTGCGCCAGACGAGGGCAGAAAAATGACGCATCCTGCAAATTTAAAGGAACCGAGTTTCAAGTAGTCCGGGCCGCTAGCGCGTGGCCTGGGCGACTACGGTAGCGGCGAGCGTTGTGTGACCGGCCTCCGCACGTGACGCTGCGCGGCCCGCTGCGCGAATTTCAAACGCTCGATATCGGCCGGCGGCGGCGACGGGGCCGTGTCCGTAGCTGTGGTGTCTGTAAAATCTCGTTTCCACCTTCCGCCTGAATTTTTGTTCGTTACGTACTAGTGTGATGCTTTTATTACGCCCTTCTGATGACATGACGTCTGTGGAAGTGAGCTTCATGGAAGCGTACACGATGGAGGAGAATGCGGCCCAAAAGCTTAGAATTGGTCTGGGTTCTGGTTTCGTATTGAGCAAAATATTAAGGGTTACTCTTATATTTATCCTTCAACATTGGTCATTTAGCTGTTAGGGACTTGTCATGATGAAACCCCAAATAGTGGTAGTGAAAAATCATAAAATCCTGCGGTAATGTGAACATCGTGGATAAAAAGGTTTACTTCGAATTAGGCACATGTATTTGTAATCCAGGTTGATGTTATATTAAAAACGAGGCCGATACGAGTATATCTCGTGGATTCCTCTTGGAAAGATTCCCTAATAAGAGTGGTAGGTCAGTAATATTTCCCACGTCAGGTCAGAAATAACCTTGTAATAATTTCGAAAATCTCCCAAATGGTAAACGTGGCAGGAGAAAACTATGAGCATTCTTGGCCAGTATTTTCGAAAGTTCCCCAGCATAAGAAAATGATTATAAAAATTAAACTTATTCGAAAACAGGTGAATTTAAGTTTGTTTGGCAGCTCCACCAGCCTTAGCGACCATTTTTATATGTGAACCCCATGTTCGGAGAAAGTCTGCAAAACCACTATACGGCGCGAACATGAAAAAATCGAATGCCACTGGGTACACCCCTCACTTTCGATCCCACTTCTTGAAGATGATCAGGTTATTAAATGACATTTTGGTGAAGACTGATGGGAAATTTCTCGAACCCGGAAGTGTATCGGCGCATTCATCAGGGTGGCAACCTTCTATGAGAACCTTCTGCCTTTGTGAGTTCATTGATTTCATAGTTTTCGGAGTAGCTTTTTTACCGCTTTTGCATTTATAAGACATAACCGATTCACGAAACAGTTTAAGGATTCTGTAACATTTTTCTCATTCTCCAACTTGTTTCTCCATATGATGTTTTGGTGATTTTCGAACCCGATGTAATAGTAGATAGATCATTTGAAAGTTCTAAAATTTCCCTTGACGTTTGACTGAAATTTGATTTAATCTGACCTGGACACAATTCAGATGACGATCACACGTCGTAGCGGAGTCAGCGAGGCAAGGCCCTTGGTAGAAAAGCGGCCGACGCCACTAAGTAGTCCGCAGAAATCGTCCCGGAAACGAAGAAGGGTGGTCGAAAGCGATGCAGCTCCAGAAGTTGTGGCCGAGGATCCACAAAGCTCCCAAAATGAGACTACTTTGTCTTCACGTCCAAAGCGAACTATAAGAAAGAGTGTTCTGCTTTCTGATTACGAGGTCAGTGTGGTTGCTCAAAAAATTGGTTACAATTTTTGTTCTAATTCTTCTTTCTTTCTTCGAGTTTTTGCTGCGACGTCATGAATTATAACGTGTTTTAGCGAAAACTTAATTTTATTGTTGATGAGGGGAAGCCTGTCGCGAATCCTTTTAATCCATATGCCTTTCCTTTCAGTACGAATCCAGCAGGGGCTCTTTGCGCTTTGCTGAATATTTATAATGGCTTGAGATGAAGGCATCAATTTCATTTTAGTCACATCTGGGTCGGTGGGCACGAGAATATCTGCTGCTCATAGCATCTCATAAATTGTGGTATTGATTGAGTACACTTTTTGACGCCTGAGCTGTGCAGAATAATAGTCAAAACAGTTCGTTTTAGTTCTCGGAGAGTGACCACATCAATCATTCTTTCTTTGTCTTTCCAGGAAGGTAGTATAATCCCTCACAGCCATCCATTCACTTCCTTGTAAATCGACCTAAAGTCTGAACACTCCTGGATCAGGCGTTTCCTTCTTTTCAGGTAATGCTACCTAACGCTGTGAAGGAGGAGCCCGGAGAGGAAAAGGAAGAAGGCGCAGCACCAACAGCTGTTGTTGAAGAAGTCGATGAACAATTTGTCGACATTGAGTCATCACACGAGGATGAAATGATTGCAAGTGTGAAAGCAGAGGAGCGAGCCGCAGCAATCGCGCGAAAACCTCACCCACGTCGAGTTGCTGCAGCTCCTCCTCCGTATATAGAGCCCGAAGTGAGTAGTTTAATAATTTATTTCCGTTGAACTTGACATGAATTCTGTCTTCAGAAGTGATTTCAATTTTTGAGGACCCAAACGTCGAAGGGGAAGTTGATATCGAGGGTATCGAGTTGATGGGCCAAGATGAAAGTGGTATGGTGACTCTAGCTGATGCATTAGACGTAGCACTTGAAGAAGAAGTGTCTGGTGGTGAAGAGGATGATCAACCACCTATGCTGGAGAAGAGCGCAGAGTAAGTTGGTTTTCGATTTTGTGGTTTCAAACATACTTACAAAAGAGATGTGCGCTTCAGGAGAAGACGTCCACGCGGACGACCACGTAAGCACTCTCCATCGCATGTCATCCCACGACCCACTCGCACTGGGCGACTGTTTCCACTTCCACGGTCACGTTACGTAGCTGATAAAGCCATCAGTAAAGGAGAAGCCGAAAAGATCAATAATTACAATATAAAGCTGGTTGGTTTCATTATCCTGGCCTTAATGACTAGCTACCGTTTTTCCCATATTTTCTTAGATAGGATGTTATTTTATTTAAACTTTTCCAAAACTTTCAATAGTAGACTTTCTTGGGGCATCTTCCACGTCTTTGAGGATTTATGATATTTTTCTCATGTTGTTACCTCTTATTTACCAGTACTTTCAGTGACCTGTTCCCCACCCGAAAATTTGCTACGCTACTCGTTTAATCATTACTAATCCTCAGCATTTATAGAAGGCGTTACTTATATGTTTTTTATCGGCTGACACTAGTTGTTCTAGTTTGAGAATGAAGTTGGAGTGACAGAATATGGAGATCGCTACGCAACCGTCATACCAGGCTGTCTCAGCTACTTGCTGCGTAAAGAAAGAATTGTGGAGCTATTGACGGAACCTTCGGATATAGAGGCAATGTAAGTGGATGATACAAATGCAATTGGATCTTTACGTTGTATTTCCATGGTTCAAGTAATTCTACGCTCTTTACTCAATTTCATGCAAGGCCTAGTTCACTATCTTTCAGTCGTGAACAAGGGTGGATGTCAATAAAACCCCCACGACTGCCTCCTCTTGTTGGGACGAAAGCCTGTTTTGCATTTTATATAGAGGGCTCTACTGTGAGTTCAGTGAGAGAACTATCGAGCGATGATCTGAAGCCATGGACGACTACTGGTAGCGTTTATTAAACTCATTTATTGGATTGTAGCTATGTTGATGGTTTTGTAGATCCCGTAGAGGGAGAGCCGACCATCAAACCCAATGTGAGGAAACATGCTGTCGCAAGAGTGGATGGCCGATTCGAGCCATGTAAAGGAGACGGGCGGTCCTCTGAATTCCACCTAACTGAGTACAGCGCTTGGCTTCCAAGGCTTCTTCGCCTGAGAAAAAAGGTAATACTTCTTATCAACATCTCGACTTCTATGATTTCGTTGAGGGGTTTTCCCGGCTGTGATTGTTAATAATATTTAGTTAGCGACTTCAGTTCAATGTTACCCGTTAACTGTTTACTGTTATAGATTTTCTATGTCGCTCGACAAACTGGGCAAATCGTCGGTAATGTTCTCATTTTGTACGACTTCACAATGCCCGGAGAAATACCATCTATAATGAACATTGCTCATGGTAACGATGCTTTGCGAGATATGCAGCAGTTGGACTTAGGCTTGGAATTGCCTGTTGCCGATGCGGACAATCCGGTCAGTTTCATGCATGTTTCGTTACCTTTTCTGATAGTGTGAATATCAAATCTCCCAAAAGTTGCTACCAAAGTAGAACGGTTTTCGTTAGTGATTAGATGGCTACTTAACATTGCAGAGGTTCTTTGTTCTCCCTGTATCACAGAGGTTTCAAACCAATGGGAGAGGGATGGACGTTATGCGCAGATTTCCAGACTCCGAAATACAACAATATGACTTTTAAAAGACTCTTTGCTGTCACTAGATAAATCATATGAGCTCGAAGAAAGCTGTTTACCTTAACTCCGCTTACTATTTAGAATTTAGGGTATGGGAGGGGAGAAAACCCCAAAGGAACATTGAATAAGTCTACCTTGTCCAAATAACCCCTTCTTAGCCGTTCATATTCATCGGGGTCCATCGATTTTTAACAATTTTTTAAGTGTACGGAACCACGGGTTTTAGATCAGCAGCTCTCCTGGAATCCCCTTCTTACCCGTTCATATTCATCGGGGTCGATCGATTTTTAACAATTTTCTAAGTGTACGGAACCACGGGTTTTAGATCAGCAGCTCTCCTGGAATCATATTAGTCGTGTTGAGTAGTGAAGATCACAAAAAGGAGTTTGCCAATGTCAAAAGCTTCATTGAAAGGTGTTTTATAGTTCATCGAAGGTGTGGTTCCTGGCGTTCGAGGGGAGAAGTTTCTTAGAGTCCATCCATCGAAGATCGGATGGGTGAACAACAAGACGCTACTGCTGAAGTACTTGATCAACGATCCCACTTTCTTGTAGGTTGTTTGATTTTTTTTTGTGAAATGGAACATTTTTGTTTCAAATAAGCAGTAGGAAATTCATATTCACATGCCGAAGCATTCGGACATTGTTCTTTTGTAGAGATGAAGCAGGATATCTCAACACTCATGTACCTTTTCTTCCTCCGATGATCGAAGGGCGTGGCGTGTTTGTACATTTTGCCCCTGCTACATTGGTTTCCGATCATATTCATCACACCGGTGATGGGTTGTCGCCATGGACATTCCAGGGTGAGTTCCTAATATGGGGTTTGGGGTTGGCAAGGTGTTCAAAAAGTCCACTTACAAAACTGAGGTACTGCTTCTGGTAATTCTCCAAATGTTTTCCGTAATATCGGTCATTCAGGCGCATCTATGCATAATCGCGTACGAACAGTGAAACGTGCTCTTATGCAAGATTCAGAAGGAGTGTTTCGATTAACTAAGCAAGACTGGCAGCAGACAGGTTTGGCACTGGTTGAGACAATAACTGTGCTAGCTAGATGTCCACGGCTGAGGAAAAGGGTAAGTGTACAGCAATCCGAGTTCTTGGCATACTTGCGGCTTTGGATGAATCCCTTTTATATTCACCACCGCTCGAAGAATGCTGGAAAGTACGATTCATCCGATTCATTTCAAGGTTGTTTTCATCCAACGTAACAACCGTATGGTGTTGGGAATTGTCTGTTTCATGTACGAGTATATTCGAGAAGGCCCGCTACCAGAAATCCTGCGGGACAATTCGATAACTGTACCTGGACCTCCGATAACAGTTAGTGGATTGAAGTTGTTTTGTTTTTGTTTTTGCACCGAGCCTTCATTGTGGTGTAAGAGATTTGCAAATTGTCATGCCTTTGCGTCATATGTTTGTGTTGTCAAGCTTTTCAATGCCGTACGGTTTCCTTGTACCGTTTACAGAGCCGGCAGCCTTCGGCGTTGTCAACTTCAGTTGATAAGTCACATTCAAGCGACATTCATGGAAATGGCGGAGTTGGTGACGATTTTGTCGACGTTGAAGAGATTGTGGAGGCAACGGATGAAAATGACATGTCGATGAGTGGAGGACAAGGGGATGTGCGGTTTGAGCTCATTCATTTAACATTATTCCTGTTAGGTTTGCTTTGCCGGCTGATTGTTTGTTTTAGTATGAAGAAATGCATGAGGATTGCCTGGATGGAGGTTGGGACGGAGACTTCGATGAAGATCTCTTGGCATCGCAAGAAAATAGCGATCCGGTAGTTTAATTAAGTTGTTTCCCACGGATGAACTGATAAATTCGGGCAAACTTTCAGTTTATCGATGGCGTGCGGGAATTGGAAAGCGGGCACGTGTATCTGACGGTAAGGCACAAGAGGTTGGCAGGAAGCTTGGATACAATTCTGCAATACATCGCCAACACGAATTTCGTGTGAGTTGAAACTAGACGATTATCATCAAAGAATTTTGTTTTAGTTATCATGTATTTCAGTGAAAATCATGATATTTTGAACAACACGAAAACCACAGCATCCTCCTCTCGTGCGTAACGCTCGGGCCTATGCGTTTTTTGTAGCCGGCAACATTGTTTATCCTCACGACATCAACAGAGACGATTTTTCTCCGTGGTCAGGGAACGGAACACGTATGTTCGGATTTTCTCGAAGTGTCATTGCTATGAAAGTACAGTTGTTGTAACAGTTACTATTATTAGATTGCTTGCCTCCTATTATCACCTTAATATTACACATTATATGCGTTAAATTGTGATGTTGTGAACTACTGTGTTGTTTTAACTATTGCTCTCGTCTTTTTCAGCCGAAAATCCAACGTGTTATCGTACAAAGGTGCGGAAATTCCCTGTTGAAACGGATGAGGTTACTGGCTTGTTTCGAATTGGCCATGGGGATTATCGAACCAGCCCATATCACCTTGTGCATTTATACAGCATTCACCCCAAGGAGACCAGACTCAGAAAGAAGGTAAGTGCAGCTATATCGCTATCGTTATGTCTAAAAATTACTAAGTGCGAACGCATCATTTTTTCTCTTTCTAATTCTGCCCTCAAAATCTAACGTGGGAATGCTCCTCAAAGTTCGTTTGTCACTGAATTTCCTTTCAAGTATCTCTCTATAGTGGTGATATTTCAGATAGCCTATCTTATGGAAACAGAATCTCGCACGATTATCAGTCATGTTATGATCATGTATGATTATCATACCGAAGGTCCGGTACCTCGCATCCGAGGTCCATACTCCAAGCGTTTCATGCGGCAGAAACCGCGACGGCCCATGGTGCGTCCATTTTTTTCTATGATACTGGAGTGTTATCTTCTATTACAAGCCCAGCACATATTTTATCTTCAGATTGACGTGGCCGATACTTTAGATGACGTCTCCGATGTATCAGAATCGGAAAAAGAGAGTCCAGTAAGTGAGCTCTGGTAGTTACGGTTTGGGAAGAGTGCACATTCCGATGAATTTTCAGTTTGGTCTGGGCCCACAACAGGCAGAGGATGGCTCCATCTTTTTGGATCTTTCTGATATGGAGTTTTTGAATGATCGCAATCGCCAGCTACACTACCTCATTAACAAACCTCGTCTTGTGTGAGTTACTTTTTCTTGTAGAAGAAGTGAACTTCGAAACGTATATAAGAATTTTTTGAAGTAATCTCGGCTAACATATTGTTTTTCTTGATTGCATATATTGAAGAATGATCTAGTTCCTATTAGCTTATGTCACTGGCGTTGAATTATACGCTTTCTTATTTAGTGAAAATTTGGGTTGCTTGAACACCAGGGTGCCTATGTTTCCGCCTATGACGACTTCCAGAGGGACCTTTATATTCTTCATTGATGGCGGCGAGGTAGGAAAAATCAACTCTTTCCTGTTTTCATTGATTGAATTACTTTATTTAGGTCGATATTAGAAACTTAACATGTGATGCACTATCGCCATGGTCAGAGAGCTTACAAATGAGTGATGGTTCGTAATTTACCGTCAGAAATATGACTTATTGTACCTCTGTCAGATGCTGGAAATAATTCATTCAATTATAGGGTTACATATGAAAATTTATTAAGGTTCCATTATGTGTCGGCGTCCGAAAACAAGCAAGATCTCACTGGGTTTGAATCGTGAAGGGCAGTTGCGTGTCATGAAAATGTCGCGATCGCAAGGCACTGACTATCAAATGCACATTTATGCGGCTACATTGCCACGGTTACCACGCTTGAAGAAGAGAGTGAGCAAATGAAATCATAAAATCTCATTATTGGATTAAAGCTTTGTCGTACGTGTCGCATAATGCATCATATAAGCTGCTTTCATAGTCCACGATTTGGCCCGCGAGAGATCGAGCGATCGGGGTGGCGCTTGCCCGCGGTATTCCGAGATTCAATAGTAAAGGAGGGGCAAGCGCCGCCCCAATCGCTCGATCGCTGGTTCGATCGGTTGCTCGCTGCGGGGGCCCAATCGTGGACTATGAAAGCAGCCATACGGTCATGCATTGTATATCATGGAGTTTGTACCGTTTCTTTTGTGAAAGTTTGCATTTGCTTATTTAGGTAATCTACTTAACTAAAGGGGGTATGCAGATCGGGCATTCGATGATTGTGTATTGGTACACTGAGGAAGGAGCTCTTCCAACACAGGTACTGTTTCATAACAAGAATTATATGTTGCTGCGGTTCCTTCTTGTACACTATTTGTTGTCAGGTTCCTCATGGAAACAGTATCACTTCTGAAGCGTTGTACACACGTCTGCCGCCTTCAGTGCGCGATGAGGCGCGGCGTTTACTAGCCAACCATCCGCCATCTGAAGTTGCTGAGATGTTGTCAAGCAAAACTAATTATGCAGTAGCCCCTCGTGCGGTTGGTCTTTTCAATTTCTTTTATTTCATCGGAGGGTTCCTTTTCCTCTCAGACCAAACCTTATTATTGTATAGAAGGATGGTAAGATGTTTATAAGCTTCAAAATAATGGAAACAATCAAAAATAATTACAAATTGACAGTTTTTTTTTATCGCGAAAACACGGGATCAAATGAAATCGTCGAATGCCATCTAAGACCTTAAATTCTCATTTTTGACTTTTTTCTTGGTTTCCGGATAAAAGGAGAGGGTGCCAATTATGAGGTTCGCAATTGCCAACATTCAGGTTATATCTGAGTTCTAACCGAGGTAATTCTCAGTGGTGTTTGGTCGAGACCGGTTAAGTTTCTCTGGAAGTGAATGTGGACGCATCTTTTATTGTCTCAAAATGATAAGTGTGGAAAAAAATAATTTTTTCGCAAAGCCGATCTAAAAGTACCATGAAGCAAGTATCATGGCCTTAGCGGCTGTCTTCAGACCTCTCCTTGGTCGACTCCCTCCACAACGCACCTTTCATTCAATGAATGGTGAAATTAAGTCTTTTTCTGGTTTTATAAACCTAATTGTAGTAGCACTTCAATTTTCACACTTTGCTATCCGAATATACTTCTTTTCTTGTTCGCCTTTATTTATGTTTCACGGGACTGTTCCAATATTGTGCCAATCCTATCAGCTTAGACGTTTTTGAGGCTTCCAGTCTTAATCTAGGCCTTGTTTATTAGCTGATCAATCTCGCTTAGTTTCTTTTTGGGAATCACAATACATTCATCAGTATGATAAGTAATGAGCGCAATAGGGGTTGAATAGCAAAAGAGCAAAATTGTTCCGGTTCATAAATACAAAATGATATCAACAGTGGCAGGGAAGTTGCTGCTACAGAACGACCTTCCCTTTCCTAATACGCTTTCCTGTTCCTTTTCAATTTATCGAAACTTTTCAATTGTTCCCATTTCTCTGAAATGTCGAATTTAAAATCATTGCTCGCTGCAGATAATAGGTGAAGTAATGAAATGGGTAGTAGCAGGATAAAGTAGACAATGCGCAGGTAAAGTAAGGAATAAGGAGACTAGGAAAAGTAAGAATTGAGAGCTGTAATTCATGGTTTGATTCAAATGAAATTTTGTCCGAAAAGTGAAAATCCTTCTTATTTTTTGATTTTTAGCTGTACAACATACGACGAGAGCTTCGGCGTGATCAGCCTAGGTACGTGGACGTGAAACTGGAAGGATCTGGGTAAATAAGTGGCGTTATGTTGACTATGTAAGAATTAGTAATGATCGCTCATTTTCGCAGATTGGATGACTTGGACTATATACCCGATTGGTTGCAAGCTGACATTGCTCACGCTAAAAAACTAGGAGAGTTGGTGAGTAACGTGCGGGCAGTTCGATGATTATGAAGTGCCTAATGCACTTATTTCCAGACAGCTGCGCAAGGAATAGTTGACGGTGGAGACATTGATGTTTCACATACAGAAGAGGTTGAGCAGGCTGTCGGATCGCCTGTCCGAAAGGTTTTTTTCATAGAACCTTTATCTGGAAGAGCGATTGTTGGATAGAAAAGCGAATTTTAATTCCTCATCAGTCTACTATTCAGATGAATCCGGTTCGTCTCGCGAATACACCCGCCGGCAGTGGACATTCTTTACGTGAGGATGCTGTTTGGAGGTATGCTAGGGAAGCATTCGAAGCGGGAAGCAATGAAGCAGTTTTTGATGCGTTGTGGAGGTTGCTTCTCGAGAAAAATGAGCCGAGGTTGCTCCAGAACATCAAATCGGTTAGTGCTAGTGTATTGAATTAGTGGATCATATCGGGGATCAATTTGAACAGGGCTCTATTTAGGATTTCGGCATTGAAATAGTTGCCGACCATCATCCACTGATCGTAGAAGACGAATCCCTGGAAGCAATGGTGGTGACAGATGACGGCTTGGTGTCAGCAGAAATTGTTGACGAAGAAAGGATTCCGGAAGGTGCTACCATAGAAAACGTGGAAATCGTCGAAGAAAGCGTGGTCGTCGGAGAGCATCCCCCTGCCATCCAGGATGAAGCGCAGGAAGGGCAGAAAGAGGCTATGCCGAAAGATGCGGTTGGAGCGATCCATATAGGTGAGGAGGTTGAGATTCAGTCTGTGGAAACCGTCAAGACCGAGCGGTAGTCAGCTGCTACTTCGAATTGGCACGATTCCGTCTTCTATTGTTGTCATACCATTTGTTCGCAGTTTTTTGAAACTTACACATTCTGCCCCGAGGGCGCCTTATTCTTTTGAACTGCACGTTATGGACCTAGTCTAACATAATCTACAGCATATTCTGGAATTAAGTTAAGATTGCAGTCGAGTGCACGTCAGTGGCCTTTTTGATTCCGTATCTGAACTGTGTAGTCATGACGCAGCTGGTCTTACCGATCAGCACCGAGATTCTCATGCATTTCTAGACTCCTTTTCGGAGCTTTCAGTAATGCCAACTCTTCTCTTTTGCCTCTATCGCTGCAGAGTTTCCGCTGAACTAATCATTAGTCAGTCAAGCCCGACGGAATCAAAAAGCGCCAAGTTCGCTGCGCAGCCTTTCGGCATTATTTACTCGAGGAGTCGGCATTATCCAGTTGTTTTGCGGCTGTTCCAAAAGTACTACATGTGTTACCATCCCTAAGAATCGTGTTGGCTACAGTTTATGCGAGTGTCTTAGCCGTTAGTGCCAAGTACTATGATGCGATTCTGCATCGTCGATACAGGGAAACGTCCCTTCTGCAAGTTTACGTGTACCCGGCTGCACCGTGGTTGACTGCTGCGTTAAGTCTTTTGACTGATTCTCAATAGCGATCCAATCGGTGATATTGTACTCATATATTTTACCGTTAGTCACTTGACATCGTTTCTATTTCCCACATAGCTTTTTTAATGTCTTAAAATTGAAGATCAACGCGTTTTTAACTGAATCCTTTGCGGTTCTAATAAATTTGTACAATGTCAATGTAATTATAAGTAGTTGCCAAGATCTCAGCGCAGTTCGTTCGTTCAAGGTTTGATTATTGTTATTACTGTTGACGATAAATGTTTTGAATTGAGGATACTGTACTTTTATGGTATCTTGCTTTCTCAGCAATGCTAGAATGCTTGTCAGGTTTACAGTTTGTTTATGGAAATGCCAATGATTTGGTGGCAGACGAATTCCCAATAATTCTGCCTTGGTCGTTAACCGTTTCACCTTATCACCGATAGAGGTGTTCGAAATCTTTCATTATTTAGAATGAGGTACTTCTAGGTGAAATTGAATGTCGTGGCTTTGCCTCAGAAGCGCCATTATGTTCAGAATGTTTTGTTGGTTCATTGCTCTACAGGTTGAACGTGCGCGCTGGTTCCACACCGTAAGTATTAGGTCATCTCATTCAAAAGTTCGCAGACATCCAGAGGGATGGCGGGATTATGAAGGAGGCTGTCACCATCCACAGTGTTTTGATCGGAAGCGAGGACCGTCAGCTACGACACTGCCCGATTTCGACATCATGGCTGCAGCAGAAGATGTTGACAATTTGAAAAGAAGTATTACCGAACAGGATCAACGCGAAATTATCGAATGGGGCGCTATACAAGGAAAATCCGAAGCTCAAATTCATCGTGAGCACAATCAACAAATGGACGGGACGGAGTTTTTCAAGCGTAATGTGCAGAAATGGGTGGGAATGTTCAAAGAAGGAAGAACGGAGACAAGTGAAGGCCGAGGTGGTGCTCACAATGTTCACTCCGCACACGAAGAACGAGTAGCTGAAATCAAGCGTCGAATGGCTGAGCGGGGAGACTGCACCATTGCCGAACTTGCCCGCGAGACCGGCATTCCTGCTACTACCGTTGGCCGAGTTGTGTCCAAAGAATTGAAGATGGTCAAGAAGATGTGTGTATGGGTACCTCATTTACTTACAGAAGCACAGGTCCAAAACCGAATTGATGCCTGTAGAAACTATCTTCTCCGCCACCGACGTCACCCACGACTCACGAAACGAAAGTTGGCTATAGATGAAAGATGGGTGGGTTTTACACTGAGCCCGAAAGTCACAAGCGTTGGGTTTGGATGGACGCCGATGAGGAACCGCCCGAATTGGTTCATAAAGAGTCACGTGGTTCCAAGTGGATGCTCATCATGGCAATGGATTTCTGAGGCGTGGCGTTCTGGCGACTTCAAACTGAAAAAATGACCGTCACTTTTGAAGTGTATTGCCAGTTTCTTGACGATAATACCGACAATTGGATGGCAGCACACAACTTCAAGAGGGCAATTATCGCTCATGACAATGCCAAGCCCCACCCATCTCGAATTGTGCAGCAGTTTTTTGAAGAAAAGAATATTGAAACCTAGATTCAACCGCCCTATTCTCCCGAGCTCCAGCCGTGCCACCTGAACCGGTTCGGTCAAATGAAGGTACGTCGCAGTGGCAAACGCTTTGACAACTGGTCGATCGCCGAAATGGACGTCAACAGCATTTTATCTGCACATGTTGAAGGAAAGAAGCTACTTGGTGTCCAGGTGCTATCTGGACGCTGGGAGAGGGTCGTCAACAATGATGGAGCCTACCCGACAGAACACTAGAATATTAGCTTTTTATCTTGTTTACTGTTCATTTTATTCGAATAAAAGCTTGCGAACTTTTGAATGAGATGACCTAATATTTTGAGAGTACGGGAGCTTTTCTTGGGAAAGTTTGAAAACTAGAAAGCACTGTGTTCAGCTTGCGATTACTTTGTTTTTCCCCTTGGTCTGATTGCTTGATTTTTAGTCTCAATTGGTAATGTAATAAATTACCTACTCCCTTAGAAGCCATTTTCTGAAAGGGAAACCCCTCCAGCACTCTTCTACGGACTTCAGTTGGTGTTAGCAGTAGCAACTGCAAAGTAGGTGAGCGAGATTAGAAATTCGTACTAATTTCTCCTTCCTTGTTTTAATTTTTTATAATGGCTCTTGACCGCTCATTTTTTGCGTTGTCTTGCACTTTTCGTGAATTCCTTGGTTCTCCCATTTGACGCCAGTTGGGAACGGAAACACCTTGCGCAGTCTATGATCATGTGCATGTCGTTGAGCCGCTATTTCGCAGATATTCTAAGCCCTCTTGATGCGAATTCGGTCCATAGGTATAAATGGTAGGGTAGGCTATTCCATGCTGGTTTACATTCTCGCAGGAGTGGAAAGTTATGAGAAAAAATTGCTATGTTCGTTGGTGTTCTTGATACTGATGTTGATGAAATGTTGTTTTTCTTTGGTTTAGTAACAACAAAATGTTAGAATCGCGTTCATAATGGAACGTAGATGGGAAAGGAGAAATAGTTCAATTTCAGATGCATAGAATATGGGGTTGGCAGTCGCTGTAGCGACCCTATCCTACCATATACAATGCGCTAACTGAGAGTATGATCGCTAGTTTTTCGTTGTTTGTGTGTCGGTATATGTGTTTGACAGCAAATCCATAGCTCTTGCTTCCTTGGACCTAGAACGTTCATTTTGGTAGGATTACAGGCAGCAGGATTGGAACACCGATAGTAGTAGGGCTGGATTGCCCGTAAGGGGAGGGGCGCGCAAAAATGAATGTCTCATTGGGAATTCTTGACTCCTAATCATTTAAACTGAGAGCGTTCAAATTTGGTAGGAGTACAGGTAGCAGGATGGGAACAGTGATGGCAGGTGGCAGGATTGAAGTCGACCCAAAGACGATGGCCGTGCTCGAAAATTATCTCTCGCTCAATTGAGATTGCTCTGAAATCACTTCCATTTGATGTTGTTTACGACATATCTACTGACCAGGCTGATCATTGTGTGTGTCGGTGTGCTTGCTTGACAGAGAACTCATCACTTGATCCGTTGAACCAAAGGCCTTCAAATTTGGAAGGGATGCAGGTGGCAGGAAGGGAACTCTGACGGCTGGTATTACGGATGGGCTACATCCACAGAGGCCAACTGTACGTCAAAGCTCTTTTAGACCTGGAGCGTTCAGGTTTGGAAGGGTACAGGCGACAGGATGAGAGCACTGAGGATGAATCAAATCATACCTACACACATCATGACTCCTCTGTGTGTGTGTTCAGGCGGTTAGGACTCAGTTTATGACGTGCTGGGCGCTCAAGGAGTGTGTCGGAGTTTCCAAATCCATTAATGCTCTTCTCTTGCACCACAGCATCCAAAATCAGACTTGCTGCTGGCGGCAGACCAAATTCAACGCGGGAAGGAGGAGAACCGGTAAGAGCCGGGCGATTTGACTGGTAGTCGTTCACATCATTAAATGGAAGTTGTGATGGATGAACCTCAAACTGAGCGCTGGAAGCCTTCATATTGCTTTCTGATGACATATATTAGACTTATCGTCTTATTATATGCTTTAGAAGAAGTATACAACTGTATGACTTCCTTGGAAGAGTATGATTTAGTTCCTGTTCCGGACTGTAAATCTCTGATGTATGAAGCAGCAACTTGATGTGTCAGTTAGCTTGTCGACCTATCACTTTGTAGGTTTGTCGGGTTGTATGTTCATGCCTCGCGAATTGGTCCACTGAAACCTTGAATGGCTTACTACTATAGCTAACAGATATTCCACTATCAGGGGTCGTTACCCACGATCGATTGCATGATATTTTGTGGTCTAGAAATGAGTTTTGTCGTTGTTGTATCGGCAAAGGAGAAAGTGTGTTCTTCAATGAGGTGCTACCTCACTTGATATGTAGTGGTCTAATACAATAGTGAGGAATGAATCAATGTTAGATTCCCTTACATGATACCGACTTTAATCAGTCTTGAACAGTGCTGTTGTCACTTATTCTCGATCTACGCTACCTTCCCTCCTTACAGTAGTACTAAGGTGTCCAGGCCATCACCACCTGTATCACCTGTTGTCCCTTTGATCATCGATTTGCTCGACCGGGTGCCCGTAATGTCTCTATTCGTCCCTGTCACGAGCCGAAGTAGTCCAGTGGATCATCCTAGCTCGAGGGACAGGGGCGAATCATACCTTTTGTACCGAGCTCTCGTGAAGAAGACTGACCAACGGGCTAGCAGCCGTCCTGGTGTCAAGGCTGAATTCTATGTAATCTAAGGGAACGAGCAGAAAAGGTTTAGGTTTATCGCTTTCCAAGGCCTTTTGTTACTATTTATCAGGCGTTATCGTTTTCTGTCATCCATTGACTATGCTCCAGTCACTCATACAGTGGTGGAATAGGGGCTCTTCCGTTTACTCGAATGGTGTTGTGAAACTAGAGGCTCTTGCGTTTCATCGCTAATTATCAGCGCTTATCAGTTGTTATTACATTCTCTTTTCAACCGCCCACGGTTTGTTTAGGGTTGACCTGTCCACGCTCTGTCGCGCAAGAAATGTCAAGAAGACAAGCGTTTTTGGAAAAGAGTTCTCCAGATTCATGCCAAAATGAATTGGCTGCTGCAAGAAGATGAGGCTTCGCCATTTTTCGAAAAATGACGAACTGCGCATAGCAAATCGGATATGAAAGGTAAGTTATGTCGTGAATATAATTCATGCAAATCCCAAACCCCCGTTCCAACATAATATTTCACATTGCTTTGCCGTACAGGTTTGTTATGATATGGAACCATTTATTGAGCCGACGTTTCGACTAACTCGTCGTCTTCAAGGTCGACTAACTCGTCGTCTTCAAGGACGTGAAAATAGATCGGAGCTCTTGGTCTGTGGCTTTCCTGACCAAGCGCCCAAACGCGCTAGGTCAGTTGCGACTACTCCCAGAAGCTCAAACACCGAAACATCTCTGCCAAGCAATCAACCTCTTGGGGTTCCACCAGCTTTGTCGTCCCACTCTTGTTCGTGTACGACAAGGGAACAATGAGACACCATTGAAGGTCGTGATACAAGAATTACGCGGTGATCTCAAAGCCCACAAAATGGGTTGAATGGCAGCAGTTCACTCGTTATGGCGATGCACTCATTTCGGTTATTCAGCTTAGAATTCCGCTCGCGGATATACAACGCTTCCAATGTCTTTCTAGCACCGATATCATTCTCGTGGGGTAGGATTAGAATTTTGCATTTGATATAAAAATCTGTGCCTTTATGTTCTTCTAGTCGATGCCTGCCCAGTGGCGTGAGTAGGCTTCCTTGTCTTTTGCTTGCTAGATGTTCTTTAACGCGTATGCCCAGCATCCTTCCCGTCCCACCAATACATATGTATTTCGTCACAGGCTGAACACTGAAGTTGGCATACCGTCCCTCATGTGGGCAATCTCCACTCCTTGCGAACAGGCAAACAACGCAGTCATCTGTTGCACATGCACGATCATAGAGTCAGAAGACGTTTGATATGGTCTGTTGGTACGTTTATCGAAACAACATTATTAGCCAAATCCGTTCGTGCAATACACTGCCGTATTTCTCGCGGACTTTGTCTGATATAAACGGAAGTCGAAGATGCACCATATACTCATGATTTCTTAGCGAGTACCCTTTCAAGCCTGACTTTCTCTGCAATGTCCCATAGCCATGTTTGCAATACCGGTTGCTAGCTTACGTGACTTCTCCCGTTCCACTTCGCCTGTACACACTCCTGTAGCTGTTCTGTACATGTTTGGAACTACTGCACGTTTCATGTCTCGGGGTGAGCAGATTTTGAGTGGAGTAGGATATTCTTCGAACTGGCCTCCCGATACCAAACCTCTCGGAACCTCTCTCGTGAACTTGATATAATGCGACTGTTGGTTGAGGACGGTGAACAGCTCATCCATCTCTTGTTGCGTTGATGTAATTACGCAGCAGTCATCGATGTAACGACAGTACATAATGGGCATGCGGTATATAACTGTCGTATATGTACTGTCGTTACATCGATGACTACTGTGTAATTGGTGATGGTGATAGCCGCCAATAATGGCTGCAGGAGATCGTAATGGTCGAGAGGTCCTAAGCCCGTCACTTAAATCGTATTCATCGCAGAGCCTCAACACGGGTAGGTTATGTGTAAAGCTGCGCGATAGTTGTGATTTTTGACAGGAAGTGATAACATTGCTGTTAAAAATCACGAGTATCGACATGGCATGGCGAAGAGGAAGAGCTGTTGTCCGCAAAGTGATTAAGCCTTCGAATTCACCAATGGAGCCTTTACACAGGGGTATTGCGTGGGGCTAGTCTATTCCTCGCGATCATTTTACGACTACTGCACAGCGAGTGTTTGAGACCACCGGTCTCTTTAGATCTGCATGAATGATCGAATATGTATGAAGATAACAAAGCCCATGGACTACGTATACGGCTCTATCATTGGTGTCGTCCTTTTGATTCTCTGGCCGCATTAGTAAGCACCGTTTAAGGCTAGGTGGATTGAACAGGTTTTTCAGCTGTAGAAGTGTAGACATCCAAATTGAGTCGAAGAGAAGGATGAGCAGAAGCCTTAGTGTACATTATTCATCATGAACACCAAAAGCAGAAGAACGGTTCTACATCCGGAAGTCTCGAATTTGAATATTCATATCATATAGGGAAATGAGCCTGGGATATCGCATTTTCACAAGGAGACGGGAGCCCTGTAATCCGGCTCGTACCGTATGAGACAGTAGTGCTCACATCGATGAGCGAGTGCTGCAGCTCAGCACTTCACATTGTTGTTCTCATACTCGGAGGATATTGATAGCGGATACTATCCACTCCAAGCACTATTAGTGACTGCAACTCAGTCTCACAGCTTGATCTGTTCTTCATTGCTTCGGAACTTTGAGTCTTCTCCAGAATCTCTCGATTCCTCATCATTTACAAATCCTCAAAGAAGCTACGTTTTTTGCTAATTGGTTTCAAGTTAAGGAAATATCTTGGAAATTGCAGAAAATGCTAACGTTAAACAACTCAGAAAGGGCTGAACGCAGCTGAGTTTGGTAGTTCTCAGTGTGCACATAGTCTGAAAATCGGGGAAGCGTGGAAATATGAGATTACTCCACCCGTTTCGGAGTGAATGCCAAAGCGCGCACCAAAGCTTTTTCATTGCGCCACGATCACTTATTTTTACTTTATTTCGTGATCTTACCCTCTCTAAATTATCCAAGGCAAATAAGATTTCAGTCTTTAAGCCCAGTTTTTTCTGAGGCTTGAAAAATCAGGGTATATTCAGTAAATAAAACCTTTTTAGGGACCTGAAGGGATGGGGCTGAATAAAGAAGGCCACCGGCTGCACTATGTTTACATCGATATCGATATAAAAGATCACTGTTAAGAGAACAGACCGAAGAAGAAATGGAAACAGACGCTTCAGCAAAGACCTAATGACTACAAATGTTGATGAAAACGTTTGGAAGCCTTCATATTCTTCATTCTCGGCAATGTTGCTCTTGAAAGCTTATAAGATACCCCGAAGTAAAGCTTCAAACGGCTTTTTCGAGGAAATGTTGTGCTACCAGCTTCAGGGTGCTTCAACCATGCTTTTGTTTTCGCTTGGTATCTGAAGAGCACAGATTTAGAAGACTGCTGTGAAGCGGTAGTCATCTCCTAATCTCACGAAGTGCACAGCTTGCTTGTTCTCTGGACGTTGACAAAGTTCTGTGCCCTCGCTTTTTATGTAGCTTTTTGAGAAAACTTCGAGAATACCCCCTCCATAACGCAATAAATATTTTAAATTGCATCTCCATCCTTCAATCTCACCCTTCAATCTGGTTTCCGAAGCATAAATCATAAAGAGCTGTCGAGCCAATAAAATCCACTTCGCCCTGCCCCTTCATCACACTTCCTCGATATTGAATGTTCTGCAACCTTTCGCTTTCTCCTGCTCGCTTCTTCATCAGCAATAGTCTGTGATCTGCTGTTCCAAAAGTTTCAATTGGATCCCTAAGAGATTTTGGCAGCTTTTGAATGATGAGTGATTTACACCGAGATTTTCTTCATGAACGGCGCTGACCCTTTGATCGGCGCCTGTTTACTTCATTTTCTTATCAATGATCTATTATGTCGATTTCGCTGTTAACATAGTGGCAGTTAACATAGTGGCTGGTGGCCATCTTCTCAACCCTATCTCTCCACGTCCTTTAGGCCCTGATTGCCCAGGCCTAACAAGATATGGTGGACCTATGAGTAAAACGCGGATGGGCGAACGGTGCTCATAAGAAGTCTACTGACCTTTCATAGAGAGATTAGAGGTTGAAGCCTCTGGCGCACATGATAAGAATAGCAATTTCCTCACAGTGACGTATATCTGAACAATCTGGTTTCTTCTCCATAAATGGGAGAATGAAACAGGCATTTTCATCTTCTTCTTCCAAGCATTGATCCTGCGCAGTCGCAGGACAAGCTGTTCTTGTCAGCCGTCTCCCCTTCTTTCTGTCAACGGCATGTTCTGCCGTTACTCTAGCTTCAGCGGAGTTCTTGAACACGTCGCACCACCTCTTCTTTGAAACTCCTCGGGATCGCTTATCCTGAGCCTCAAGCTTCACCTTCCTTATCTAACGAATCTGTGGTCTTCTCAGTACATGCCCAAAACATCCTCGACGCTGCCCCCTAATCTTCGACTGGACAGGGGCTGTTTACATAGCTGTCCTAACGTCTTCGTTTCTGATCCGATCTAGCCGCGTCCAAGGACCTATCAGGCCTAGCTGAGCATCCCGATTCCAGAGAAGTGAAGTTGCTTCTCACGATTTTCACTAATGGGCCCGACTCGCTGCCGTGGAGCATCGTGGGCCTTACCACTGCCCTTCCCTCTGAGCGTCCTGGAGCATCAACGGTCGCAGGTCCGCCGGTGGATTTCGTCCGCTTCACCCAATCCGTGCTTATTCGAGCTTTTACAGCCTGGTCTACGCTATCAACAACGGCTTGATCACTCTCCAAGTATCGGAAGTTTTGTCCCCTTGCGACGATTCTCCTCAGACCGTCTACGGTTGATTCCGTACACTCTTCAGAGCTGAGGAGCTTGGCCTTCTTAACGTTCCCTTAGAGCCCATTCTTCATCTGTTGTGCCATGAACGGCCAACGAGTGATCCACTGTATGCCGAGATAAGGCACCTTCAACATGGAACGCATTTGCCAGTCCTCGTATGAGCTGTTTCTGCTTCGTTAGGGGCAAGACATCGTACTAGTGATGTGCAGTGTTCGTCTGAAGTTCAGAAAATGGGGCTAATTCAAGTTCCAAATGAACTTGATGAAATTGTTGAATGTACTGCACGAGTGAAATAAAAAAATCAAAAATGAAAAAAGGAAATAAATTTATAACGAACGCGTAGGCGTACAGAATTGAATGCAATATTTATGAAATTTATTGCAACGTTTACAAAATGGGTGCTCATAAATGACTGTAAAATCTACGTCATAGGATGGAACGTGTAGGTACGAAATTAGTGCAATATATACGAAATTGACTGAAGCGTTTACGATTCGAGGTGGAAATCCTGTATTTTGCACTCTGGAGTTTTGGATTGGTGTTCGCGAATGTGAAAGTCAGTGCTGCGAAGTGGTTTTTCCCAAAAATGTCTTCAGCGCTCAGAATTTGCTTAAGAAGGTGTTGCTTCAATATTATACCCAAGCGAACAGAGGTAGTGCTCTCTTTCTGCAAGCGATAGGTGCAGTTTTACCCCCGCCACCGCAAGGTTTACGCAGTGCTTCTTTGTTACATGAGGGCTTTTAGAACTTCTTTTGACGCCTGCCAAGGTGGGCACCTCAATCGGACTACCATTTACGCACATCGCACTTTTTTAGTACATAATAATTGTGCATGTTAGTAGTATGGTTGGAAACGGAAAGGGATATGGCTTTCGAATAGATGCCTATGAGGAGAAAAACATTGATGAAACAATTCAAGATGTAGCTGAAAAAAACATGTTCACAAACTGTACGCCTTGTCTACAGTTACAGAGGGGCAGCAATGTTGATTTTCTACAACTGTAAACAAACAGGAACTCGTCTTAGGATTCAATGCGTACTCGCGAGTAGTTGCCAGGAGCGACATAGGAGTCTGGGGTTTCATAACGATATTTTTCACCTTGCTCTGGACCTTAAGCAGTTCGAAAATCGTGAAGTGATTGGCACAGGACATTTGATATACCTGTGGTAAAACCTTCGCCTTTTCTGTTTTGATAGGAGCGACAAATATAGGTGCTAGTCGGAGTAAAGCGTTCATTCGAACAATGTCAAAAGAGGTTCCAGTAGCTTCAGTGAAACGAAAGAACGTTATGCCAAAACCTCGACGGTGGCTGGAAGACCGACATCCTCCGCCTGTAGAACGAGAGCACTACCCATTCCACGTACCACGTTGACTCCTGTTGTGGAAGCTTGAGCGACACATTTCCGATTACCATTATTTTCAGGCGAATCTTGAGCGATTGTCTTTTTTGTGACTGCCGTTTTGCAGTTCCCATTACCATATCGGTGAACATTCTCATTAGGGTCTGTCACTGCGAATTTCCTCTCGAGATTAAATTTTAACGAAGAACCCCTAATTCTTTTAATAATTCGTGGAGACACAGTGGCTTGTGAAGAATTGTTGGCACTATTTACCCTTTTCTGCCCCACCTTGTCGAGAATTGGCTGAATTTCTACCGAATGTTTTCAAAGTAGATGAATCCGGCTAGAAACTTGCCTACAGGGGTAATTTGACCCGTAGAACACGAATATTACATCCATTTGTCATAAAGATGCCTAGCGCTTGCGCTACAGGCGTTTGCGCCAAATCACTGGGTCACCGCTTCTGCTGAAAACTTGCCCCTAACTAATGTCCCAGGCGTTTTCATGATGAGTGAATGCGATATTCGTGTTCTACGGGTCAAATTACCCCTCCAAGCAAGTTTCTAACCGGTTTCATCTTCTTAAAAAAATTCGATAGAAATCCAGCCCTTCCTCGACAGAGTGGGGCAGTAAAGGGTAAATAGTGCCGAATTGTTTTTATGGGCCTGGATAAAAAGCAAACATCTCAACCCTTTTCTGAGAGTTTATTTTGATGACTCGAGAGAGTCAGCCAAGGTGTAAGCTGTTATTTTATACTCTTGAAGGACTGACACCACTCAACCTCTCACAGGATCGTTAGGGAAATTTGGCCAAACCGAGTGCGAAGGGTGTCTCATCCTCTCCTACCCATTAGTGAAACTTTGTGTATTTCAGGAAGAGATGCATCTTCTATTGTTTTTTTTTTCAGAAACGCATGACGACATTTTGGACTGTGGCGCCTTTCCACTTCATAAAATTCTACTGAAGAGGGCTCAAGGTCAGCTTTCAGCAATTTTGAGAGTTCTGTTGTATTTTCACACTTGATAATAGATATTCAACAAACAAAATGAGTAGTCAGCAGACTCGAAAAGCACTGTAAAGCGCTCCTTTTCTTTACCCCATAGAAACATGATTGTACTTAATTTTCTTATGTAGCAGGGAGTTCTCTTTCACCTTGAGTTTTGAATAACTCCACAGGAATATTCGGCCTTTTCAGTACTGAAATCTTGCCACATTTTTCATGGTGACAGAAGCCTTGGTTTTTTCGTCAGTTCGCTATCCACCCAGTCTAGCTGGGCTTACTTCTCTGGATCGATCAATTTTTATTAGATCCGTCTTGGGAGATACAAGACTAATTTATGTATCCTGATCTTTTAGTTGTATAAAGATCGAGTACACTCTTAACGACGTTAAGTTCCTGAACAGTCAAGTGTATTGGTGCTTCTGCTCATCCGAGAAAAGGGATTGGTCAATGCGGACGGCTTTTAAATTATTTTGATACTTCTGTATCCGTTAACACGATCAAGGCGAACACGCTGATTTTTCTGTCAGCAGTTTTTCCTCTTTAACTCTTTTATTGGCTTCTTTCTTGTTTCCTCACAGACTCTTTCTCTGTCTTCCTGCTTTTTTCTCATTGTTCCTTTTTCCTCCTCTCCCTTCGTTCCAACACTTCTTGGAAGGGGGCGCGGTCATTGGGTAGTTCTTCTGAGGAAATTAGATTGGACTTCCGTGCGTGGAGTTTCCATCAATCTATTCCTAGTGGTGTGGGCGAAAAATCCGGGAGGATTCGTCATAATGAATAGCAACCTTCGAATATCTTCTCTAACTCTTCCACGGACAGTTCTCAAGTCATATTTACTGATTATCTTGTACACATTCATTTTCTATATGGATATACCTAGGTTAAAAGTTGTTTTTTCAAAGTAAAAAGCATTCACAGTATCGCGGTTGATCCTGTCACTGGTTACGTCGTTCCTATAGTTGAGCCTCATGAAGGACTCTGTTTGTTTGCTACTGCTACTGCTTCTTGCTTGCTTCTTGTTGCCTCTCGAGCTCTTCTTTTCTCTTTACGCGAGAGGCTTCATATTGGTTCAATGTTCACGAAAGTAATTTGTTTTCTACATCACATTATCAGCTGTATTCGAATCAGCCGACGTCCGGTGTCCCTTCGTCGCTTCCCCCTCCCCCAACCCTCCTGTCCACTCACGTCCAGGTAAATCACCCAAGTACGGGAGTGTGTACTCGAGCGTACTACTACGTTCGTCGTACCGGCCGAGTATCACAGAAATTTGAGGAGTGATTGGAGTGCGCATTGTAAGGGTTGGATTTGAATGACAACACTTCCAGGGTGATTATGTTTGTCGCAGTTTGCGAGAAGTTTGTGAGACAACTATCAAAGATTACTTGCGTGCATCCGAGCGTCCGTTTGCGTAGGACATAGTTTCCGTCACCTGAAACGTCGGTGTTGATCCACCTCACACAGCGCAAGAAACCGATTTCAGGCGTTCTCATGCTGATCAGCAAGTCGCCTGACCTACTGGCTTGGCTCAATACCTTGAAAAGTTTGGCAACACCCTCGGACTTTTAAACGCCAGCTCGGTTGGCAGTTCCCATTCACTTCTAGAAAAGTAGGTTAGCCCTGGATCTTCGATGGGATTTTGAGGATGACGATGCGCCTTTTCATCATTTGAAAAAACTTCATGCCTCGCCTAATAAATCAGTTAAAATTGGGGCCGGTCGTTCTGTGCTTCTGAACAAAGATGGGTATGAGTTGGGTCAATCTGCGATTGGAGAGCTTGAAATATGGTCTCAGCAAAAGCCAAGTAAACGACACTTCAAAGCAGCTCTTTTGAGCAACAGAGCCCTTCCAGCTAACTTACATTCCATCAAGAAATGAGAGATTTCGAGGGACAGGGTTAATACGGGTGCTTCCAAACCCCGATCGACCTACACTGATGTCGGATGCAGATTCAGTGGCCACATTATGTAAATAGAATGGTTTTCATCGCGATGAGTATCCTCATTCCTGTGTTCTCCCTTTAAAGAACATGAACCCTACAGACCCCTAATTGATCCCTCTTTCTTTTCGTTTCGATAATTTGATCAAGCAAAACGACGCAAAAATCGTTTTGTTCCATGAATGGCAGTGACTATGCATATGCGTTGTTGACGCTTTCTCCAACATAATGTTCTGTCTGCTGGGCAGACTTCATTCAAAAGGGCCCACGAAAAAATCGAACCGGCATTGCCTTTTCACGTATTAGGCCTAGGCCTCTTACCTGCCGGTCCTGGATGAGATTGACTTACTGATACTGCAAGTACGAGCTTTGACCGGCCTATCCATCATTAATCATTCCAGACTTAAACCCTGAATGCAGCTGTATCCAAGAGCCTTGCTAGCGATTACACCTGGTTATAGGGTGCTGAACAGGTTGGACTTTGGAAGTTAGCAAAAACAGACAGCTGAAGTAGTTCGTTCTTTTCGATTCAATATTGAGTCTGTCTACATCAGGCATCAGCCTTCGTTATGGAGTAGGGAATAATTGCATTTATCGGTCCCTCAACGGCATTTGTATTCCTTTCTGATGTGGTCATCAGAGCAATTACTGGAAGTGGGACGGCTTGTTAAAAAAGAAAAAGGGCTTCTTCGAATTCACTCCGGACTTATATTAGCTAATCGTCAACAACCACTGTTGTGATCGAAGTTTCAGCCGTTCTATCTATGGCATCTTAACAGTGAAGGCTCGCTATTTGTTAAGTTGATAGCCATCGTGATTGGGGGGGGGGGGGGGTCTGTAATATTGGGTGACAATTTTTGCAATATTTCAAACTGTAATAAGCATACGTTGCAGTAGGCTGAAGGTGCGATCAATGACAACTAGCGTGTCCAATGAAAAATGGAGTACCATAAAAAGCAAATAAAATGAACTTTTAATCTATATGTAACTTATGCAACATGGACGAGTTTCCTACTGCTTGAAACTTTGCTTGTGCTCATCGACCACGGTACTTTAAGGATACATTTCCATGAATATTTTTAGGCCCAGTTCGTACTTGGAAGGATTCAGTTCGTATGGCACAATGGCGCTAAATTGCATTAAGAACCTAATGGCTGGAGCCTTACGAATTGTGTACTATCATCCAGCACGGCATGCGTAAACACAAGGGCAAGAAAGTGGATTTGGTTTCCCTTGCCGTTGGCTCTGAATAAATTATGTCCTTAACGTCATTGCCCGGATTACGTGTGTACTGGCCCAAAATTTCTACTCATGGACCTCAGTGTCATCTTTGGAAAATTGGCATCGTCGGAATTTTCACAGGATCCTTTTTATTCCATACAAAAGGACAAGAGCTCAAAGAAAATCGAAATCAATAGTTGAGATCTGTAGCGAATGTGGCTGCCCATTAATATTGTGTGCTGAATTTGATATAACTGATGATGAAGTGGGAGGACCTCGAAAATTGATATTTCATGGCTACGATGGGAAAGACCCTTCGGGAATCAGACGGCTCTATTCGTCAAGTGATGCCTGTGAAGAATGTACTTTCCAATTTTGTCCATTCATCATCCATCTTTTGCATTTTCCCCTCTGTAATCACTCCCTTGCGGGAAATGTTGGGATAAGGACAAAAAGTATGGCCTATATTTATCACTCCAGAACTGGCTCATCACTTCGAGGGTGTTGATAAAGTACGGTAAATATAACTTCAGACCACAACTTTTTGGAAAGACGTGTAGGATTACGATAGTGCCATGGATAAGGGTGGTGTTAGAGAGGAGTAGATGTGGGTTCGAGTCCATTTAAAAACTATGCGGTCTGCAAATAAACAACATCACTACGTAAACTTTATAATAGCCAATTCGACTATACTATGCAAACAAACAAAACAGCATAGATTAATTCCAAGGAGGGATTAATTCTGCTTCAATGTCCTCAGAAACAACTTAGACCTTTATATTTACCTATCCTTTAGACGCTTTCTTCCTTCTGAATCCTATGATCTCGTCTTAATTGCAACACTCCCTCATTTCTTGGTTTTGGTCACTTACGGTCAATCTCTTCTTTTTCCTTCTGGTTTGGGTTCAATTTACCTAAAAGCAGTGCATGGAGCTTCGCTGCCATTGATGGTTCCGTTTCTGGAAAATCTCGTGATCTCCATCTGTGCACTGTCATCATTGAGTCACCGTCAATCTTTCCCAATCGAAGGGGGCCGTAATTCGTCGCTTTACAAACGTCTCTAACTCGGATGGCTGATTTTTATCCGCAAGTGCAAACACACTCTTTCATGGAATGAACTATCATAATGTACATCAATGATATAGGGCGAAAAATCAAGTGAGAGCAGTGAGATCCCCACCAATGATTTGGCTTTGAGGCAATCGCCCCAATCTTTGCTTTCGTGCGGGATGACCACAACCAACCGTAAGAAAGAGGATTGGGACGAGAATTTTTCAAAGAAGGCGGGTCTTGGCACAACGAGCCGTCATGGGTGAAATTGAAAAGGCTCTTGCAGATCCCCTTTGGTAAATGCTCTGCTCGTCTTCTCGCAATATCACCCCGTCTTTGTGCTGATGACTTTTCTTGGCTCGGCATCGAAGAACAATAGAAGCTTCTTGATAGTAATAAGAACGATTACAGCTTAGTCCCAATACACAAGGTCTTTGGTGAAGACAATATTTTCGAAGGCATCGGCACTGTTTTGTAGACTTCAGTCAAGTGCCTATCCCTGAAAGTGTTCCTTTCTCAGTGCAGTGTATCCATCAGAACCTGTAATAGCCAGTACATCGGTACACAAACTGGGTTAGGGTTATAAATGGACTGGCTGAAGTTTGATAGCCGCCTTCCGAATGTTCTTCACATCTTTGTAATATAAGAATTTCATGGTTCAACAAGAATAGTCATTTGATCTCCCATACGCTTTCTGACCATGAGATGGTTAACTGGTATTTCACGGTAATCTGAGTTTCGAGGCCCTCAGTAAGACGGCGATAAATTCAGCTACCCTTCTATCAACCTCATGTGCAGTTTGAACTTAGACGTTCTTTCTTATGCCATTCTATATGAGGGTAATAGAAAGTTGATTGTGAATGAAAGGCTAATTCATGATAAAATACTAAATATCAGGATTTGCACAGAAGAAACCAAACAATTATTCCACCTAACATGCCCGACACCTGAATGATTTATAACGTCCAAGCAGGTTCTTATAACGAGGCCAATCTAATTGTTATAAATTTTTTATGAGTTTTGCTCAATACTTTAGTTTCACAGCCAGGAATTTGGATGTGGTTTTGGCTCAGGAAGTGGCGGAATGTAATTTTCAACAGTAATGATGGGGCGGGAAAAAGCAACAATACGAGGAATATTTTCTATTCCAATATGTTGTTGTCATAGTAACTTGTAACGAGGCTTGGATCGACAGCATTTGAACAATGACTATTGTTCATCCAACGACAATGTGCTTTATTAATTTTGTGAATCGCAGCTGGAATTCAACGATGGTTGATGTATATTGGTTGCGGACATTTATGGGTGTCTTACTGATTGCTGTGCGCTTTTCTATGTGGTTCTTGGTGTTCTCGACTAATTGGGGTTTTATTAGGGGCTGTTCAGAATTCCACTTTAAAAAGATGGACTTTGGGAATTGAGGTTTGGTGCTGTTTCGAAATTGAATGCTCCCACAGGAAGCAATTTACGGTTATCACGTCGCTCCTTCTTTGTTAGTAATTGCCGGCTGTCAAGCCTTCGTCCATGGCTTGTCGTTCCAACACTGGACAACACTTTGTTCTTTTTTTGTAGAGCAACTCAACTTTGTCAGTTTTCGTAATAAAGATAGTTTTGAATTGGAGGAACTCTTCCTAGTGCTTGGTGGAAAGGGTGTGGGTGGATCCCATGTGTTCACACGGGGATTGCTTAACGATTTCTGCATTAGAAATGTCAAAGTCTGATTCATCACGATGACTGAAGCACACGACGACATTGCCTATCTGGTCTTGATATGATCGAGCTTCAATATAGCAACGAGTATTCTCTTTCTCGACCCACACGTGGCTTCGCTACCTTCGCACGGCTTCGGCTTAGGTTCATAAATATGAAAATGAATGCGCTAGCAATGCTCTATACCACTTAAAATTGCCCATTTTACTTCGAATGATGATATCCTCCCTACTTTAAGATCGCTTATATTGGACAAGGTTTCATATTGCGTTAGAATCCGAGTTGTAAGATTATCGTCAATCAAATTTTAATTTTAATAATTTTAATATTAATTTTTATTTAATTTTAATAATTTTAATAATTTTCCTTCCTGTATTTTAGTAATTTTTCGAGCTAGTTCGTCGATCACATACTCATTTTGTCCATAAGCCGTCAGCTAAGCAGCGTGCTGATTCGATTCCATACTGCTGTCTTTTCTCTACAGTTTTGTTCGAAGGCGCATAGTTCACGATAGAAATGTTCTCTGAGATTTCGCCTGGGATGAACCTGGATAGCACCTGGGACTTTATGGAAAAGAAAAAGCTGGGCAGAGCACTATAAGGGCTCCAAATTTGTCTCAATTGACGTGCACAATCAGAAGTAACCGTGTTATGACGGTGTTGTTAAGGCCGCTCTATCAAATGAAGCACCAGGACACCGACGAACAGTACGCCAAAGTGAGAGGCACCCATGCGGTAACAGACGCATAATCTTGTACAACCGCCTTTTTCACTACTTTTTTGAAGCCTTGCCTTTCTTGAATCCGCCGATTTTTGCGCTTCTTTTGGCCATAATCACGTTTTCTGCACCATACCTTCCAATGTTTTACTTAAGCTAGCAAAGGCGAAGTTATCGTGAACTGTGCTCATAATGAGCTTTGTTACTCCAGTCGGTTTCTCCCATGAAAACGGTAGTCTATTGTAATAACCAATCTTCTGCAATATTCATGAGGTAACATCACTTGATGTGAAATTCTTCTCAGAAAGAGGCAGAAGAGCTTTCTTCATGCGGAGTTTATGGGAAGGCTTGTTGAATAGCCACCCTTAATGGTGTATTGCAGCACCAATTCTTCATTTTCTACCCCCTAATTAGCATCTTAAGCTTTCGAAACGATAGGGAATCTTCTAGGACTTGATACTTTCCTCGGATATTGGCCAACTAAGTGGACCAAACCTCTACTCCAATGCATCTATTCTACCTTCGGACAGGCAGCTTTTCAATTCAACTTGATTACCGTTAACATTCCATTTCCCTTATAGCTCATGTATCTGATTTGGCGTCCTTTCTGTTTCGATTTAATCGACAATTTCGTGCTATTTTCCAGCAGCATTATAAACACTGTCCGGAACACATGTCGTTGTTTTCCATGTCTCTTTGATCCATTCATTTTTTTTCGATCGTCGACTGAAAGCCCTGAGTTAACTCTGGGATTACCAGTAAATCAGATTTTAACAAACATGCTGACGTCTATACTTCTTATGCGATACGGTAGCTTAAGGATCCTAAGCATCATTATCCATAACAATCAGGTCTTACATTATCATTAATCGCCAACGATAACTCATTAATCATGAGCCCATTGAACAGTAAGCGAAAAATACGTTATCAAAGAGATTTCGAGCATCTTATCAATGAAATTCTTTTTCTTGAAAGAAAGATTCCGCTTCCCTTGTTATCCTTGAGTCATTAAATGTTTTTTGTTTGCTTTCCAAAACGAGTCCCCGTGAGATGCTATTGATTACGAAGGGATGTCCCCTGCAACAAAATCCCCACGCCTCCGGAGAGAATATGTTTGTTTACATCCGATTATTCAGTTCAGCACTTGTTCCATCTTCCTATGTCTCATCCACCAGTCACTTAGTACTCATTTGGGAATAAAAGTTGCTCTTTTGTATTTGTGCCGTGGCTTGGCTACTTGGCCGCATGGGCCAATTACGGAAAACTCGAAGTAGAGTAAGAGAAGTTTGTTTAGGCCATTTACTCAGAGTAATTGTTTGCGTACTCCTGGTTGAATGTACCAACTTTGACATTGTTTTTCCGCTGTTTTTCTCAAATCCTCCTTCCATGGATCTTCCAAGAGGATGTGATCCCCGGCTTCACTGACAAGGCCCAATTCAGTGCAATTCCCCTTATCTGAAGATTAAGCATTGCCCTATGCTCTATGGCTCCCGCGTAATCCAAATAAAGGTAATTGTGGTCTTTTGAACTCTCTGGGGAAATCGAGCCAAGAAGGAGTTTCATCGAGGCAAACGAAAAAGGCGACAAATCCCGATTGCACCGGACATTACGAGTTTTTCTCCGGAGCTTATTCCTTTTCCTGTCGTCTGGGCTTCGCATTAGGTGTTCAGAAGGGATTCATGAGTTTCAGGTTTTTTCAATGCAGCAAAGTTGCCTTCATAATTTTCGTCTTTGTTTTGCATTCCTCACATCTGTCCCATATCATGCCATCCTTTTACAATTTCATTCTTAATCGTCGTGGTTTTCCCGAACACTTATACTGTGGGAGAAAAAAGAAATGTATTCAGCGAATCAATGGGTTTTCTTGGAATTTTCCCCACACCTCTTTATAACGAGTTTTGAAAAGCGACCACAACCAAGGACCGTATGTAGGTTTATACCCTTCTCAGCCACCACTCAACACTTATGCTGCAGCAGCTCGTCGATCCAATCGAGAAGGATCGAGAACCTGGGCTTAGGACGCTGGGAGGGGATGCTCGGGGTGGCCGAATAGCTAATAATCTAATGAGCGAGGTCTGGCTTATAGGATCAGAGTCTGGGGATAATCAGGCAGCTATAGCTTTCTAGTTTGTCCTGCGTCAACTTCGCCGTGTGTGGTTTGGCGTTTTCGTGGTGGATGGCAATTAGCCTCTCCACACGTGTACGCTCAATATGTCGCGTTTGGGCTTCGAAATTCTCAACGATAGTTTTTTGTGCTACTAACTTGCCCATAGATTAGGAACTTCAAGTAATTTATCTCAGACCCAGACTACCAATAATAGAGGAGCACGACTTGCTGGGGTTCCTCGCCCTGATCCTGCTATCTCTTCCTCACAAGAATTTCGTGGAAAACCTCCTTCTCATCTTCAGTTATTAGCTTGCTATGAACGGTGAGTGTTCGGTTTAGAGAAGACAAAGAATGACATGTGGCTGCCCTTCTTCCATAATCAGAAGGTGACGACTAGTGAGGTACACTCTATCCGAGTTTCTGAAGCATGCCAATCTTATTCAGTTCTCGCGCAGATGTGAAAAGGTGAAAGCCAGGTACGATGGTCAGTCCCCTGTGGCAAGGTACCGGCTCGCTTTCGCTGCGTCTTCTAGGTCGTTGATCTTTTAGTGTCCGACCCGAATGCTCAGAAACAGCCATAGACCAATCCTTAATTTTGAAATGGACAAACCATGCCGCAAAATACTCAAACTCAAATGAAAATGCCCTAGCCTGGTACAAAGAATTGTAATATAAAAAAGGAGAGTTTGACCAAGGTACACGACTGGCCGCGCTGGTATGTAACCAACTGATTAATGGACGAATCTTATTCATGAAAAGAGTTTATTATCGATCCAATCACTCTTCATATTTTATTATAAGACAAGTAATAATGCAAGGATAGAGAAATCCAACTCTTCCCTTCTCAAGCCATGTAGCTCTGGAATTCGATCCTAGCCACCCTCGTTCTGAGCGCTGGTGAGTGCTTCTCAGCGATTGGAGGTGAGCGGTCCATTAGAAGTACAGAAGTACAGAAGCAGCGATAGCATCGTTTTTCTGGAACGAGAATTTTCAAATGATTCCTGGAACAAAAGAGGCAAATTAGTTGCAAGGAGATTCATCGACACCTAAAATAAACAGCAAAATTCACTGAGATATAGGAAAGTTGGAAATCGGGTGAGCTGTTCGTTTGCATGAGCATCGTCGAAGTCATGGTTGTCGCCTGGACAGTATGGGACACAGTCGCCTACTTTATGAACTTCATAACCCTCAAGGAAGAATTCCGGAAGTTTGGGAAAGCGGTGTAAACAAGAAGTAAGGGTAGTTATAGTTATGGTTTCTCGGCACTGGATGGTTGAGCGAATTTTACCCCACACAAGACGCCAATTCAAATTTATTGCTATTTCCTCAAGCTTATTCCACCATAAAGTTCCCATTCCAGTTCATTCAACTCCTCTTGATGTTCTTTCCTCATCTTTTCCGCTTTGAACTGTGATCTGTTGTTCAGCAAGTGTAACATAATAAATTCGCCAAGAGTTATTCATTGTAATTTATTACTTTTGTATGGCTGGTTGGCGAATTGCGCCATTTTCTTTTTCACAGAGGAACCGGCTAGCTATTTTTGATTATTCTCTTGGGTGGTAAATTTGTTTAGTTTATTTATTTTAGTAAACCTATTATTTATGATATACCCATGCTCAACAAGTTTCGTTAACAATATTTACCACATGGAGGTTTTCGAATGAGCTCAAACTACCTCTGGCTCTGTAGGAAGTCACAAATACACTCTTGCCTTCTTTAATTTGGGTTAATACCATTTTCGGTTTGAGATTAATCGATTGCAGAATAGTCGGATGATTGAAGGGGAGCGAACTCCTGTTCAGCTAGTTTCGAGCACCCAACAATTATGTTCAAAGTGGGTGTTTAGAAGAGAAGTCTTGGATCGATTTTCTCACTTTTTTCTCCAAGAAAACACTTGTGGGGAGAAGTGCTGAATATGAAGCCTACAATTGTGGATTTCTCTCAAGGGAACAGTCAACTGGCTGCCATAGCGACTGTCGCATCATCTTCTCCTTAACGACAAACTGGCTTCGACCAAGGGTTCGCTCGCAGTATATGTCGCTCGAATACTTCCTCTTCCCGAATTTCTTTTCCAATGTCAGGGGTGGGCTTTTTAACTGTATTCCTTCGAATTTTCTTGTGGGCTTTCCAAGGTCACTTGCCCTGTACTTCGGAGTCAGTATTCTCTCGTCAATTGTACCTCTGCAACTTTCTCGGCAGGCGTCCGAACCTTTGGAGCTGCTCTCGTTCCTGTGGAGGGCATCTGCATTCACGCCCTGTCATCCATCTATTTTCTGGCACCTGTAATCATGACGTCAGTGCAAATACCAATTTATAGCCGTCCAACCGATCGTTTTCCAATGGCACTTAATTGTGGGGAATAAAATCTAGGAGCTGATATTGGGAGAACCGCAACTATGACGTCCCTACCAAGGTAAAGGAAAGTTAGGTAGCGAGGTCGACGGCTTCAATGCTTCGACACCCAGCAAGTAGTGAAGACAATAGTCCTCATGAACCTCTCAGCACGAAGCTTATCTATCTCTGAAAGGTACAGCACTACCGCTTACCCACATTTAGCATCTTCCTCCCGCGATTAAGGTGTTCCAAATCGGGTACGCTGTCCCATTCCGTGGTCCTCAACAGAATTTAATGACTCAGTTGTTACTCAAGTTTGATCCTTCGCGTCCCGGACCTAAGTGCCCGCAGTTTTCCAGCAAAACCTTGGTCTCTACTGTCTACTGTCTTCTGTCTACTCCTTCCTTCGTCCATAGAAGGATAAACGCATGACAAACATTTCGGTAGAGCTGTGCTTGCCGAGAAATCTTCTCGAAAGCTCATCAAAGACTTCTTCGTATCCACGCTTGACTAGCCTCGGAACTGCCAGTGCTCCCTATGTGCTCTCCATCCGTGATACCTCGACGTCGGTCTTTTGCCTGCTGGCCGGAAAGTCAACTAATCGGCATCTCACCTTCTCAGCTTCAGACTTCCTTCCTCATATTCTTTGCCTAGGCAACGGCTGCCTTGGCTCACTTCTTTCAACTTTTATAGGCTACAAGCTCCTCACAGTTCCGCGTCTTGTTGGCGTCTTTCACCTGCATCACGATTTCTTAATTTTTTTTCACCCTAGAACGACACATCTTCTCGTTCATAGGCCAACCCCAAGTGCCTACTTGCATAATCAGAGCTAAAATTCTTGTTCTAATCCGTCTCAGAATCAAAGTAGCTTTTTGTTGTTCTTTGACTCCTATGAAGGACCAACCGAAGTAAGAGGTATTGCTTTCGCCCACCATTTCCGTTCTCTGGCGTCACTCCAGAGTCATCTAGGCATGGTTGACCTGGGCAGAATATGATAATGGAATCACACGTGAGAACGTCGCCATTCATCATTATCTTATTTCCTTCATAAACTGTGGGACTATCTCGCGTCGCTCCCAGGTGTGCTCACATGGTTTTTGAATGTACGGGACATCAACTTCCGTCTTCATTTGAGTCATCCTCTTCGTTCTGACACCAGTTTTTCCTTACTCTCTACAACAGTGTCTTTCAAGAAGCCTGCTAAGAAGCCAATTGCGAGAACCGATGTTCGTTACTATATTGAGGGATGATCTCCATATTATCAACCTCCCTCCGCTCACGTCTACTGCTGCAGGTTTCTTTTAGGGCCTCCTTCCTGCAAGGAGAGCTGCAGAGCGCGAGATCGTAAGCAGTTTTCGAGTCAACCACTCCCTCATTGCGTTCATGCTCTCTGTTCTAATATCTTCTTGAATCCGTTTGAGTCTTTGGGGAACGAGTTTTCTCTTTTTAAAACATTCAGCTTGCACTGAGCGGACATTCTTGCTAAGTGCCACTTCCTTGTAGGTGTTCTCACAGTCGTGATTTGATTGCTGACGTATTCACTGCAGGGACGTATTTCTCTATAGATTCTCCCATTACCGTGACAATGTCATACCTATTTCCAGCCTCATTTTCTCTAGTCTCTTCTCAGCCCTTCTCAGATCTTAAGACTACTCCTCTGATCAGGGTCCTCAATTCTGAGCTCTCGCGCTAGCGCCAGGGCATGGATACCGATAATGATAGCAGTGAGAACGCATCATGATTTTTGCAGATTCTGCAAGGAACTTTTTTGTCTCGACAGAGGTTCAATCTATGGCCTCTACATACATATATGTGCAGAAAAGAGCCGACTGCAGACGTCTGCTCTCGGTTTTTCCTAGAATTTTGAAAACAATAAGAGAACTTCGGTATGTCATTAGTGATGATGGCGCATCAATTAGCAGCCATTTGGTGTCGTTTTCCGCCAAGAAACGAACCCCTTCTTGCTCGTGAAATGGATATGTCCGAACCAAGAGAATAACATCGAGCTTTGCAAGGCTCTCTTAATAGGCTCTAAAAACCTTAGACTCGTCGCTTTTGATTTTTTCCTCGTTATAACATTTTGCATAGTGAATCACTATACTGAAAAGAGGCTCAGGCTACCGGGGTAGGGCAAGTTAGGTCGGTGAAGCGATTTATGGCCGAAATTAAAAATTGCATGGTAAGCAGAATAATTGTATAGGGGGGTCATGTCTCCATGGTACAGTAGCCTTGAAGGATTTGGAGCCTCCTGCAAAAACGGAACTTGAACTGGTTAAGGAATGGCACCACCACAAGAGGATGCAGCTTCATTCGAATCATCCCAGACACCTGAATCCAGGCAAAGTACCATGGATTTAAGTCTGGGATGACCGTAGTGATGGGAGACACTTTGATGTTCACACCTAACAATATTATCAGTTCAATAAGCAAAAGAGTATCGACAAACGATCCAAGAGAAAGGGTCGGGATTATCCAATCAACGAGGGGAAATTGCACGGTGAGGCTTGTAATCGCCCCAAGCGGACCTATCGCGATGAGTTCAGCAACCGAATTCGTACTTCTATTTTGATTGTTGCCACTTTCAAATGTATGCTACTGGTTTCTAATTCCGGAATAATCCCAGAGGGATGAATATGGACTGCGTCACCGAAAGTGCTTTCCAAAGTTGTTTGAAATGTACTTGTCTTTGAGAAAAACCTTGACCAATTTCTCGGATTTGAACTATTTTAAACTTTTCTCGACGATTTTGTGCATTAAGCCAAGTAAATCCACAACCATCCATGGATTGCCGCTTTCTGGGAAGTCGCTGTCGCCTACTCACTGTTTTTTGCAGAGTATGAGACCATGAATTCTCAAGAAGAAATTGTCGCGGAAGTTGACATCTTTTTGATTAAAAAAATTGGTTTTTTAAGTGTTAGACGTCACTATTCGATTTGAGCTCTGAAGCTCTCGGAGTTCTCTGAGAACCGTGCTCCAAACGGGTGTCTACGTGCTCCCTCTCGATGCAGCTATGTATTCCGTTTAGGATTCAGTGCTTCGAATGCACGAACCCTGCACTTACGACTTTTTTTCCTCGCAACCACTGGAATACGCCTCCTTTTTGGCGATTCCACGATACTCGCCTCTGCAGCTTTAAGAGTACACTCTCAATGTCAGCTGACTGAGATATTCATCATGCCACTGTAGCTCGTCCCCCATGAGGACCTTTCAAGCGCCCTCTCTATTGGTAATGGTTGAGCATAACAGACATCGGAAGTGGATTCTGTTAAATAGAATGCAGATATCTTTGCTTACCTTCTCCATTTCTCTCTCTGCAGGGTGATTGCACTTTGCTAGATGTGGGAAACCCTTTCTTTATGTGGATTCTCCTGATTGTTCTCCATGTTCCTATGATTCATTGGGCTGTCCCAATGAGTACGTGTGAACTTATTTTTCTTCTATGTGATGCGCCCGTTTGCCACTCATTGATCCGATGAGGAGATTAATGATGGACTGAGAGAAAAAGACGAGGCGCAAAGGGTGACGGAGTGAGCGATCGAGCTTCCTCGTATTGTTTTTACATTCGTCCTGGATGTCCTCATGACATTTTCGATAACGTTGGCAGTAATGGAGTGCTCTGACTAAGAGTATGAGTGAGTATGTTTTAGCAGGGATTAGTTACTTGAGCAACGGACAGCATGACACTTTGATGAAAGAAGCTCCCCGGCTCAGAGTTCCATTCCTTTCTTCGAGGAAAAACGTGAGAGGCTCCATGAACTTAAATTATTTTTGTCTTAAGCTAACAGTTCTATTTAGACCGTCCGGAATCTGTATTTTTTGCTTTATTCGTGCTTCTTCTACCTCCCATTGCCTACTGCGATTCAACGATACTCAAAAAGATGCTTTACTAGAACAACTTGAAAGTCCTTCGAACATGGTTAACGTACACCAAATAATTGCTTTTTCTTGTAATTGTAAGGGATTTCAGCAACACTTTTACTGCGGGGTTCCTGCTTCTTCTTTCACCCGTAGTGTCCAGGCCATGTAGGGTCGGCAATGAAGAGATGCCAATGTAACATACCTTGCTCAATTCATCGGCAAAGTTCACACTAGGAATGGTTTCTGAGATTTCTTCCTGGGACAAACCTATGCCCCTCTAGGGATAGCACAAGGGACGCTGTTGGGTCGAAAAACGGTCTAGCTTAGCCGTTGACATCCGAAGCGGACGAGTTCGTAGAGGCTGTATAGTTTACACCATTCGCACCGGGACGAACAAGTTGCATACAGGCAGCTCACTGTAGCCAGCTTTGCACAATGTCATACACAGATTTGGGCAGCTCGTCCTAGTACCCTTTCCAAATCCCTTTTGTTGTCACATTCTCGTCCAACCCCTAATTTTACTACTTTTTTGAAGCTTCATATTTCTCCGACCACGCCGGTTTTCTCGTTTTCTTTGCAACTTTTGCACTACTCTGAACAATCTTACTCTTTATTTCTGCTTCCTGCTTCTTTGTTCGCCTTGACTAGATACCCGACATTATTTTAAAATAAGCATTTGGCGGAAAAGGTGTTGCGGAGTTTGATGGACCGTTCCATACATCGCTTATTTTGTCTCGCCTCAGCTCGACACTGCAGAGCACGGCAAAAGAAAAGGGGCTGGAACTGTGCTCGGTGGACCTACCACTACTCGTTGAAATTCAATGGGTGATTGGAGCCCACAATGTATGTGTTAGATTGAACGACTGTCTCGTGATCTCAATGAGTGATTACGGTAATTGCAGTTTGAATTTGCGACAGACCTCCACCAAACATTTGTGTACGCGCGCGCTACCGTGGGAATAAGGGCACAAATTCGTTGACGAGGCATCCTGACGCATTTCTGTCACAAAATTACATCAACTTGCAGGACTACGCAATATCTGCAGCCGTTCACTACGTGTTCGAGTATTGCTCTTACTTTTACTTATATTCCTCTCATCCCTCTACGGTTTCATGCAACTGCACAGACTTGCAGGTTGATGTAGACGACGGAAACCTCCACTTGCACCCTCTGATGGCAAACATCCAGAACATTAGTACTCCACAATGTTGTGTTCGATCTCAATGCGGTAGTCAAAGCGCCAACAATAATGTAGAGCCTTTTTTGCGTGTTTTATTGCCCTTATACGTTGACGCCAATGCTGCATAGCTGAAGCAAAATGTGATAGTTTGCCCATTTCGATGAAGCCCATCGTACCTACTGTATGTGAAGGCTGTACCATATTCCGACACGACATGTCCCACCAGATAGAGGAAGGGAATTCGTGTGGTGGCCAGAATTGATGGCTAAGGCAGTGCCAATGAAATCGAATTTCCTCCATACTTGTAAATTAGGGCTCATTGACTTGCCAAGAGATGGGGCTTATACCGTTTTTCATTCACGGATAAAAAGTTGAAGTATTTTGGCTGCAATCAATCCTATTTGTCATGCGGCCACGTGATTTTCATTCAGAATCTTGGAGACATGCGGAGGACTACTTGGCTTAGGCGGCTGTCGCCGATGTTCGATTCAACACTTTTATCTTTCCACACGATCTTACAACCAATTAGTCGACTGACCGAACGAAAGAGAGCTTGTTTGGCCTGTTGGTTCCGATTTTGGTCTCGAGACCATATCTGTTACACACCGCTCCTCTTGATCCAACTCTTCCATGTTTTACATAACAAGCGTCATTTTTGGAAAATCTGGACCAGCAAGGTCATTTTGTTTTGGGATTTGTGGACGAGCTCCTCCTTCCCACTAGTGGACTGTCAAGAACTTGAATTTTTTCTGACATGCTCGAATTTCGAATTTTGTGAGAAATCAGATGAAGGGGAGCTGCAGCGCCGGCCTCGACCTGTTTTTCACAGCGAAATGTAGATTTTGAGAGCAGAATTCAGTCCTTTACCGAATAATCCACTCATCAGGAGCTTTCAGGATCGATCGACAAAAGTGCGCGCACATGATTTGTCTTCGCTGATGTTTCTTAGTACATGAATATTCTGTCTTTTTCATGTCTTTTTCAATTCATTTCCATACCTTGACTTATCGTTAGACATCTAAAAACTTACGGATAATTAAAGACTTCTTCAAAAGGTGCGTTTGGACAAATCTGTGCTTTGCAGAAGAGTTCCAATCGCTCGATTGGTTCTTCCTCTCCAATTCTCCTCGGCAGTCCTCTTACTCGAAACGGACATTTCAGGTGTAACGGTCTTCTTTTTTCTCATTTATCAATCCGGCACTTTTACTATTCCCTATTGTCTCGAATTCGTTCACTCACCACCACTTCTAGCTTCCCTGCAGTATTCGCCATTAGAAAGCTTTTCCCGAGTGCCGACAACTCATTCGAACTTTCACCTCCGGCCATTACTGTTGAAATACATCCATATGGACATATCCGTCGGTTTCTGGCAGCGAAATAACACAGCAATGGGCCAAACTGCAGTCATTTCGGCGACCATTGAAAATGTCTGCGAATTTTCATGAATAACCTATTCTATTTCATGACTGTGATATCGACTGAAACGAAAGGCCTTTTTTGTAAAAGATTTGGCTTTCCCTTCTTAGAATTCATGTTGACAAAATCTAGAAGCTGTATAATCCGCATCTTACTTCTTCAGTACTTGCCAAATGACTCCAATCGAATAAAACTCATCGTTTACTTCCATTTTTCAACGAACAAAGGTGGGAAAACCCCGTTGTTCACGTGGATCTCGCTGTGTGTCTACGAAATTCCAATTTTTTCCTGTGCATCTGGATAAAGGGTGTGGTGTCTATGGATGACGGTCCAATTCTCCTCGCTCGAGGTTCCAAAATAGTACTCGACGATAGCTAAGGTTGATGGGCTTTCTTTTGACGTATTTTGTTCCAGATTACTATTCATTTGTCATCGACGTAATTTCAGCCCTGTTTGAAATTACCTTGGAACAAGCTTCAGCGCTCTCAACCAGAACTGAACAATCTTGGAAATAGGGCGCAGATCGGGAGGAGGTGCATTCTGCGTGGGTGGATGCAGAAGTGGCGATTTCGGGCCATCTTGACACTTTTATAATTGATGTTTCAAAAATCTGACAGAAACCTTTATCATTTTGTAAAGCCGCTCAGCTGTCTACAGCGCTTCACTGCGTTTTCAGGTTCTGCTCTCGGAATAGTTGGCTTCCGGGTCTCATGGAGCATTTAAGATATCTTAGCGGGATCGCTTCTGACAAATAAGCCCTTCGCCAGATTTGGGATCACACGGCTCATTTCCCGGAGTCTTCGTCAGTGCCTATCAAGCTGTTTGCGGATATCTTTATGGGTATATGTGTACCTCGACCATTTGCATAGTTTTCATTCTTCTAAACCTGAGAGCAGTCTCCGATATGAACATGACCGCTGGTGGGGTGCTGCTAAAATCTTGTGGTCATCACAGACTACCCAAACTAAGAAGAGCAACGGTGACCATCAGTAGTTCCAATGCACGAACGCCTAATCGATTTTGCATATCAAACATCTGACCATGCAAGTCAGAAGGATTTGAACGTCTCCAGTTTGACAGAGACTAGTAGTCCTGGACTAGTTACAAGTCGTACTTGACTTTGTGAAAAGTCTTTCTCGGAACATACGAGGCTGAGGCGTCCAAGCTGTACTTGGGTGTCCTTCTCAACTTGCCCTTGTCCACGAACATAGATTCGTACGGAAACCTGACATCAAAAATGAGACGTTTGCATTTGAGAAGACGTTTCTCAACGCACGCCTTGACGATTTTCACGTCAACATCAAGCTACGACAAGGATTGGCTGGCCACGTTTTACATGAAGCTGGAAAGCTCTAGACTTTATATTGAGGTTACTGTCGGCGACTCGACGTCAAGATTGGCCTCAAAGGATGTCTGGGCTTTACTCACAGATGGGGAATGGAATGAACGAAGTGAAAAAGATACAAGGCCATATGTCGACGGACATCATGAGAACGCAGTTTCGAGCCATTTCATTTGCATTGGACGGGAAAGGGCAGGCGGACAGTCCCATAATTGAAGGGATCATATCATCTCGCTCGATAGTTTTTCCTGGCTAAGGTCGCTGTTGCATTGGAACTTACAGGGGTCGGAACATCGTATTTTCCTCTGTGCGTGTAACAAGGATACCAAATCACAGGACCTTCGCTTCCCTTGCTATAGGAAGATTCCGTCAAAGACAACATGAGCGAGGAGTACAACTGGTTCATCAAACATCTTCATGATAGCTCATGGAAGCGAAATGTTCACGTTTCTTGGGAGACTTTTTTACTGTGGAAAACTCTCTAGCTGATGCCTTAGCGTAGAACCGCATGAGCTGCAGGCAATTACCATCTATTATCCGATTTTGCACAATTATGCAGAGTAGTGAGAAGAATCCTCTCCAGCAAAAATATTGAAATGACTTGCCTTGATAACTTGAAGACAGATTATCCGTACTTCAAACGTTAGTTCAGAACGCCATCTACGCCTTCTGCTCTGACCTTCTCAACAAAAGAATCCATCTCAATGTGTTCTATCTCAAGACGCACACCTCTCCCCTTCCGGAGCTCGTCTTACTACCACAATAAAGGATCGTACGATGCTCTGGCAGATTGGGCCAAAACATTCCAAGGGTCAGCTCTCATTCTCTCACGAGTCATTCTCCGCACTGTGAAGGACAGCCATGGTGCAAGTAAGGTGTTGAAGGGTTTAGTGCGACTGATTTATACCCACATGGTTATGAGGCTCATTGAAGTGTTTCCAGAGCCCGAGACATTTCTTACTTACGTCGATCTATGGAGGCCGTCGGCACTGCAGAGGAAGAAGCAATTATCCGAGCACTTTGCAATCAGGGTTTTCCTATTTGCTACGTAAGAATACTTTGTGAGCTTCACAACAACTTCACCACCACAACCTAACTTGCCTTGAAGGAGACTATTATCGACGCAAACTCTTCTAGAAGGAGGCTATCATTAACACAAAGCAGGGATTCCCATGACGGTACCATCTTATCCAAACTCTTCAGTGTTTCACTAAGAAACGTGCGTTGGTTGGATTAGAGTTACATGGGAAAGACGTTCGATGGCTAGCAATTTATCAAGTCTTCCTATGCACGCATACACTGAGAGGATTTCAGTCTCAGGATTGGTTAACGGCCGAAAGACAGGGACACTCCACCCACGCCAACGTTTTGTCAGTCGACGGGAGCCTGAGTCCCTTGGGGCAACAAACGAGCAAAAGGAGGTCTCGGCTTGATAGTCGCATCTCTTCAGAAAATTTATAAACGAAATAAATAATCAGCTGTAGGTCTCCAAAGCTATGAGACTACAATGGCTTACGATAGTGACATTTGAAGACGTTGCTGTCACCAGCCCAGCAAATCAACGTACCAAGTATCTGGGATATTTTCGAATACTTCTTCTTTCTAATCAAAATTCCATTCCTGTAGGACATCGAATAACCACGGACTGAATTTTTCAATTAATGCCGGAAATTCAGTCCTTCGTGACGTAATCTTCTGTTTTCCAATTTGAGTCTAGGCCGAGGAACGCGACGGCCCAGCAATGCGTCTGTGCGCCTCGGTGTTTCTGTCTAGTCGCGACCGAAAATTCTGTCAGAATACCCCTCCTTTTTCTCAGCCCTTTCCTTCTCAGAAGAGTTTCTGTTCACTAGCAGCCCTCTTTTACTTTCTCTGAAAATCTTTTTGGCTTTCCCACGCCATTCTCTCCCAGGCAAAGTTTTTTCCTCGCCATTCTGATTATGACTTTTCTCAAACCTTGTCTTTCAATTCATTTGTGAAAGTGCACATGTATGTAATTCCAAGTTGATTGAGTGATTTAAGCATTCCTTCCAGACATCCTGCTATGAGACGGAAATGAGATGCAACGCCTGTTGTTGCTTCTACTGGCCCTCAGAGATGTTGTATCATATAAGCCGGTACGTCATCTATTCAGCTCTCTATCTCATGGGTGGAAATTAGGGTGAGGGAAAAATTGGGTGCTTAGAAAATAGTTTCATCTAAAAACATAGGGATGGATTCTTATTTCATAACTTATTTTTTATTTTTTTTTTAACTTTTGAAAATTGTTTCTTATGATGGAGCTGCGGAACTTAGTTATTGGTTACCATTGTAGATCTCTAACCAGGGAGGGGTAGTCTACTTACCTTGGAACTTTGAATCAAGACCCAGATAAATCGATAGAGTTCTGAATGCTGTTTACGAAAATGGAAATTAAAACTGCAAAATGGTTCTCCTTAAAAAGATATGGGGGCCCGAATATTGCTCGACAGTAGTATCAATTGGAAATGCGAACTCGTCGCTTCCATATCAAACGCCCAGGTGACCTAGTGGTAGTGGTCTCGCTTCGTGGGCGTGAAATGAGGGGTCCCTCCACGGCATTGTCAGCACATTTGCAAAATGTTTTATTTTATCAAAGGCTCTCTAAATATTTTCTGACATTTCTTTAGACAATTGATACTGCTGTCGAGCAAAATTCGGGCCCCCATAACTTTTCAAGGAGAATCATTTTGCAGTTTTGATTTCCATTTTCGTAAACAACTTTCAAAACTCTATCGATTTATCTGGGTCTGAATTCAAAGTTCCAAGATAAGTAGACTACCCCTCCCTGGTAAGAAGTCATCCACGACAGTTTCAGGTGTCGGTGATTCATCCAGTTCATATAATTATTCCATTACCACTCGAGGAAAGCTCAGAAGAACTCAAGAACCCTTTTAAACTTTCCATCCTCAAGGTACGTCATAAGACACGAATAATTGTCTTGCTTACAGCAGCTATTTTGCCATAATTTGCTTCAATGCACTTTCCAAGAATAAATTCTCAGAAATAATTGCTGTACCATTTAGGTAAGACCGGTTGTCGATCTCGCACTAGACGATGCTTATAGGAAATTTCAGTGAGTTTCGCATTTTCCAATGTCTCATATAAAGTTTTGCATTTAACAATTTTTTTGGAGATTTTTGGTTCAAAATGAGTTAGAATTTGATGTTGAAAGAGTCACTGTTATTTACCATGGAACCACTTAGATATGTGCCACCTGATTCGATGGCTATCACCTATCGGGACAGTAGGCTCTCAGACGCGCACGGTCCTAACGTAGCTATTCAACAGTTGGTCAAGGTAGGATTATAACATCATAGTTTTACTTACATCTTCGAGTTAGTATGATTTTATGTTATGGTATTTCAGATAAACATTTTCGCCTGAATTAATTTTTTTTTAGATTTTAGGCTTGGCCTAAATTTTTTTAGTTTACCCTTGTATCGTCGCATTTGAGCACTGTGCTGGCCCATGCATGGGCCCATACGCTCAAAAAGTATATTGTCTGTTTTCTAGAAGAGCTTGAATGAGCCCAGTATTACAGAATTCTTACAATTAATGCATTGAACTGTTCTTTCGCTTAATGTGCTCATGGTCATGGAAAGAAGGCCTCTTTATCAATGGAAACTACGCCCTCGAAGTTTCCCTTGTGCACCTGTAGATTCGGCTATCAGTCTTCATGTGTTTTTGATATTAAAGAACAATTTTGCTTCATCACAAAATATCCATAAAAATAAGCAAGTCATTATCAGGCGTATCAGGTTAATGCAAAAGTCACGAGACACTCGGGCGCACGTTTTGAATTCTTTAACAGTACGGTATTCCAGCCAAGTTTCTACTACCTTAGCGGTGTGGTATTCACTTCGTGAGGCCGAAAACCATCATTCAGAAGATGGATTGAGGCACTTCCCTATCGCTTTTTTTCGATTGTTTGAGTGAACTCCGGGAACTAGGTGCTGTAGAGGTAGCCGTGACTGTCTACTTCGAGGGAGCAACTCGAAGCGTTGCATTCCCTTCGATTCCTTGATGGAACCAGCAAACACTTCCTCCGATGTTGTTCTGGCTTAGGCTGCTCTAGCGGATCTTCTTCAGCCAGGAGACAGGCAGCAGTGCTCCTGTTGCTGTTGTTGCTACAGAGGGTCAGATCGTCCGTCGTCACCAGATCCTGCAGAGACTCCTTCCTATCGGAGTGTGAGTGGGAGCTACTGGCTGACTGAGACACGCGTATGAAGAGGATCACCGGTCAACTGATGCAGATTCAAGGAGCACGAATTTCTTGTAAGCGTGTTGCGGAAGTGACAAACAACATGGCTCTGATGGCACTAGAGAAGCTTTGTCCTGCTCGTAACTTGCGGCCCTTCATCTCTTCACTGTGAAGTCGGCCATCATCATTAGCAACTGGTCGTGCTGACGAGGATCCTCATCAAGTGTCGTATATCCAGAACGGAAGCGAGCGAATATGCGACTAACGGTCGCAAGGCACCGTTAGTCATTTATGCTTCCGTTCTGAAGATACGAGGTTTCCTCCGAATGCAGTGTTGATGTTGGAGGCAGTCGAACGGATGCTGAAGCGTCGGCAGTTTTTCGCAGAGGGCGATTACTCTCTCGTTAATTGCGACATAGATTACAAGGGAAACCCTCGGGGATCAATTTAAATGTGGTGGTAAATCTGTTATTGTTCTAGAATGCGTCGAAGATCCGAGGGCTGCAAAGTCATCATGTGGAAACGACGATACATGCAGAATTGTGTCTCACGAGAAACACCTGATGGTTATCCCCAGTCGAGGGTTTATGTAGTCCTGATCCCTGACAAGAATTCTGTGACTTTCGAAAGCGTTATTCATCTGCAGATCAGTTGGTAGATCAATTTGAACCCTTCAGATCACACTTATATTTATTTATTTATTTGGTGCACGCTCAGATGCGCTAACTTCAATTTCACGATCACATTAACTCAACAACTCCCAGTCATCAAAGGAAAGTATGAGGTAGAAAGATCTCCAGTCAGGTTCATTAAAAAAAAAGAATGAACCGAAGTAGGCACTACAGGAAGATCAGATAGGTACTACGAGCTGTATGCTGCGTGATAATTGTATTGAGCATTGGCTTTAGCTGCGAGGCTTTAAAATTACACTACTTAATTTTTGCGTAAGTTATTCTTTCTCCTTCATTATAACGATCAAAATAAATTTTGAACTGCCACCATCCCAAATCACCCATCCTGTGTTGAGCTCTTTCGTTGCTTGTCTAACCGTCTAATCACGGACTCTCTTATTTGGTCAGGAAATTCCTAATGAGATCCATTACTTCACCTCCATTAACTGCTCTCACAGGGTCGATTTTTTTGGGAACTATTAGAATAGTTGAACGTATTGTGGAAATATTATTCTTCTCATATCATCCAATCGTACTCTAAGTTGCTATGAGTTTTTTTTTTTCACCAATCCTTCCTTGAACTTGCTGTTACCATAGTATTGACTTCGTAATCTCCCCTTTTTGCTTCAGTAGGCGGGAACTTGTCTGTTTGCGCTTTCTGGTTAACGAAAAAATTTCTATGCAGAGGTGGTATATAGTGATAAGTGGCGCACGCATCACGCACGTATTGTGCAGGGATCGAATCCTGGATCGATGCTCACCCAGCCGCCCGAACAGGCCTTCCGTTCCTTTCGGGTCGATAATTGGTTTAAGACTCCAGAGATAAAATAGTGACTTTTATAGAGGTGGCCACCTCTGTAGGCTAAATCTGCGTTAGGAAGTGTCACTACAATTCTGAATAGAAGTCGAAAGCGGGGCCCATCTCACAAACGGGATTGCGCGTTGCCGAAGGGCTTCGAAGACTTTTAACGGTAATTTCTATAGCAGAGAACAAGGAGAGATCGTGAATGTTACATATGGAAATAAGTTGCCACTAAGATCAGCATTTACTTTTAATTTTTACTTCGGAAAATCCTCAAAATTGACAACGAATGTGGAATCGAATCAATTGTGAGAGACTGCTTCGTAACACAACAATCAACGAGATTACTGAAATGAGAAGACTGTCTAGGGCTTCTTGCGGCTCCCTAATTGCGATGCCTCTTAGCAGCCTACATTGCTTTTCATCTTTTTGTCATCCCTTTACAACAACCCCCTTATGCCATTTTGAAGCCCCCAGGTTGTGCTTCTAATGTGAAGGACACATCGGAACCATTTTCATCTTTGCCAAAAATTATGCGCTTTTCTCTTCTTTTCGTTTTTTTAACTTTTGCTGGAAGGCTTTACTACAGTAATTACCCTTCAAAAGGGAGAAATCAGTTTTTTGTGGTATTGCCTCCTTGCAAAACTTTGCTACCGTTACAACTTGCTCACGCTTCTTTTTACTTCTCAACTTTTCCAACATCTACGTTTTCCACTAAGCAACACGTGGGAAAGTCTAGGCAAGCACATGGTATTAGACGAGTGAAAAATTCAGAATTCCTAGATATGAAGGGGTAGCTGCAGAGGTCTTGATCAATATTGTTGATAGTTATGGCTTAATTTTCAACAGAAAAATAGGTTTCTGAGCTGCATTTAATAACCTTATGAAAACTTCCTCTCGACAGCATTTTGTGCCCCTCGAGTCATTTGTTTTTGTTGTTCAGAATCGATTGGATTGCATAATTGGCTACGCTTTTGTATATGCTCTCGCACCGGTAGCTCGAATGTGCCCGTACTGGCAAGACGATGATAGCAATGTACGTTGAGAAAGTGACCGATCACGTACTAGTCCTTTGCCATTGAAAAATTTCCGAGGTTTCTTTTGCTGTGCTTTCAGGGTATCCCTGTCATCACTTCCATTGGCTTGACAATGAATTTGGATAACAAAGAGGAGTATCAGACTTTGACCAGAATTAGTGGACCATACAAGGTGAGTTCTTTCCTGATAAAAAATGCTTCTCAAAAAATTAGGAAACAAAATCTAAAGGGAATCTAAGTTCACAATCATTGACCCGCGATACTGACCGCTCTGAAGGGGGATCGGCTGAGTTCGCAGGATCCTTCTTGGTAATCTTAACACGATAAAATATTTACTTTATAAGGCCTGATCATTGATGAGGGGTTCTGAAGGATATAACAATAATCGCGAAAATAAAACTATTCCTTCCCAAGGTTCAGTTATGCTCTCACTATTTTCAATACAATTGTTATGTTTGTGGAAAAAAATACAGCGTTAAAGTGCAGGGACTGAATTAGATATGATGTGCTCCTTGCTTGAAGGCACGGTTCGCGATAATTTTGAGGTACCCGTTTTTATTCGAAATTAGATTGGGAGTTGTTCATCGGTAGTGAGTAAAGCGAGAGAGTTTGCCGTTTTCAAGGAAATTATTGCTTCTCAAAAGTAGGGGAAATAGAGGTCGGACAAGATTGCCATGACGGAAATAACACTGAAGGGGTATTCGGACGAGATTTCAGTTGATGCAATTGCACAAAAAGCTGGCTACATCGAGCCAAAACTGTACAGAGCTGTCTTTTACTGTTGCCATGGGTCATGAAAAGTTGTTTGAACCTTCTACATGGGTTCCCTTGCGATCGATGCAGCCTCCATAATGCCGGTGAAACTCGTCCGAGAATACACACGGGCAATCTTTGAGCCTTTATAACTCCCTGATCGCAATCGGAATCGCAGGAAATTTTCTTATCGTGAACTGTGCCTTTAAACAAAGTGATTGGAAACGGTCATGTTGAGCCAACTGAGCTCATCGTAATTTCCAGCGATAGCAAAGTTCTCAAAGTTGTCACTGTAAGAAGTTTGTCTACTTTGTGCGGTGATCTACATGAGGACCCCAGTGACCTGGAGGTGAGGTCGCCACCACTATGTTTGTTGTCATTATCATTTCTTTTTTTGCAACATCTCTCTTTCAAAGCCCATACAATTTGACGAGTAGACTATCTCATCAATGAATTCGCCACTTTAAATGTAGATTGTATTTCATACGTCATATTTTCACATTCTCTAAATGGGGCCTCGAAAGCAATGGGTTTACAGAAACCGAAAAAACTATTGTATTCAAAAGTCAGTCGCCAAGGCCGATTGCAAGTTTTTACCGATGTACGTTTACGTAAACGTTAAAAAAATTGTCAATTATTTCAATATGATTTCAATCGTTAACTTAGCTCCATCAAGGGACTTTTATGTGTGCATCAGAATTTTCGGACAGGAATTCATTTATGAGTAAACGGTTCGTCCATGAAATATTTGTCATGCATGCATGAATCTAGCATTAAGTTACGATCTACACTAAACGGTTACTCAAGCGCATGTGACTGAAAGAGTAAAGCTTTTTTCACCTTTTGACGTCAGTTGTGGGAAAGGGTTCCATTATCATCCGCGAATGGACCGCCCCTGACTGATCTTTGTAGTTGTGATGATTTCTATTGAAAAGTACCAGTCAGATGTGAACTAACGTTGCACAAGAAATCAAATACAAAACAGTACCAATATTGTTTTCGCTTGGACGCTAGTAACAAAGGAGGATCACCATCGCCACGATGGAAACTTCTCTACAGAAGTTAATTAATTGTTGTAATCGTTACACAGTTTTCATTGAATGGTGCAACGTTTAGAAACTTTTGTTGAAACAACTTTTGTCCCAGTTTTTTTAGCAAAATTAGCACAGTTTATGTTTTTCCGTGAATTGTTTCTTCCTTTTCTTTTGACCGTCTCCAATTTCATCGTTTTTGCTGTCCTTTCTTCAGTGGAGGGCGAGAGAGGAGTGATACTCCGTCTTCCATCTTTCTCCTACTTTTATATTATTTTGTTTTATTATATTGTAAAATCCTTTTTCTTAGATTTTTCAGGAAACAGTACATGCGTTTACAAGCGACTTATTACATTTTTTAATAAATGTTATGATTGCTTTAACTACAGAGAGTAGTAATTTTTGGCTCTCCTGTTTTCAAACTTTTCTAAAAGTAATTGTAAAGGCAGTAAATGGAAAACCCTCCCTGAACTGGGAAAGTGGAAGTGGGGTGTGAGCCCAGAAGGAAGGTTGGGGCTTTGGCGCTCATGCAGCAGATGTATTATAGATATACATATATAGATGTCTATTCCGTCACTATATTTCCGATCAGCCGATAGCGTTCGATAGCGAAATGTGGCATGTTTGATCAAATAATTTTTGCTAGGCTCTTCTCTGCAATGAAGCAACCAAACGCATAAGTGAGTAAGAGAAACATGCAATGGAGTGAGAACTCAGAACTGGCCTATCCACGGTCAGGCTTCACTTAACACTGGGATACCAGTTGATACCAATAATGAATAATTAGATGGTCCTTCCCAGAGTTCTAAGTATTAGACGAAATTGGGCAGTTTTACTGGCTCATCTGAGCTCGAATCGTGTGCGACAGTCCCACATCTGTGGTGTACCATGGTATAATATAAAAATACGTTGTCATTCTCGAGACACCTCTTTTGTTCATTCCACAAAAGCACTATGTACAAATTGTTTAGGTAGTGGCTCAAAGTGTGTTCGCACTTTTTAAATACCACGGATGGATGCGGCACGTTTTCCTTTTCCATCACGTAAAAGGATCAGCCTTTGGCGAGTGTTTTCTTCTGATGGCCAGTATACAACACACTGTTAAACAGGTGAGCGATCCCAAATCGCATGGGTACTGTTTCCATGGGAAAGGGTGTATCGAGAGAGAAAGTAGTTAAGTTTGAAAAGTGCAACGTTTATGCCTCCTAATGGGAAAATACAAGGGAAAATAGGTGAAGGGATTGAAATAAATCGTATTAAAAAAATGAAAGTAGCTGTGAGGATAAGGAGAAATAGGAAACAAGCACGTGCAACCCATTGGAGCATCGACTTTTGCGCACTGTTGTTTATGTTCTAAAGAATAGCATCTTCACTATTATTCATTTCTGAATGCCCTTGAATATTGGTTGAACACTCTTCAGCTAGTCCTAAATTATCAGCTTATTTTCCAGCTTTTTTGTACTGACCATGAGAAGATTTTATCTTCTTTTTTTCAGTGAGTGACGTGGCTGATTTGAATAAAATCTTTATAATAAAGAACCATCAGGTGTTTAGGTGCTCTAAAGATAAGCATTCACCAGGTTACAAGCGGACAACGCGCTTCCCTCGAAGATTCTAATAATCTTTACGCGCATGAGCTGTTGGATACACCTGCACTTACAGCTTTCCTCGTGGAAGCGCCCATATTAAATCAACAACAAACCTAGTTGAGCCAAATATTATATTAGACCACTGAAATCTATGTTCCCCAGGATTCCTCTTTCAATAGCCATCTACACATTCATTCGGTTGAACTGGTTGTGTCGGATAGCTTTCAAATAGTCTCGTTTCTCTTACTTTTCCAACTCATCTTTATTCTCGAAAAAAAAGATTTTCCCAGGTTTACCGCTGAAATCATTTGTTCTGGCATAGTTCATGAAAACCCTTAACATCACTTCCCTAAACGTAATTTAGGAATGGAAAGGTATAGTTTGACGAAGCTGCCTTTACCCACGTTGATCCGAGTAGGTTCGTCTACAGACGCCTGACTGTTCTCAAAATACTCGGTCGATTTGTTGATCTCTACATTGACTCACAGTTACACCGCTCAAATTATAGTGTGTTTCCTAAACACAGTCATGATTGCCTTCACCTGCTTTTATTTCTTAATACGCGAATTTATATAAAGATTAAGTGAAAGGGAGAAGGTGGTGACCACAGGCATGTCTAGCGGATTGAATGCTGGTCGCCCAGGCAAACCGAACCTTCTATTTCGCTGGGGATTGGTGATGATAGGCATGTCTGATTGCGAGAGATCAAAAAACTTTTCACATCATCCGACTTCGGTTCTTCAATGCCAAGCTCCACATGCGTAATTTTTTTTCTAACTGCAAGTCAACAAACTTTCAAATTTGCAATGCAGGGCGGGTTTTGCACTACGTTTATATTCAAACACATCGCTTTTCATAATGATACTTTTACTAGAAAAGATAAAATTTCGTCAATAAAGTCGCTGATTCGAAATGTATCCAGTAATATATTTAAAAAGAGCGCGATTTTTCACGTTTCGATCAAGCATCGAATGAATAAATGGAAAAAGTTTTTTTCATTGTTAAGAGAAGAACGCGTAAGAAAGATCTTTCTTCACTATTGACTACCGGAAGTTAACAGCTAACGTCCGAATGACGTCTACCCCAGTCTCTAGCAATAGCCTTTTTCCGGTGACTGATGTGTTTTCCTTTTCGAAGCGCCTATGAAAAGTGACGTTTTGGGAATAAAAAGTTTCAGCAAATAAAAATGAGATGCAATGGAAAAATTGAGAGTAAGCTTATTCTGGTATAGTCAGTGCAGTCCTCTTCTTCAAGCAGGAGATGAGAAGAGGATTCTTTCAATTTCTAAAACTTCAATTTGGTCATAATGTGGGTAAAATCACATTCACATTAGGTAGATTTCAACTTTAAAGTCCATCGAATAACATCTGAAAATACCACCTTTCGAAAGTCCATATCATCTCTACGTAGCGTGGAAAACATGAGAGCCATGACGTGGGGTGAAAAAAAAAACTGACAGTGACTCAGAATGAAGGCAACATGACAAAGAGTTACTACATACTACGACAAAAATGCTTGGATTCGCTCCAAAGTAGTTGTGGTGTTTAAAAGACTGAAACTGCAGCGAATTACTTTTTGAATACTTACTAGAGCGATCTTGAAATCTTGCGACTCGAGAGTGATCAGGTATTTGATCACAATCACGTATCGGCGAGTGCCTATTTTTGGAATGGTCCCCAATTCGGGCCTACATTCAACCTTGAGAAGGCAAATCATGGGTTCAGGCCACTAGTGAAACTACTTGTTTTGCATTTCCTCAACCCCTTACCATTGTCAGATTTCAGATACTCCACATGGAACATAATTTCTTCACTTTCAACCAAAATGAGTATGTCAGTCGCAGCCAGTTTTAAAAAATATCTCATGCAGTCCAGTTTTCTAGGGAAAGGTGCGTTTTCTGTGGAATTATTTTTGTTAAGATAATTTTTGTTTTGTTCTGTGTTCGGATTCGGTACATTGTGGTGCTTCGGACTGCTTCCTTGCAAGATTACAGGAAGATCGATGAATTAGGGTTTCATATTCATAGCGACACAGTTCTTTTGTCCTCTGTTACTCCGTGATCTGTCTTTGTTAGCAGAAAACAATGATTATAAAGCTGTTCCTAAGCTTGTAGTCTAATGATAAAGAGTGAAAACTTGCGATTAAGAGATCTGTGTTATAGGATAATTTCCTTTCCTTTTCCGTAGAAAATCTCCCTTTGAATATTCTAGTATTCTGAATTTACTTGTCCGAGGTTTGAGAGGTTTTTATCTTTACTCAAGATGGTGCTTCAATATTAATCAATTATGGATTATGATAAATTTCTGATTGGCGAAGTGGTAGTCTGGTCAGCGAAATTTGGCCAAATCTGCGATTAACCATATCGTTATTTTTAATTAAAATTTATCAGCCAATGTATTCGACATTGAGTTGTTCAGATGAGAAATTTTTTTCGAGCAGTTCTCTTTCAAAGTCGCCTTTCCTATTGGAATTTGAAAGCAGTCCCTTGAGCCATGGCGATAAGCTAAGGTTTTTGTCGCCGAGACATCAAAAACCTGTTGGATTGATTTCTATTCAGCCGAAAATTAATTGATTAGATGTCTTCGCCTTTGTCGAATGAACATCTTATCACGTAGGTCTAGAACTCGACTCTTCATATTGCACTTGAACTCATAGGAGAAATCTGTTTCGGAAAAATCGTCATGGTTTTGAACTCTGACGAAAAATCAGGGTCTACTCGATAACCTAATAGTGTAATGTTTGAAGGAGGTCGGGTGTCAGTGAACGGTACATCGCTGGTTGGTATTTTGTGATGGAGATTGAGTTCCAGTTAGTTGCAGGTTTGATTAAGTGCCGTCCACTCATCGACTTTCCACTTTCAATTCTGAATTCCAGCCGGAACCATGACAGCTTCAAAAACAAATTATACCCCTTTGTCTTGTAGATAAATATCCTCTGAATGGTATGCATAAATTCGAAATCATGGACTAATATGTAAAAAATTTTGGTGGGAAGTAGGAGACATCACTCCGAAAAAACCTGATTCCACGGCCTCATACTTCTACAAAACCGTGAAACAATGATTTGAACGTTTTTTCAGTCACTTCATGATGCGTTTATCTGATCACGATCTTACAATGAATTAATTCGACTAATCAATTTCCCGACCCCATTCGCTCAAGGGAAATGAATGCCGGGTGTGGCTAAAGTAACCAACAAGGTAGTGCAAAGTATTATATTATTATACCTGCACTAAACTTGTTGGTTACCTTAGCCACACTCGACATTCATTTATTTTATTTATTTATTTTATCACTGGGACTTGATTTTTGTCAATATTTCTACTGGTTAATGAACACCGTGTCTTATCCTCGATTTTGGACACAGCTTGTTGTTCAATACTTTCTCCTTCTACCTACTCGGAAAATGTAGTCTCCTTAGATTCCTTTTCCCTTAGTGACTCATTTCTACTTCTTAATTTATTCTTTCTTTTGATTCCGCGCGATTATGTAGCAGCATATGTCAATGTCTTTCCCTAATTGTTGAAGTAACGACTGGGGCCGTGCACATTTTTTTCATTACTCATGGTTGAATGAAATGGATAAAATAGGAGTCAGGATATCCTGGATGGTGCTGATGTTATAAACCATCGGGGGATCAGAATTAAACCGTTTTGGGGA